>JAVJIF010001238.1:0-543726 GCA_038442645.1 Agave tequilana
CATATGAATGAACTGAAGCATGACAAGTTCTACCATATGCATGAGAAATCATTTCTTTTTCTTTTGAAAAACCAATGCCAAAATGATTATTCAAAATTTTTTGTGAAGATAACAAATTATTCAAAATTTTCTTTTTCTTTATTAAATTTTGAAACATTTTTCAAAATTTCTTCATATTTCCCTCGAAAAGATGAAATATCTTTTCCAAATCTGATATTCGAGAATTCAAAAAAGATAATTCTGATTTAAGAGAAGAATTTCTTCAATCAAAATATTATTTTCCTTTTTCAAAATCTCGTTTTTCATATTCTCCTTTTTGAATTCAAGAAATAATTCATTGAAAGCATCCTATAATTCATCATAATTTAAAAATTCTTGTACTTCATCTTCTTGAGCCATGAAGCACGTATTTGTTATTTTAGTTGCTTTTTCTTCCAAAGATGATGAATCACTATCATCCCAAGTAGCCTTAAAACCTTCTTTTTCTTCTTGAACTTGTTCAATTTGTTGAAGTCGACTTTTGGTTTAAGTAAAGGACAATCTTTCTTCATGTATCCCGGTTTGTTACACTTAAAGCACAAAGAAACTTCATTAGTATCTTTAGTTTTATGGAACTTACTTTTTCTTAAGAATTTTTTAAACTTCTTTGTAATTATCTCAACGTCATTTTCTTTATTATTAGATTCTTTCGTATCTGAAGATGCTTTGAAGGCAAATGCTTTCTTCTTAGGTTGTTCATCCTTCTTTCTTTCAATTGTACTCTGTATACTGTATGTCATCAAGTTACCAACAAGGTTCTCTAATGTGAGAGTGGAAAGATCATTGTCTTCTTCTATGGTGGTAGTCTTCTTTTCCCAATCGGATGCGAGTTCTCGAAGAACATTTCTTACTTTCTCCACTTGAGTGTACTCCTTTCCAAGAGCTACAAGAGAGTTCGTAATGTCGGTGAATCGAGTAATCATTTCTGCGATGATTTCATTCTCCTCCATTCTTGAATAGTTCGAACTTGTGCACAAGAATAGAAATTTTAGTTCTTTAACTTTGTTTGTGCCTTCGTGTGTTACCTATATTGTTTGCCAAATTTGATGTGCTGACGTGGTTGTGGACACACGGTTGAATTCTTTTTTGTTCAAGGCACAGAAGAGAGCGTTCATTGCTTTTGCATCAAAGTTGACTGATTTCTTTTGTTCTCGGACCACTGGTCGTAGTTTGTACATGGCTTCTCGTATGTTGCTTCCACGATGTTCCAAAGTTCGTAATTGATCAATTATAAGTAAATCTTCATTCTACACTTTCAATAGTTATACTTTGGTCCATCAAACAGTGGTGGTCATTGCGTGAAATGTCCTTCTTTGAATTGTTATGATAGAAATCTATTGTCATATCTTCAACAAGGCTCTGATACCAACTGTAGAACCTGTATATGGCAACTAAAAACACTAGAGGGCGTGAATAGTGTTTATAAAAATTCTAAACAAGAAATGTAAGTAACTTGCAAGAATATAAATATGCACAGAATAAAACTCAAAAAATGCAAACAAAAACACAAGTGATTTTATCCTAATTTGATCCTTTAGACCTACATCTAGTCCCCAAGCAATCTCGCTTGAGATTTTTCTTATCCTTTATTTTGAGAACTACAAAATCAATACAAGTACACTAATTAACAAACAACCTTGCCAATTTTTGTACACTCCTTTCTACACTGAAAAACTTTTACCTTTCACCAAGTATAAAAATCTTCAACCTATAAGACTTGAATGTGAAGTGTTATAAGACTTGAATGTGAAGTGTAAATGGTTCTTTACTGTGGCTAATAGGATTTCTCTTCAACTAGTGCCTAACAAAATGTTTGATAATGGACTAAGGCAAGGAAGAGAAAGTATTTGTATCTTGATAGAAATTTCAGAAATTAGAAGTCGAGAGATTTGGAATTGAATTGTGTTTATGAAAGTCCAAGAATCCCTAGCTATTTATAGGGCTTTTGGTAACTAAAAATCAGTTATTGGACATTTCAAAATGCAGAAAATAGCTGTTAGAAAGGAGGGAATAGGTATCAAAAGATCAGAATTACAACAGCTATTAAACTGCCATATCAATCAACTGATAACACTATTCTGTGAACTATCAGTCTACTAGACAGCACAGACAGAAAATAACAATGTTCTGTTTGATCTCAGTAGTCGACTGGGCCAAGGTATTAGTTGACTAGTTGGTATTATTAGTCAACTAATCAATATGAGTAGTTGACTAACCAAAACATGATAGTACCAAATGAGAATGTATCGTGTTGATGGGTCTTATAACTTCTAGTAATCAACTATATGAAGCTATAGGTCAAGTAATAGCGTGTTTGTCTGTATGCATTCAAGGCTTTTACAATATCACTTATGAAAATAAAGACATTATTACAACTTTAACTTCATGAATGTTTGCGTGTCTTCAATGTCTTCAAATGATATCTTCTATCTTGGTTCTTCATGTGGAAGTGGTAGAAGTCTTCTGATGTCAATATATAACTTAATAAGCAATTGATAGATTTTGTATACTGCATAAGATGTTAGTACACAAACTTTATGTTGTTATCATCAAAATACCAAAATAAGAGATCCAACAATCATTACCTCCACCACCACCAACATCACCACCACCACCAGATCCTCACTACCATCTCCTTCCTTCTCTCTCCTCCACTTGGGACCCCAATCACCGCGGCCCCCCTCTGGCCACCAGCCAGCCTCCTTTGGCTGGCCGGCCGGCCGGCCCCCTCTCCCCCTCCTTCCCACTCAATCTCTCTCTCTCTCTCTTGTTCACTCTCCCTTTCTCTGTTCTCTCTCTGCACATTTTCTCCTCTCTTTCCAGTCCTTCTCTTTCTCTCTCCTCCCTTTCTTTCTGTCTCCTCCCTTCTCTCTAGTCGCACTCTGTCTTTTTCACTCTCTCTCTCCTTTTTCTCTCTTCATGTGTTTGGCGCGTTAACGCCTCTGACGTTCCACCAGAGATCGGCGCCATGGTCGAGACGTGTTATAGGCGACTACTCCTTTCATGTATTTGCGGTTGGGCGAGAGTACTTTTTTGTGTTGCATGTGGTATTGTATTTGTATGTTGGGCGGTGATTGTATTATGAAATCATTGCATGTATATGTGTATCGGTGATATATATTGTAATCTGATTGGTGAATGTTTGTAATAGTATAGACGATACTTGTATATGTGTGCATCTGCTTATACTAACATTTGTGCAGGTATCATTACTCCTCTACAACCTTCGGGCCTAACATATAAGAGATTTTACTATTTAGCCTTCAGACTTATCCTCTGAGCTCAGCCTTCAAGCTATATTGTAGCCTCGGGCTCAGTTTTCAGCTTATACCACAGTTTTTGAATTAAACCCTCAGGATTTTTACATGCTCCGCCTGGTAGGCGAGCCTAGCGCTCAGCGCTTTACCTCTAACTCTGCCTGAGCGTAGTTACGCCATGAGCGTGGCTTCGCCACGTGTGCTAGCATAGCATTCGTACGCTCGCTTCGCCGTGTGTTTAGCTATGCCGCAAGCGGTAACCACACCAAACGTGATAGCGTCTAGTATCGTATGCTAGCTTCGCTCCAGCCTTGCTTAGCAGCACCGCCTCGTTGTTTTCTTAACTCCGCTTGGTTGTTCAATAATTATTATAATTGTTAATATGATAGTTGTGAAGAGTTTGAAATATTTTAATTATATTATTTTGCTGTACATGTTGCATGATTTTCTAATTGTCTGACACCTGATGTTGGGATCTTGTAATTACATGTACTGTTGTATTTCACCTGGTACCACAGCACTTGACTTATGACACATGATTCTTATATCACATCATTTGACACTCCTGTTAACTGGACATGAAAGAACGGTGTGTGGAGCTAAGTGTCACATGGAGCAAAGTACCACACCACATACATGGTGGGCATCTTGGGATCCGTGGGGGCAACCTCTAGGGTTCAAAACCGCGGCCTCAGTACTCCTGTTACCTGGAACACACGATGTGTGGAGCTAAGTGCCACACACGGAGCAAAGTGTCACACCACACGTGGTGGGGGCCACCACTTGGGATCCGTGGGAACCACATTTAGGGTCCACAATCGCGTCTTTGGTACTCTAGTCCTCCTGAAACCAGCACTTGACACCTTACATGGTACACGATGCACTTAATATCCTAACAATAATAATGTTAGGAGCGTATTTATTCTCTCGTTCAGATAATGGTACCCTCATATCAGAGTTCGAATGAGTTTTACTAAAAGTAGGGGTTCCTGTGAACTCCTAGTGGTATGAGACACTGGTGAGGAATGACTAAAATAACAAACGATATTGACCGTTATTATTGCTATTACTATTATTATTACATTATAGTACCTTGCCTGCTACTTGCGTGTTTCTATTCCCGTGCTCCTATGTTTTCTTGTTTATTGAACTGTACTTGTATGACTTAGTCACACTACCCTGCACCAGATATAACTTAATTACTAAACAATAATAATGTCAGGAACGGGTGTTATTAAGTTACTTCATCATCCGGATAATCGTATCCGCATATCAAAGTTTGAATTGAGTTCTACTGGAGTGTGGACTCCTATTTTGAGGGCAACTCGGGTTGTATACACTCAGTCAATGATGACATGAGGTATATATATATATGACGGCTTTTTTGTTTGGATTATCCCATTGATATACTAATCTCATGAATCCATAAACTGAGCTTGTACAATTGGTTTTGTCACATTTGCTTTACTTGATTGTCTCATTACATGCTTGTGTGTGCTTGTACTCACGAAACGGTTTTTAATACATGCTTTTCTGATTCGGATTTATCGATACACATGCTTGCTTGTGCATGCCACTTGATTCATTTTACGTACTCATTAGGTTACTTTTCTGACAACCCCTGAACCTGCATGTCCAGATTCTAGAGCTTGGAGCTTGGTGGACTCTCTCGTCGTTGATCAGAGTTGTGCAGCAGTAGCATGATGGACCAGTCGTTCTTCTTTTCCGACCTGCTCTTTTAACCGGCTCTCGAGATCCCTTATTATAGCTCGTGAGCATCTTTTGTATTGTTCATCCTTTGTATATCTCCTTGTAAATCATACTTTTATGCCTCTTGGTGATGTAATATTCTTGTGATATTGGATCGCACTCTGTGATAACAGTGTATTTGTACTATTTTATTGGAATGTATATTAGCATTGTTCTTTCATACTCTAATTCTTGCTTGTACTGATGCTTAGCATACATATGTGAGGGTATTTCTGCCCTGCGTATGTATGTCACAGTAACGTCTCCGTACCAACTGGACCGGGGCGTTACAAAAAGTCGGGTCCGGGGATCACTTAAGGATGGACTATCCGTTCAAGAAGATCAAGAATACTGCACCAATTCCTCCTACACTTCCGGTGCCACTGGTGTCCCAGAGCCCAGAACAAGAACCTTGAAAGTGTCCCTATGACCGCTACCTCGACTTTTTGTATCCTGAGTTGGTAATCTTTCCTTATCATCTCCATTTTATCTTGATGTGATTGTCAACCCTGATCCTTTTCTTATTCATTTCCTTATCGAACCTTCGAGTACAAAAATTGTGAGATGGGTAGATTGTAACATTCCGTTCTCAACAAAAAATAATTAGATATATGTCTCGATTTTTTGCTCGTATTATTCTATTTTTTATGTATTTATGTTTTATTTTTGGTCCGTATTTTATGGACCCTGAGCCAAGCCCGAGGCCCGAGCCCGACCCATTACCTCCAATTTTTTGATTTATTATTATTTTTATTTATTCTTTTATTTTTTTTATTTTCCCTTTTCTTCCCCTTTTTCTTTCCTTCTCTTCTTTTCCTTTCCTTTTCTTTTCCTTTTTCCTTTTTTTCTTTTTCTTTTTTTTTTTTTCTTTTCCTCCTCTCCTTCTACAACCTTCTCCTTCCCCTTCCCTCTTTGTCTTGCTTCTTCTCTTTTCTCTTCCTTTCCTCTATCTTCTCCTCTTCCCCCTGAATCCCCACGGCCTCCACCCTCCTCCGTCGCCTCCTTCTCCGGCCACCCAACTCCACCCACACCACCTCGACACCACCTACCCCTACTCTCTCTCATACAGCTCTCTTCATCTCTCTTTCTCTCCACTCTCTCCATTTTCCTTCTCCTTCTCCCTCCGGCTAACCGCCGCCAGCACCCCCAGCTCCACCCCAGCTCCTCCCCCTCTTCTTGCCACGCACATCCAGGCCAAACATCCCCTTTCCCTCTCCTTTTACTCCTCTTCCTCTTTCCTCTCTCTTCCTCTTCATCTCCTCCTTCAGCCGCTGCCGACTGCCCCTAGCCGGCCACCTGCAACCCCCGGCCAGCCTCTTCTCCCCTCCTTCCCGCTCTCCCTCTACTTCCATTCTCTCTCTCCTTCTTTCCCCTCTCTTATGTTTTCTCTGTTAGTTCTTTCTTCCTCTCTACTCTTTGTCCTCTCTCTCTCCCTTACTCTCTCTAGTTTTCTCCCTCTTTCCTTCTCTCTTTTTCTTTCTTCTCTCTCCTTGTCGCACTCACTCTTTCTCTTTCTTCTAATTTCTCTCTCCTCTCTCTCATATATTTCACCTCTCTCCCTTTCACGAACATTATGCGTTAACGCCATCACCATTTCACCAGTCTGTTATCATTCCCGAGCCATTCTAGGTGAGTACTTATTTTTGCGTGTGCGAGTACATGTTTATTGTGTTTGCCAGTGTCAGTCTTTGGGTTTCGCAATTCTTGGTTATTTATGGATATGTGGATATTTGTATATTTGCGGGCATATATTGTAATGTGTATAAATTGTTGTAATTGTCTTGGCGATATTTGTATTTCTGTGGGCTAATGTTTGTAATTATGTAGGTGTGTGCTTATATCTATGTGGTGAATGCTTGTAATGGTGTAGGCAATACCTGTATATATGCGTACTGCTTTATAACATTGGATTATTATGGATTGTTAACCTTCAGGCTTTTCTCCAACCTTTGGGCTTAACCTTCGGGTTCTACTAGCTCCACCGGTAGGCGAGCTAAGCACTCAACGCTTTACCGCAACACTCGCCCGAGCGTAGCATCGTCGCATGCGTTAGCAAGGCGTTCATTGCCGTATGCGTCTAGCTTCGCCGCGAGTGTAACTTCGCCACGTGCGTTAACATAACATTCATACGCTCGCTTCGCCATGAGCATCTACCTTCGTTGCGAGTGTTAAAGCCTCGCTGAGCGTATTAGCGTCTAGAGCAGAATGCTAGCTTCACCAAGGGCCAAGCTCTGCCGTGGGTCGAGCGTATTGCTGACACGGCCTAACTTTACTCCAGCTTAACTAGCTTCATCTGAATATTTATTAATATGACTAATTATTATAATTATTATGGTTGTGAAGAGTTTGAAATATCTCTTTATAATGTTTTCTGATACTATGTTGCATTACCAGTTACTTGCTTGATATAATAATCTAGTGCTTTCTGAAGGTTCACCTAGAGGGGGGGTGAATAGGTGATGGCTAATCTAATGGTCACTTAATGCCAAATGATGCAAATGATGCGGAAGCTAAAAACAATTATGACCTAATTAAATCTTTTACACTAAACACCACGTATAACCAAGAGTGTTGCTGAATTTCCCGTGAAGGGCTCTGGACAAACTCCTCTAGATTCCCCTTGAATGGGTTGAGGTGCCGCGTTGGCTTTCTTGATTGAATACAAGTGTTAGCAACAATCCCACGCAAGTATATATATCAATTATGCACACAACATATATCAAGCATGTAAATGTAAAGACAATATAAGCTATGCAAGATATAAAGGAGATAGAGAGAGAGAGATGGCAATCGCAAACACAAGGGTATGTTTCGAGGTTCGAGCACACTTGCTCTACATCTCCGCCTTCGACACACGAAGGATTTCCACTATGCAAGATCCCAATGGATCTCTCCTCGGTGCCGCAACACCTACAAGCCCTCGGACTCTCTAGTCCCGTACATACCGCAAGCTCACTAGCTCGCCGAGGCCGCACCTCAAATCACCGAGTTCACACAAGAACTCTAAACCACCACGAGCACACTTGCCCGTCTCCTCAAAGAACAAAGAAAAGATCTTTAGTGATCTACACACTTTGATCACCAATAAAAACTCTCACTACAACACTCCTATAAGATGAATAGCTCAATGGATGCTCAAGTGTTTGTGTGAGAAAGCAAGGAAAGAATCTTTGGTGAAAAACTCAAGAAAATCTCTTTTACACTCTAAATAAAATCTTCCCTTTTGATTGGAAGTATTGGCTCTAATTTTGTGGAGAAAAACCTCTGGAATGAATGGGAAAAACTGGCTCTAAGAGTCTCCAAAATCTTAGCTCAAAACAATAACCAAACCCCCAAATTTATAGGCCAGAAAAATATAGCCGTTGGGGTCTGTCAGAGCAGCCGGTCGACCGGTGCGGTCGACCGCCAACGGTCGGATTTCTGACCGTTGGAGCCACGGTCGACCGCCTGGGTCGACTGACCCACTGGAGCTGAGAGTCCAACTCTCTGTCGGTCGACCCGTGCGGTCGGCCGAACTTTCTAGAGAGCTCTGCTCTCTGGAGCGGTCGACCGGCACGGTCGGCCGTCCTCCAGTACACAAAGGCGTGCACATCTGCGCACGTCGGTCGACCGGTCCGGTCGGCCGACTCCAGGATTAGTCGACTATAAAGGTAGGCAAGTCGACTAGCTGAAGCCTGAAAACAGTTTTCTGAGATTAAAAAGTTAGTCTTTTTGGCTCAAATAAAATCCCATAAAATACATAAAAATCTACAAAAATAGTTTAACCAATATACTTTGATATACAAATATGCTTGCACAAAATCAAGGCATGTTATAAAAGATTGGACTATTTTTGTAACTTGAAAATATTTGGCTCATGATAAAAACTGTATTTTCCAAACAATATTTTTCAAAACATATTTTTCCAAATCTTCATCAAATACAAAAAACAAGATATACTTTTAAAGCATAGTGTGTATGGATATGATCCACTACACAATCAAGATGAAATATCTATGTTTTTGTCATAAAGCTCTAAACTTGGTTTTGGTTGAAAGATAAGTATATGGGAAACACCAAAAAACCAAATAGTATTTTTGTCACAAAGAAAAATCTTTTCTAAACTAAAAAAATCTTTTATGAAAACAATTCTATCAAGAGTGTGTGTATATGTACTTGAGCAATCCACCACTATTCTATCCTTTACATTTTTAACTAAAACAAAAACAAAATCTTATATCTAGACACAAGTCTTCATCTTCTTGAAGTCTTCTCTTAAAGGCTTCTCATCTTCTTGACTTGGTCCAAGCTTGATCCAAAAGCTCCTTGGATCACACCGTGCTAGCTCCAAATCTTGACATTTTATCCTTTGTTGAGCTATGCACCTATTAAGATCCCAGATCTGCTATTTATTCACAGTTTCTCTCATCTCTCTCACAACCCAACGACGAGCCTTCTTCCCCTTTTCTCCAAAAATTCTCCAACTCAAAATCTCTCAAATTCTTTCAAAACCCACGTTGGAATCACTCTGTGTGGGTTAGATCTTCAGTCTCAGGGCTTCCTCACCAACAAAATTTCAGGGATTTCAAGATCTAGGGTCAGGGTTTTTCTCAACTCAGGTAAAAATCTTTCTTTTGTTCATATCTTCCTTTCTAACCTTAAGAATCTAATTCTCTGTCAAAGATCTCTAGGTTTATTTTTGTTTAGATCAAGCCATATCCATCTACCCTAAAAATTAACTAAAAATCACTCTTTTCACCAAAAATGTTAAAGAGATCTAGGTCTGAGAAGGGAAAAAAGCATAGTTCACTCATCTTCTACCACTCCTAAACCTAAAAGACCTTTTGTGAACGATCTTGCAGAAAATCGTTTCATACAACTTTCCAAAAAGTCTGTAATTTTGGGAAGATGTGTAATTCTAAAGGATTTTGAACACCTAGGCATCCCTCGTATCCTCAAAAGAAACTCTTTGGATCATTTTATGACTATTAGGGAACCTGTCTACACATCCCTAGTTCACTATTTCTATGCCAACTATGCTTTGAGGGAGATCGTGTTAGATCACGTGTTTTTGGGAGAGATATAGACATCCCTATAGCACGATTTGCTGACTTGCTACATCTCTCCTCTGGAGGAGTGGATGTTTATACTTTTGATCTACACGACTTTGAGTATCCGGACGGTGAGTCTGCGCTCACCGCCTCCACTTTGATTCACGGGGATGACAACCCCGGTTTAGTAAGGAATGAGGAGGTCAACAAATTTACCCTCACCTCCCAAGTCCTTGCAAAATTCATTTTCTACAACAATTTACCTAAGTCCGGTGAGTATAGCAATGCTAGGGGTTCAGTTCCTCTCATAATCTATTGCCTTCTGAAAGGCATCAAGATTGATTTTCCTCACCTCATTGCTACTCACATGGCCTCTGACCATATCCGCATGTCCGGTAGGCACTTGCCTTATGGGATGCTTATTACTCATTTGCTTCAGAGATTAGGTTTTGATTTGTCCTCTGAGACTCCCTGTCAGCCGCTATAAATTTAGACAGCGTCCTTTTGAAGAGGATGCAGGCTCAAATGCGTCGTCACGCACAAGAGCACCCTCCTGCACCTCCTGCTGATATCCCAGGGTCATCTTCGGCCGATCCTCTTCCGTCCCAGGGATTTCATCTGCATCCGTGCCATCTTTATCTCCTGAGTTCCAGTCTTTTGTCTCTTATGAGATTCGCTCTCAGATCCATGAGCATCAGTCTTGGATCGAGCAGCGTGATGCAGCCTTTCGTACGGATATGGAGCAGCGTGATGCAGCCCTTCGCGCGGATATGGACTCGCGTTTCCAGGGTATTCGCAATGACATGTCTTACTTTGCGAACGCCATGAGATTCGTGGACTCGCAATTTGAGACACTATTTGCGAAATTCGATATGCTTAGTCCAGATCCCACGTCCATTTCTCATCCTCTTCCATCCTCCGGTCCTCTATTTCCTATCAGAGACCCTACTGCTGCTCCACCTCCACAGCCCGGCGTTACTGGTATTGATCCAGAGGAGGCAGGTCTTCCTTCTTCTTCTGATGATGATGATGGTGATGAGACCATGGCAGAAGGTGATGCTGAGGAGAGTTCGTCTGAGGAAGACGACGCTGAGGAAGGTTCTTCAAGGACGATGCTGCTGGTGGTGCTGAGTGACCGCCCCTTTTGATGATGTCAAAAAGGGGGAGAGTTATTTGTTGAGAGAGACTCCATATTTTGTGCACTTATATTTTTGTAGTATTTTCTATTGTTGGACATCTCTATCTTGTATTTATGTTTGTGTGGACATGTACTTGTTTATGTTGGTTATGCTTTGTGGACATGTGTTTCATTTCTATTTTTATGACATGAGTATTTTTATCTAGCATGGATATATGTGCTGTGGATGTGCTGTGGATTATGTTGTGGATTATCACCCACCATTTTTTTGAGATTTGTCTATGCTTGAGCATATTTATGACTATGCATGAGTTAAGGGGGAGCTTCCTTGAAGCTTTACTTTAATCCATGCATATATAACTCCATGAGTTTTGTCATCATCAAAAAGGGGGAGATTGTTGGCCCAAAGGCCTATCACCCTAGTTTTGATGATGATCAACTCATGAAGTTATGTTTACTAAGATCTTGATAATGAATCTGTCACTATTTAAACACAAGATCATTAGTAAACATAACTTCATGAGTTGATCATCATCAAAACTAGGGTGATAGGCCTTTGGGCTAACACTTTCCTATATTATTATACTTCTGGTACTATGACACCTAACCTGTTAATCACCTGACATATTATTTACTTTATACTTGGCTTGCCTGATTCATGATTATCACTTTTACAAGGACTTGACATTACTATCATGTTATACATCCAGAAATCCTGAACTCATGTATCTCCTGTACTCATGTATTTCATGTACTCTTGTATAAAGTTTGTTCCCCCTATTATTATACTCTGTTAAACCCCCGTAAAAAGATCATGAACTTAAGAATAATAAAATAGACAACTTACACCGGGTCAAGAAAAACTGATGGAGATCAATATGTGTTCGTGCTTTACACAATGGTTAAATGTTGAGCAACTGAAACTTCAATTCACCCTTAAGGCCACCTGGTGTTCCGCGGGTGCGCTGGCACCCATACTTATATATATATATATATATATATATATATATATATATATATATATATATATATTATATATATATATATATATATATATATATAATATATATATATATATATATATATATTATATATATATATATATATATATATATATACTTCCTTCCAAGGTATACAAATAAGACCATTCCCTCATATTGTTTAGGGACATGTTTCGGCCTAGCATAGAAACACCCTGGGTCGTTGTCCCGAGTATGCACGGGGCCTATTGTAAATATAGTTCATTGATCACCCCATCAATTTCTAATAACAAAACTCATCTTACTCATATGTGGATGTATGTATGCTGGGATGCTAGGACTGATACCTAGACATAGAGGTCGGACGAGTCCTAATAATAATATAATAAGTTGATTGATGTTAAGCTCATGTTGCACTGTTTTACACTTTTTATTATGATGCTTGCGTAACTTATGTTCCCAACTCATTACCATGTACTAGATACAACTTAGTTACCTAGCAATGATAATATCAGAAGCGGGTGTTATTTAGTCACTCGCTCGTTCGAATAATGGTGTGTGTGTATCAAAGTTCGGGTGAATTCTTCTGGAGTACAAACTCCAGCACGAGCTACCAGTGGTATGGGACACTTAGAGGGGATTGTTTAAAATAACAGGCAATACTAATGATTATTATTGTATAATTAAGTACTTTGCTTGCCACTTGCAAGATACTACTTCTATGCTACCGTGATTAAATTCCTGATATCTTTATTGGATTATAGTTGCCTGACTAAGTAACGACACATTACATGTACACGATATTGACCAAACAATAATGATATTAGGAACGTGTGGTATTTGGTCACTTCGTCATTCGAGTATCGGTACTCATATATCATATTCGAATGAGTTCTGCCGGAACACGAGCTCTAGTGTGAACTGCTAATGGTATGAGACACGGGAAATAGATTGATTGACATATCAAGCTGTAATAATTATAACTCTATAACTCAAAATACATCACATTAACTCACTTATTCATGTGACTTGCCATTGTACTGTAGTTCTCCAATCCATGACTGGACCACTTGAGCTGGACACCATGTTACCTCAGTATTAATTTCATGATTTCATATTTACTTGCTTGTACTTGCATCCTTAGTTCATGACACTTTGATTTGGTACACGTATGCTTGTTTGTGCACGCCACTTGGCTTCATTTTACGTATTCGTTTGGTTGCTTTTATGACAAATCATGGACCTACATGTCCAGATTATGAAGCTTGGACTTGGAGTATAGTGGATCCTCCCGCTTGATCAGGTTTTGTTTGTGGAGGAAGCGGTCCAGTCATAACTCTTTTCCTTCCAACTCCCTCTTGATTGACTCTCGGGATTCCCTTTTGCAGCTCGTGAGCGTCTCCCAGCTTTTGTACCTTGTAAATCATCTTGTAAATCATACTTTTGCACCTTCTGCTGATGTAATATTCATGTAATATTGGATCACGCTCTGTGATAACTGTGTACTTGTACTATTTTATTGGAATGTATATTACCATTATACTTCCGTACACTGATTCTTGCATGTACTGATGTTTAGCATACATATGTGAGGGTATTTTCGCTTTTCGTATGTACGTCACAGTAGCGTCCCATACTCGCGGGATCGAGGCGTTACATCGATCAGTTGAAAAATTAGGTCTTATCACAAGACTAAAAGGATATATGATCGCGTTCAGCCTGAACGTTCAAAATAAGAACGCAAGGTGACTGATTAGTTCATTCATAGTTTTGACTATAGTTTGTCTATGATATCTTTGACGATGGGATAAGTTAATCAGCACTGTATTATCCAAATGTCATCACCTGTCCTAGGAGATGTCTGATCATTATAAATTTATACTATAGAACCAGATATCCAACAAGTCTATCCAAACATTCGCAGTCATGGCTATGAATCTTTCATCGCTATTGATTCCTATTAAGAACAACTCAAGAAACAGCAAGAATTCCATATCCATTATTGGTATCTGAAATCCAAGTTAACTTAGATCTGACCCTTGGTACTAATCCTCCCGGATGCAAACCCGACTATTTTTGGCAGCTCTTTGTTCCCTTCGATGAAATCCAAGCGCATCACTCCATTTTCTTATCTGCTTATACTTCACAGTTATGAACTATAATAATAGTCAGTACACGCTATTAGTTTGCAGCGGTAGCAAGATAAACTTAAATTCCTACAGTACAAACTCTTAAGGTTACAGAAGCTCTCAACTGCATAGGATAGAGTCCTCAAAATGGGGGGAAATGGCCATGTTCATCTCTCGAACAAAATAATCATATTTAATTCACCATTTTTTGCATTGTTCCAATGTTTTTCAGATCCCATATAAGATACCTAATCAATGATTATTATGTGATCAGATATCCGAAATATCATAAGTCAAATCTTACTCTTATTCAAACTATTGACAATTGGCCATATGAATCTTTCGCAATTCTGGGTTGCAGCAAGCATTTCTCAAATCTTCTTTTGAAACCCACAAAAGATGAAAAAGGAAGGTAAATCAAACTTATGCATTCCACCTGTTTCTGTTCCTTTTAAAAAAAAAAAAGAAAACTCGCTACAGCTCGAAATTTTTTTGGAGGGTCATCTATCAGCTTGTGCATAAGTGGTGATACACCTATATTTCAGATATACCAATCATCACCTTGACTTTGAAACACTAGTGTAAGCTAGTCATACCATTCCTTGAAACCAGTACCCAATGGGTAAAGAATTTAATACTTTATCACAAAGCAATCGATAGGATCATAATAATAGCTATTCCAATATGTCAGTGAGGCCTGCATAGGACTGCAAAACTAGAATTGGAAAAAGTTTTAACAAGCACGTAGAACTTATTTCCTTATAAATATAGAATTTATTTCCTTAACATTGTTTTCTCCAGCACACAGGTACAGGTACAGCAAGTCCTTGAAGACAAAAGAAAATTTTAATAAATCTTCATTTCTCATTAGTAGTAGTAAATCTGCATCATTGTCACTATGATCAGTAGTAGCAGCAGCAACAACAACAAAATTGTTCTCAGTTTTTCAAAACAAGAAAAGGCATGGTGGTCAAGCAGATCTTTGTTGCTGCCCTTCAGCCACACCTATCTTTCTTTCTCCTTCAAATTATTGGGTCACTTTCACAGAGGTTAAACTTTTAAGTGCTACTGCTACTGATCATAGTGAAGGTGATGCATTCCAGAAGAGCCTAAGATAAAGCTTACAAAGAAGCCTAAGATAAAGCTTAGAGGGAGTAAACTAAGAAGGAAAAAATTGGATGCAGCACCTATCTTCAGGAAACAAAATCCAAAGCCACTGAAAGCTCTCGGAATTACATGTTAGGCTGCAACAATATGTTAGACCTCCCAAGTATTTCAGCTCAGTAACATAGTAAAACAGAGTACGGAAGTACTTAACAAGGCATTCCTACAGCTAAATGAGAAAGTGGAAAATCTCAGAAAGGATTATAGATGGTGCAACTTAGAACAGAAGAATAAAGAAATAATAAACAAACTCCTATAGAAATTAGCAATTAATCCTATAACTATTTCCTCGTGTGTGTTGCATCAGAGTCAGTTTTCAATATTATTTATCATTTTCTCTCTTGCTATGGTAAAGATCATTCTTAGATGTTGGAAAACAGGATGATGCAAAAAAAAGTAGTTTGAGTTACAGACCAATTTTGGGACATTTGATATCCCGCATATATTCAAAATCCAATGACAACATGCTAATATATTCATTGAAAGCAAGTGGATCGATTAATACATATAGCTTGATAGAAGACAATGTATGAAGCACATACATGTCCCTGAACTTTGTTATACAGTGCTTAAAATTGCTAAGCATAACGCATACCATAATTAATATGAGAGCATAACTTCTCAAAAATATAATGAATAATGACATTACCAGAAATAATGAGAGTTGCTTCCTGTCCAATTTGGTTTGCTCATCAAATGTGAGGCCATGAAACTTGGGACATTGTATCCTCACTAAAATCGAAGCCAGCTTCACCAAAAACTGTCATAGTGCTTGAGCAACGTTTTTAAATTCATTCAAACAAGATTGCAAAATCTTTTGACGCTTGTGGAGGGACTGCCTTTCACTATGATGGACATCAATTGCACCAGGTGCGACAAACATATCCATGAATTTTTCATCATTCACTGCTAACAGATCCAGTGCAAGTGATACAACCAGATACTCTCGACTGCATTGTGTAAAGAGGGGGGAAAAAATCTTAGAAAAAAACCAAGCACATAAAAATAAATATTAGATGTAATACTTCCAGCCATTAATTCAGAATTGTGAAAGAAATATAGTGAAGTTTCCAACAGTGCAAAAGACACCCAGAAGAATGTTTATACTCACGTTTAGGAACTCCGGGGAGAGAGAATACAGAGTAAAAAGAGCCAATGAGGTAACCAAATTAGGGATTTACTGAATATTCAAAACAGAAAGATGTATTCTGCTCATAGAGGTCATGGATATGAAGGGTGCTTTTAAAGCATTTATCATGGAGTTAGGAACTCGGAGTTCAAGGCGGATGGAACATTTATCTCAATTAGAACTTCTCAAGTTCTTGAAAAATCTTGAGCAGCTATAGAACAGATATCTGAGTATGACAACACTGATTTTGAGCCCATATCACCCGCACCAAATAGAAGACCACCATTTGATTTCTGATAATATCAGAATTTCTTCCATTGGTCATTCTTGCATGCCGCTTTCTTGCGCCGATATCCGTGCCATTTTCTTTTTTCTTAACCCCAAAACTAACATCACTTGGCTGATCTGGGGAAGGTGTCTGAGGAACTGTCAATTGGCTTTCCCTGAGCGCTTCTTTGGGATCAGTTCCTTTCCAGGTGTGGTATGTTGCTGAACTTTTGGTGGTATGTTCTCCTGATCCATGTCTACACTTTGAAATGTTCCCTCATCTGTAGATCAAGAAAGAACTTGGCGGCCAGGGTTCAAAGACTCGGCCGATTCGGAGACGAGTCGGCCGAGTCGTATCCGTCTCGGCCCGCACCGAGACGAGTCTGAGTCACGAGTCGGTCAATTCAACTCAGAGGAGACCGACTCGGTCGAGAATCGGAGTTGCCTCGGTTGACTCGGCATTATGATGATTTTGTGGCTCATCGCAATTCAATATGAAAATAACTATATTAGCATGTATTTATGAATGTAGTTTGTGCAATTTACTATATTATGCATGTATTTTGATATGTTTCTACCGACGACGCGTATATTTATGTTTTTACTTTATGTTTAGTGTGTGCTACGTGATATATTTTAGACATGTGATACATGAATGTGAATGTCTACATTTTTTTAAGATTTGTCGTGATTTTTTCAGAATTATTTGAGCTTTCTATGTAGCGTTTTGCGCGTATCGCCCGATACCGATCCGAGTCGCCGAGACCGATCCGTCTCAGTGCCCGCCGAGTCGGCGGCCGAGACCGCGAGTGTGAACCATGTTGGCGGCTGGAAGCTGACTGCCTCTGTAGACAGAGGTTGTGCCAGCACCAGCAAAACCGAAGAGATCATATTCGTAGCAAACTTGGAATAGGAACTGGTCACTGAATCAAGGTAATGACGCACCAATTGCTTGCATTGTTTAGAGAGGTCATGAATAAAGTTATTATAAGAGCGCCTTAGAGCAGCATGAAAACCGTTATATCCTTCCATATCTCCATTTTTCCTCCGGTCTATATCAAATAAAAACACATGTGGGTAACAATGATTTCAGTGAAATTTAACATACATCTAGGAAAAAAAAAGAAGGAATACAACCTTTGGACAGCATATACTGTCAGTAAATATTTCAGTCAGTAAATATTATGACTTTCCACAGCAGATACTGAAAGGCACCGGAGCATTAACACATTGTTATGTACCTCAAGGACATGGTCACTGAAACTATAAGAGGACACAGAAGGGGAAGATAAGCTCAGGTTATTATTACTATTCATTTTTGCATGCTTAAGCATAGATAAGCCATGCTTCCGTATATTTCAATCAAGCTAGAAATAAAGTCAGAAGCATATGGAACAGTCTCATGTAGAGTACTGAACATGAGTTGCTATGAACAAAAATACACTTTAGAAAAGGATTTTCCTTTCAGAATCATCCTATGAGAGTATACAACGTCCCATTGTTATTTGTCCCATTAATATTTTTATGTGAGATATCACCAAATCCATCAAGTGGATGCCCATATTCTAGATGGTAATTGTTAGGAATGTTGATATACATTGTTACCCCCCACAAGTCCACCACCCAATAGCTTAAGCTGGTTTACTCACATGGTCTCAAAGTACTCGAGAGATCCTAAGTTCAAATCCTGCTCTAGACATATTTAAGTGAAAGAAAAGCCCTCTCATGTGTGTCGTGTTGGCCTTGTGTCTCGTATCTAGTTTAGTATCCAGGGGGCTTGTGCCTAATGGACCTCATTGGGCCAAAAATCACTTATGGTGTGGGCTATCATTAAGTGTTGGGTAGTGCTAAGGTTTCTTTGTAGCAGTATATATGTTCTCTCATAGATTAGATAGAGCCGGCTTTGAAGAGATGTAAAATAATGAGATGAGAGAGTGGGAGCTAAGGAAAAAAAAAACTTAGTTCCCTTGTACTCTTGTAATTATTCCTTTCTTATGTGCCTGTTTGGTTAAGGGTGGGAGTGAGGAAGTGAGGAATTGAGGAAGTAGTAATAATTCCCTTTGGAACTTGGGAATTGGTTAGTAAGTTTTCTGGTGTTTGGATGTTGTTGGAAAGTGTGGTTTGAAAAATATTTTGTCTTTTCCGGTGTTTGGATGGTAATGTGAAAGTGAAAGTGAAAAAGTTGAGTACAAAGTTGACCGTAAAATAATATTAAAATAAAAATTAATTAAGAAAAATAAAAAATAGACTATAATTAGAATGCAAGTAAGATTTACATGGTCAAAAAATTAACTGTTTTGTGCTACAATTTATTACAAATGTGATTTACATGACCACAAAATTAACTGTAGCACTCTGGAAGTGAGGAAATGGTTGTGTAAAAGAGAAAAGATAAAAGGAAAAGAGGTTTCTTATTTTCCTTTTCCGGTGTTTGGATACATAGGGAAGTGAGCAAATATACTTCACTATTTCCTTACTTCCGCCCACTTCCTTGCAACCAAACAGCCCCTATAGTGGATTTCACATCGATGTCCTGTGAATTTAGGCTATGTTTGGACGGACGAACCATGTAAATCTGTGAAATGTTCTTTTATTTGTTATTTTCTCATCTTGTGTGCTTAATCTTATTGATCTCACGATGTGTTGAGGTCGCCCGGTGGGGTCTTAAATCCCTAACATATTGTATCTCACAAGAAGACATGTATTTTCCTCCACATGAGAGGAAGTGTTGAGAAAGTTGTATATATTATTATTAGTCGACAACAGTTTAAGATATTGGGTGAAATGCTTTACTTACACTAATCCAACAATTTAAGCTTTTGGGTGAAGTGCTTTACTTACATTAACAAAGAAGCATAGTGCCATAATTTACAATGTTGGCAAGCATTTTAATCCAAGGCCAATAAAATATGTCTACATCGACTTCCTCAGTATTAAGTTAAGAACCAAAGATAATAATTCCAAAGGTGTCAAACAAACATTAAAATAAGGGCATACCGAAACTTCGGAAAGGAGGAAATATCTATGATAATCTGCCATTTTACCATTTTGCAGGTGTCAGAGAAGAGAAAAGGTGCCTACCATTTGCAGGTGTCAGAGAGAGAACAGGTAAGCATCCAAATCAAATATATGCGATAGTTTTGCAACATACGGTATAAAAGAGTTGATGAGGCTTATCTTCATGCATGACCTAATAATTGCCACATCTTAAAAGCACATCATAATCATGACTATAAGTTGCTAACTGTCACTAACCAATGAACCAAGGTGCAAAATATGAAGGCGACATAAACACTTACAATCCAAGTCATTGTTGTGGTTTCGCTCCATAGCCAGGTCAAACAGACTTTTTAGAACAAACGAAAGTTGTTCAACGGCAGTATCAAGAAGAGAAGCAAGCCATGACCGGGCGCTGCACGTGCTATCTCAGCAGCAGCCTCCGCTATCTCGCCACCCCCAACTCTGCCAGCATGAGCAAGTAAAATATTTGCAACCTGGTCTCAAAACAACTATAATTGAAGCGACCTTTCACCAACCATGTTGATTACCACAGAATTTTTTGGCACAAACATTTGCTAAAGAGTATGTTTACCTTCTTCCTAGAAACTTGCGGGCATTCAATTGAATATGCAGCAGAAGGAAATTCATGCATTACTCTCTCAAATGCATTTGCTCCCCCATAAAGCTTAAGGGTATAGTTTGGAGTAGGGATGTCAAGTGGGCTGGGCCGAGCCAACAACCCGCACAGGCACGGATTGGCACGGGCCTTGCCCGGCACAAGTGGTACCCGGGCCCGGCTCCCCCACGGGCCGGACCCAGGTTCAGGTATTGCAGCCCACGCCCGCCCAGGCCCTGCCTAACCCATGCCCAGCCCGGGCACGGGTTTTGGGACGGGTCGGCCCGGACTGAGCTATTGGGGCCCGAACGAGGCGGGTCGGCCTGAGTCATTGGGGTACTATAGGATTTTTTTTCAATTTTTTTGGTCGTTTGGGGGCTATTTGGCATTTTTTTGCAAATAGATCTCAACAGGTAGATTAAGCTTTGGGTGGAATTTTTGCGAAAGAAATTAGAAAATAACACTCCTCTTCCCCCTCTATAAATTCTCCATCTTTCCCACTCTATTTCATCACAACAAAAATCTCTAAAATTCTCAAAAAATCATCTACATATTTTTACTCTCTATAAAGTCACTCAAGCTCTCAACTATAAGGTTACAAACTCTCTCTCAAGTTCTCAAGTTCTCAAGATCTACAAGCTTTCTCATCACCTTATAAGTTTGAGATAATTATATTCTTGTCAAATTAGAAATTAGCAATTAAAATGGATGCATATTCTTCATTAGCAAGTCCTCGTCAAGCTCTTGTTCCAGATATCATGGTAGTTTTAGCTAAGTAATAAAGAGTGAGAAGCTCTTAATTTGCCTTAAATTGAAACTCCACATATTCCATTCACACAATCTTTAAATTTTAATGCTTATTCTGAACCTATCACACTACTACTCATATACTTGTTAGTTCTCCTGAAATATCAACTAGATCTAAAAATCTTAAATCTGGAGTTTGAAAATAATTTAATAAAATAATTGTTGATGGAGCTAAGAGGGCTCAATGCAAGTTGTGTCCTGATATTTCATATGCTTTTTTTAAAATGCTGGAACTGACCCACTAAGCAGACATATTCAGAGTAAATATATTGAACACCAACAACAGGGTTGTTTGGATTCACGAAAGTGGGCGGATGTGAGGAAGTGGGAAGTGGGTTTTTTTTTCTTTTGAAAAATGAGAATTTTTATGTATCTTTTCCAGTGTTTGTTTGGTCATTGGGAAGTAGAAGTGAAAAAATATTTGTGTTTTCCGGTGTTTGGTTAGTAATGCGGAAGTGAAAGTGGAAAAGTTGATCACAAGGTTGATCGTAAAATAAAATTTAAATAAAAATAATTATGAAAAAATTGGACTATAATTAGACTATAAGTGAGATTTACATGACCACAAAAATTAACTGTTTTGAGCTACAACTTATTACAAATGAGATTTATAATCGGCAAAAAGCAAGCACAAGAATAAGTAAAAGGAGTGTGGGTCGATGTTACTGCTTTTGCGATTCTTTCGTAGTAGCGAAGTTGCTATACGGGTCGTATCCACAAGGAGGGAGAGCGATTAAAGCTTGATGCGGATTCTTTATTCAAGAAAAGAGAAAGTTCTTTGTTCAAATAAAGAATTGAAAAATGAAAACAAGTTGGTTTCAAAAATTATTTGAGAATGATTTGGTGGTTTGTAAAGTTAGATTTTCTTAATGGTAAAAATGCATGGCTAACTTTCTACTAATTGCTCCCACAATCTCTAAGTTCTTGAAGATGTAGCCTCACGATGGATCATAGGCAAGCACAACCCTTATGCATAGGAACTATTCACGTGGAAATCGAGTGAAAGTTCTTCCTTTAACTTTAACTTTACACGACAAAAACTTGGACATTCTCTTATCAAGATCCAATTGAAGGCGATAATACGGGAAGATACAAGTGCACTAATGGTATCAGCAAAGTTTAAAAGGAAAATCTCTAACTTAAAAAACAAGCAAAGTTTAAACTCTATAGATCATCAAAAACCCGTTAAACATAAAATATATGAAAGCTAATACTTGTAAGTAAGTTAGAGTTAGAACCCTCGTCTTAAGATGTCATAACTCTCGTTTGCACAAGGCTTGTTTGACACTATTGACTCATTTGGGTTATAAATCAAGTTGATAGAGATTAGTGGGTTAGTAGTTAGTTAGCCATGCAATGGAAGAGTTAGTTGACATGGTAGTAAAGGAAACAACAAAGGAAAAGAAATAAAGAGAAAGAGAGTTACACTAAAACAAAGAGATAAAAGTAAAGGAAAACAACTAGAAAATGGAAAGAAGAAAGAGAAGTGGTTACTTGTATTAGCTTGTCACCTTTAAATACAACTCTTACACACACTCTCTCTTTCACTCTAATGGCTAAACTAAAACTAGAAGGAAACTAAAACAACTACAATCCTAAAAATAAGATTACAATAATGCTCTAAACTCTGAATATCTCCCAACTAAAGACCCCTGGGGGTATTTATAGGAACCAGGGGAAAGAGGGACGACCCCTGGCCCAAAGCCCAGGTGCGCGCGTGCCCGTACGGTCGCGAAAATGCGGCCTGGCTTCGAGCAGCGCGTTGCCCCTTCTGTCTCTTGTCCACTTGATCTTCTAGAATCCTGATTTGATGCCCTGGGCTGACAAAATCTCCTCCTTAAAGTCAATGGCTATTTGGTAGGCCTTTAATCACTCATTAAATATTGGTTTAGGGTCTTCTTCATTTGCACACCATGAACCTAGGATTAAGCAAGCAAAGCTTTATTAGCAGAATTTTACATCAAATAAATATGAGAATGTGATGAAAATTATGCAAAATTAGAGACTAATCACACCCCCACACTTATCTTTTTGCTCTTCCCGAGCAAAACAAAAATAAGAAAATTATTACACCACTTTCGCAGGTGACGCGATTGCACTCAGCATGTGCAACAAGCCTTTAAACCTCTAGGTTTCCCCTAGAGGAGTGTTGTGCAGATTGCACACACAAAATCCAGTAAGTAAAAAAATATTTATTTGTTAGCAAACTTCTTTCAAGAAAAAGAACTTTTAATCATCTAAGTAAAAATGACCGACTGATGTAAGAATTAGGTTCAACCCTCATAAGTCCTCCTATACTTTAGCCTTCATAAAAGAAGAAATTATAGTTTTTCTTTAAATTTAGAAAGGATCTTATACTTCTAACTCATTCTATTATTTTGTTTTAGATAGATATGCATAATGTGTAAGTGTGATGTGCTTGAGATTTTTCAACTCAACTTTGAATATCATTTAATTTATTAATCTTTATCTATTATTCTTGGTTTCATTAGGCTTTCTACTTTACTCATGTAACACATATCAAATCGATGACTCTCAAACCAGATGATTTTAGGGCACCAGGTGAAAAAACACCCCTCAGGTCGAATATGCAATAGAGTAGGCCACAAAATCAAGATTTACTATTGATTATTATTTTTTGGCGTGAGTAATCATGCTTCTTGAGGCACAATTATTCAGCTTTTTTTAAAGTTGTGTCTCTAAATCATAAGCATGTGTGTGTGATTTATGCATATTCTACTAAGGCTAAATAAAAGGTATGAGTTATTTTCCTTATCCCTTCTAACTCTCAGTCAAACCAATCTTTCTGGTTTATTTAGGCAAAAATAAAGATTCATTAATAAGTTTCCCTTAATTCCTACGACTTTTGGTATTTTTATAAAGAGTATGAAATTTCTTTTCAATCTGGAGTGTTTTTTTTGAAAGAAAAAGAAAAAGGTTAGCACCCCCCCCACAGCTATCTAAAGCGTTGTCCTCAATGAATTTGTATGTAAATGCAAATGCAATAAATAGGGAGAAGAAAGGAGTGCACGTATTCGTTGACTCAGGCCGGCCAAGTGCGAATAGGCTAAAAAAATATAAAAGGGGTAAGCATATAAACAATAAGATTTTTTTTAAGTTGCTGTGGTTAGGTGTATGATGGGATAAAAAGAGTCAGCACACTATCATCCGGAGTCATAGGCTCAGTGGTTAAGAAGGGCTTCAGTTTTTGCCTGTTCACTTTGAATTCCGTGTTATTCTTAGGGTCTACAATAATCACAGCACCGTATGGGAAAACGGTGCGCACAATGAACGGTCCAGACCAACGAGTCTTCAGCTTCTCCGCGAAAATATGAAGTCTCGAGTTGTACAGCAGAATCTTATCTCCCGGAGCAAAATTTTTTCGGGTTATGATCTGGTCATGGAAAAGTTTAATCCTGCTTTTGGTGATTCGAGCATTCTCATAAGCTTCATTCCGTATCTCCACTAATTCTGAGATCTGCAGTCTCCTTAAGTCACCGGCCTTTCTCAGATCAAAATTGAGTTGCTTAATGGCCCATAGGGCACGGTGTTCTAACTCGACTGGTAGATGACAGGCTTTTTCAAATACGATTTTATAAGAAGGCATCCCCAGAACTGTCATAAAAGCAGTACGGTAAGCTCACAATGCATCGTTGAGTTTGACCGACCAATCCTTTCGGTTTTGTCCGACAGTCTTTTCTCAAATGAGCTTGATCTGTCGATTGGTGACTTCGACCTGCCCATTCGTCTGGGGTGATACGGAGTAGATAACTTGTGATTGATGGAATATTTTCGCATCAGAGCTTCAAAAACTCTATTGCAGAAATGCGATCCATTATCACTAATTATCGCTCTGGGGGTGCAAAATCGGGAGAAGATATTTTCTTTGAGAAATTTGACAACCACTTTGTTGTCATTGGTCTTTGTTGGCACAGCTTCTACCCATTTAGAGACGTAATCGACAGCAACTAAAATGAACTGGTTGCCGAAGGAATTAGAGAATGGTCCCATAAAGTCGATACCCCAAACATCAAAAATTTCAACTTCCAGGATCGGGTTCAGGGGCATCATGTCTCTTCTTGAAATTTTCCCAATCTTCTGACAATTTGCGCTTGACTTGCAAAATTGGTACGAATCTTTGAACAAAGTGGGCCAGTAAAACCCACTTTGTAGAACCTTCTCTGCAGTCTTGCAGGGACCGAAGTGCCCTCCGCATGCAAGTTCATGGCAAAAGCTTAGCACACTCCTCTGTTCCTCCTCTGGTATACATCGTCAAATAATCTGGTAAAGACAATACTTAAAAAGATACGACTCTTCTCAAAAGAAGTATCATACTTGCGCAAAGAAATGACACTGGTCTTGCTTTGTCCAGTCAGCGGGTAATTGTCCAGTGGCCAGGTAATTGACTATATTCGCATACCAGGGTTCCTTAAAAATGACCAAGATGTGCTCGTCTAGGAAATCCTCGTTGATCGTAGCTTGTATAATAAGTGCGTTCGGAATTCGTGACAAATGATCAGCAACCACATTTTCTATACCTCCTTTATCCCGAATTTTCAGGTCAAATTCTTGAAGCAAAAGGATCCACCGAATCAATCGGACTTTTGTTTCCTTCTTGGTCATGAAGTATTTCAGTGTCGAGTGATCCGTAAAAATCACCGTCTTCGAGCCTAACAAGTAGGGTCGGAACTTCTCTAACGCAAAGACAACAGCCAAGAATTCCTTCTCAGTCGTATAATTCTGTTGGCGTCATTCAAGATCCTACTCGAGTAGTAAATCACGTGCTGCCTATTGTCGATGCGCTGTCGTAGAACAGCGCCAATAGCAAAATCAGAGGCATCGCACATGATTTCAAATGATTGGGCCCAATTAGGAACAGAAATAATAGGCGCAGAAATAAGTTCTTGCTTAAACTTCCCCCATGACTTGAAACATTTATTGTTAAAATCAAAGGGCACGTCCTTAGCGAGCAGGTTGGTTAAGGGCCTAGCAATTTTGCTAAAATCCTTAATAAACCGTCGGTAGAACCTAGCATGCCCTAGAAAGGATCTAATGTCCTTAATGCTTTTGGGTGGTGGAAGCTTAGCAATCACTTCTACTTTAGCCTTGTCCACTTCAATGTCTCTCCTAGAAATCTCATGGCCTAAGATAATCCCCTGTCTCATCATGAAGTGACATTTCTCCCAGTTCAGAGTTAGGTGCTTCTCCTTACATCTTTGCAGAACTAACTCTAGGTGATGAAGACACTGATCAAATGAATCTCCGTAGATGGAGAAGTCATCCATAAAAGTCTCAAGAAAACGTTCTACCATGTCGGAGAAAAGACTAAGCATGCACCGTTGGAATGTTGCGGGAGCATTACACAATCCAAAGGGCATGCGTCGGTAAATGAAGGTTCCGAACGGGCAGGTGAACGTGGTCTTTTCCTGGTCTTCTGCAGCAATGGGGATTTGATTGTATCCTGAGTACCCATCTAGGAAGCAATAGTACTCGTGTCCAGCCAGGCGTTCAAGTATTTGGTCGATGAAGGGTAGAGGGAAGTGGTCTTTACGGGTGGCTGCATTCAACTTTCTATAGTTGATACAAACACGAACCTTGGTAGGCAGTCTTGTTTGTACCAACTCTTTGCTCATTTTCAACCACCGTAAAGCCAGCTTTCTTTGGGACCGCATGAACAGGGCTAACCCATTGGGCTATCAGAAATGAAATAAATGATCTCATTATCTAATAGTTTTAAAATTTTCGCTTTAACTGCCTCTTGCATGAGTGGGTTAAGCCTGCCTTGTGGGTCCCTCCTGCGGGTTGCTTCATCTGTTAAAGGGATTCTATGTTGCACTATGGTTGGACTTATCCCTTTGATATCCTTCATCGTCCATCCAATGGCTTCCCTATGTCTCTTCAGAATAGACATTAAGTCGTCCTCTTGTTGCTCAGTCAGGTGGGATGCTATGATGACTGGCAGGTTTTCTCTTCCGCCCAGATAGGCGTACTTAAGGTGTGCAGGTAAGGCTTTTAGCTCTAGGGAAGGTGTTGCTTCATTGGAGGCAATCTCCAGACTTTCAATCCTATGATGAGGTACACTTAGGTTTAACGCCTAGTCCACTGCCGAATCCACAATCTGATCAAGATTAAAATCCTTAGACTTCAGATCAAACTCTACCTCTGTTTTCATCTCCATGCTTTCCTCATACTCACTGGTCAGATTTTCAATGGAATTAACCTCAAAAGTCTGGTTATTTATATCCCTGGGTTGTTTTTCAAGATTTAAGACATTGACTTCCTTCGTTATGTCTCCAAAAGTCAATCGCATGGACCCGTTCCTACAGTTGATTATGGCATTGATTGTAGCAAGGAATGGGCGCCCTAAGATGACTGGAGTTTGAGACCTTAGATTGGACATAGGTTGGGTCTCAAGCACAATGAAGTCAACGGGGTAGATGAAATCTCCGACCCGGATAAGGACGTCTGTGATTTTCCCCTTAGGGATTTTCACAGATCGGTCAGCTAACTGAATGGTGACTCGGGTTGGGCTCAGCTCGCCCAACCCAAGTTGCTGGTATACTGAGAGAGGTAGCAAGTTGATACTTACTCCCAGGTCAAGAAGCGCTCTACTAATTTCTATCCGTCCTATGGTACAGAAAATTGTGGGACATCCGGGATTCTTGTATTTCACCGGAATGGGACCAGACAGAATTTTGCTTATATTGGTTGCCAAGAACACTTTCTTGGGCACATTTGTCTTGCTCTTCTTCGTACACATATCCTTAAGAAATTTGGCATAAGCTGGGACTTGTTGGATAGCGTCAAGAAGAGGCACATTCAGTTTGACCTGGTTAAACATCTCTAGCATCTTTTTCATGTGCATATTCTTATTGTTGTTCCTAAGCCTATTGGAAAGGGTGCTACAGGCTATGAACTTGTTCAGCAGCTTTGTCCTCGTCAGATGTTTGAGTAGCAGATTGAGAGGAACTAGCAGAGGTGAAGGCTGGAGTAAGATCAGTATAGACTAGATTTTTCTGTTGGTAGACTTGGTTGTTTACCTTCTTTCCGGATCGAAGTTGTGAACAACATTGCACTGGTTGATCGGCGGATCCTGAATTTCATATGCTTGATTGGATTTTTTTGGGTTAACTAGCGGCTGACTAGGAAAGTACCCTTTGGTCTTTCACTTAGGGAGCTAGCTAATTGGCTCATCTGCATTTCCAATCTCGATATAGCCTGTGAATAGTTGTTCAGTGTTTGTTCCTGATTTTGCATGAAAGCGGTTTGGGACTTCATAAAAACTTCCATGCTCTCCTCTAACTTACTGAATTTCTTTTCCATTGGTGAACTTTGAGAGGAGGAAGATGGAGCTTGACTGGGAAACTTGGTAGAGGACTGGGATGGTGAAAATTGTTGGAGAAATTAGGCCTAGGAGGATTGCTCTAGGACCAGGAGAAATTGGGTGATTCCTCCAACCTGGATTGTATGTTTGCGAGTAGGGATTATGTGGCGGTCGTGAGTAGGCCGCGTTCAGGTGTTCCGATGGCACTTGCTGGGTATGGAAAACGGGACACTCTTCAAAGACATGGTTTGGTGCCTGACAGTATGAACAACCCGGATTGTAAATTAGTGGTGGGTTGATTTGGTTGACATTGGCTGGCTCTTTTGTTTCTAGAGCCTCTATTCTCCTCATTAGGGTTGCAATCTTAGCTTCTACAGCTATGGATGATTCTAAAGATAGGAGCCCTCCTCTTGAAGCTATAGATTGCGAGTTCCTTGATTTTTCTGAGGCTGCCTCCCATTGCAAGGTTTTCTCAGCTAAATCCTCAAATAAGTCCCAACCCTGATTCTCATCCTTTTGCAAGAACCCTCCCTGACACATGATTTCTAAAAGGGTTTTCGTTTGATAATCTAATCCATCGTAGAGAATCTGGCACTGTCGTCATTTCTCGCACCATGATGAGGGCACTGAGCTAGGAGATCTTTGAATCGCTCAAAGTATCTCCAAAATGGTTCTTGTCTGAACTGCATGATATTTTTTCTAATGAGGGCAGTTTTGTGAATTGGGTAGAATTTCTTCAAGAAGGCCTTGACGAAATCATCCCATGTCGTGACAGAATCTACCGCCAAACTGTACAACCATTTCTTCGCTAGGTCCTTTAGGGAAAAGGGAATGAAACGTAACCTAACTGCATCGTCTCCTAGCTGAGGTATACGCATCATGAGGCACACCTCTTCAAATTCCCTAACGAAAAAGTATGCGTCCTCCGATCTAAACCATGAAACTTTGGGTGAGTGTTGATGAATTGAGGCTTTAATTCAAAATTATTTCCATTTGCCTCAGGCAGTTTTATACAAGATGGTAATGAGAAACTGCCTGAGGCAAATGGAAATAATTTTGAATTAAAGCCTCAATTCATCAACACTAACCCAAAGTTTCATGGTTTAGAATCGGAGGACGCATACTTTTTCGTTAGGGAATTTGAAGAGGTGTGCCTCATGATGCGTATACCTCAGCTAGGAGACGATGCCGTTAGGTTACGTTTCATTCCCTTTTCCCTAAAGGACCTAGCGAAGAAATGGTTGTACAGTTTGGCGGTAGATTCTGTCACGACATGAGATGATTTCGTCAAGGCCTTCTTGAAGAAATTCTACCCAATTCACAAAACTATCCTCATTAGAAAAAATATCATGCAGTTCAGACAAGAACCATTTTGAAGATACTTTGAGCGATTCAAAGATCTCCTAGCTCAGTGCCCTCAACATGGTGTCGAGAAATGGCGTCAGTGCCAGATTCTCTACGATGGATTAGATTATCAAACAAAAATCCTTTTAGAAACCATGTGTCAGGGAGGGTTCTTGCAAAAGGATAAGAATCAGGGTTGGGACTTATTTGAGGATTTAGCTGAGAAAATCCTGCAATGGGAGCCAGCCTCAGAAAAACCAAGGAATTCACAATCTATAGCTTCAAGAGGAGGGCTCCTATCTCTAGAATCATTTATAGCTGCAGAAGCTAAGATTGCAACCCTAATGAAGAGAATAGAGGCTCTAGAGACAAAAGAGCCAACCAATGTCAACCAAATCAACCTACCACCAATTCACAATCCGGGTTGTTCATACTGTCAGGCACCAAACCATGTCTTTGAAGAGTGCCCCGTTTTCCATACCCAGCAAGTGCCACCGGAATACCTGAACGCGGCCTACTCACGGCCGCCGCATAATCCCTACTCACAAACATACAATCCAGGTTGGAGGAATCACCCAATTTCTCCTGGGCCCAGAACAATCCTCCTAGGCCTAATTTCTCTAACAATTTTCACCATACCAGTCCTCCACCAGATTTCCCAGCCAGGCTTCATCTTCCTCCTCTTAAAGTTCACCAATGGAAAAGAAATTCAGTAAGTTAGAGGAGAGCATGGAAGCTTTTATGAAGTCCCAAACCGCTTTCATGCAAAATCAAGAACAAACACTGAACAACCATTCACAGGCTATATCGAGATTGGAAATGCAGATGAGCCAATTAGTTAGCTCCCTAAGTGAAAGACCAAAGGGTACTTTACCTAGTCAGCCGCTAGTTAACCCAAAAAAATCCAATCAAGCATATGAAATTCAGGATCCGCCGATCAACCAGTGCAATGTTGTTCACAACTTCGATCTGGAAAGAAGGTAGACAATCAAGTCTACCAACAGAAAAATCTAGTCTATACTACTGATCCTACTCCAGCCTCCACCTCTGCTAGTTCCTCTCAATCTGCTCCTCAAACATCTGACGAGGACAAAACTGTTGAACAAGTTTATAAGCCTGTAGCACCCTTTCCTAATATGCTTAGGAACAACAATAAGAATATGCACATGGAAAAGATGCTGAGATGTTTAACCAAGTCAAACTGAATGTGCCTCTTCTTGACGCTATCCAACAAATCCCAGCTTAAACCAAATTTCTTAAGGATATATGTACGAAGAAGAGAAAGACAAATGCGCCCAAGAATGTGCCTCATCTACCCCGTTGACTTCATTGTGCTTGAGACCTAACCTGTATCAAGTCTGAGGTCTCAAACTCCAGTCATCTTAGGGCGCCCTTTCCTTGCTACAGCTAATGCCATAATCAACTGTAGTAACAGGTTCATACGATTGACCTTTGGAGACATGACGAAGGAAGTCAATGTCTTCAATCTTGGAAGACAACCCAGGGATGTCAATGATCAGACGTTTGAGGTTAATTCCATTGAAAATCTGACCAGTGAGCATGAGGAAAGCATGGAGATGGAAACAGAGTCAGAGTTTGATCTGGAGTCTGAGGATTTTAATCTTGACCAGATCGTAGATTCGGCAGTAGATTGGGCATCCAGCCCAAATGTACCTCATTACGGGAATGAAAGTCCGGATATTACCTCCAATGAACCAACATCTTCCCTAGAGCTAAAAGCCTTACCTGAACACCTCAAGTACGCCTACCTGGGCGGAAAAGAAACCCTGCCCGTCATCATAGCATCCCACCTGACTGAGCAACAAGAGGACAGCTTAATGTCTATTCTGAAAAGAATAGGGAAGCCATTGGATGGACGATGAAGGATATCAAAGGGATAAGTCCAGCCATAGTGCAACATAGAATCCACTTGACCGATGAAGCAACCCCTGGAGAGACCCACAACGCAGGCTTAACCCACTCATGCAAGAGGCAGTTAAAGCGGAAATTTTTAAACTATTAGATAATGGGATCATTTATCCCGTTTCAATCCCTATTCATGCGGTCCCAAAGAAAGCTGTCTTTACGGTGGTTGAAAATGAGCAAAAAGAGTTGGTGCAGACAAGACTGCCTACCAAGGTTCGTGTTTGTATCAACTATAGAAAGTTGAATGCAGACCCAAAAAGACCACTTCCCGCTACCCTTCATCGACCAAATGCTTGAACGATTGGCTGGGCATGAGTACTATTGCTTCCTAGATGGGTACTCGGGATATAATCAAATCCCCATTGTTGTAGAAGACCAGGAAAAGACCATGTTCACCTGCTCGTTCGGAACCTTCGCTTATCGACGCATGCCCTTTGGATTATGCAATGCTCCCGCAACATTCAAACGATGCATGCTTAGTCTTTTCTCCGACATGGTCTAACATTTCCTTGAGATTTTTATGGATGACTTCTCCATCTACGGAGATTCATTTGATCAGCGTCTTCATCACCTAGAGTTAGTTCTACAGAGATGCAAGGAGAAGAATCTAACTCTAAACTGGGAGAAATGTCACTTCATGGTGAGACAGGGGATTGTCTTAGGCCATGAAATTTCTAGGAGAGGCATTGAAGTGGACAAGGCTAAGTAAAAGTGATTGCTAAGCTTCCGTCACCCAAAAGCATTAAGGATATTAGATACTTTCTAGGGCATGTTGGGTTCTACCGACGGTTCATTAAGATTTTAGCAAAATCGTTAAACCCTTAACCAACCTGCTCGCTAAGGACGTGCCCTTTGATTTTAACGATGAATGTTTCAAGTCATGAGGAAAGCTTAAGCAAGAACTTATTTCTGCGCCTATTATTTCTGCTCCTAATTGGGCCCAGCCATTTGAAATCATGTGCGACGCCTCTGATTTTGCTATTGGCGCTGTTCTAGGACAGCGCATCGACAATAGGCAGCACGTAATTTACTACTCGAGTAGGACCTTGAATGACGCCCAACAGAATTATACAACGACTGAGAAGAAATTTTTGGTCGTTGTCTTTGAGTTAGAGAAATTCTGGCCCTACTTGTTAGGCTCAAAGACGGTGATTTTTATGGATCACTCAGCACTGAAATACCTCATGATCAAGAAGGAAGCAAAAGCCCGATTGATTCGGTGGATCCTTTTGCTTCAAGAATTTGACCTGAAAATTCGGGATAAACGAGATATAGAAAATGTGATTGCAGATCATTTGTCACGAATTCCGAACGCACCGATCATACAAGCTCCGATCAACGAGGATTTCCCCAACGAGCACATCCTGACCATTCTTAAGAAACCCTGGTATGCGGACATTGTTAATTACCTGGTTACTAGACAATTACCTGCTGACTGGAGAAAGCAAGACCAGTGTCGTTTTTTTGCCCAAGTACGGTACTTCTTTGGGAAGAGCTGTATCTTTTTAAGTATTATCCCGATCAGATTATATGACGATGCATACCAGAGGAAGAACAGAGGAGTGTGCTAAGCTTTTGCCATGAACTTGTAAGCGGAGGACACTTCGGTCCCCGCAAGACTGCCGAGAAGGTTCTACAAAGTGAGTTTTACTGCCCCACTTTGTTCAAATACTCATACCATTTTTACAAGTCATGCGCAAATTGTCAGAAAATTGGAAAAATTTCAAGAAGAGACATGATGCCCCTGAACCCGATCCTGGAAGTTGAAATTTTTGATGTTTGGGGTATCGACTTCATGGAACCATTCCCTAATTCTTTCGGTAACCAGTTCATTTGGTTGTTGTAGACTATATCTCTAAATGGGTAGAAGCTGTGCCTACAAAGACCAATGACAACAAAGTGGTTTCAAGTTTCTCAAAGAAAACATCTTCTCCCGATTTGGCACCCCTAGAGCGATAATTAGTGATAATGGATCGCATTTCTGTAACAGAGTTTTTGAAGCTCTGATGCCATCAATCACAAGTTATCTACTCTGTATCATCCCCAGACAAATGGGCAAGTCGAAGTCACCCATCGACAGATCAAGCTCATTTTGAAAAAGACTGTCGGACAGAACCGAAAGGATTGGTCAGTCAAACTCAACGATGCATTGTGGGTTACCACACTGCTTTTGAGACAGATTTGGGGATGTCTCCTTACAGAATCATATTCGAAAAAGCCTGTCACCTGCCAGTATAGTTAGAACACCGTGCCCTCTGGGCCATTAAGCAGCTCATTTTGATTTAAGTAAGGCAGGTGAACTAAGGAGACTGCAGATCGCAGAATTAGAGATACGGAATAAAGCCTATGAGAATGCTCTGATCACCAAAAGTAGGACTAAACTTTTTCATGATCAGATTATAACCCAGAAAACTGTCCCGGGCGATAAGGTTCTGCTGTATAACTCTAGGCTTCATATTTTCGCGGGAAAGCTAAAGACTCGTTGGTCTGGACCGTTCATTGTACGCACCGTTTTCCCACGGTGCTGTGATTATTGCAGACCCTAAGAACAACACAGAATTCAAAGTGAATGGGCAAAGACTGAAGCCCTTCTTGACCACTGAGCCTATGATTCCGGATAATAGTGTGCTGACTCTTTTTACCCCGTCATACACCTACCCCACAACAATTAAAAAAAATCTTATGTTTATATGCTTACCCCTTCTACATTTCTTTTGACATTTCTTTTGCCTATTCATCCTTGTCCGGCCCGAGTCAACGAAAACGGTGACATCATTTATTCACCCTATTGCATTCGCATTTACATACACATTCATTGAGAACAATGCATTAGATAAGTAGTGGGGGGTGCTAACACTTTTTCTTTTTCCTTTTATTCTGTTTCTTTTTTTCAAAAAAAATCTCTAGATTGAAAAGAAATTTCATACTCTTTATAAAAATACCAAAAGGTTGTAGGAATTAAGGGAACCTTATTAATGAATTTTTATTTTTACCTAAATAAACAATAAAGATTGGTTTGACTAAAAGTTAGGAGGGATAAGGAAAATAACTCACACCTTTGTTTAGCCTTAATAGAATATGCATAAACCACACACACATGCTTAGGATTTAGAGACAACTCTGAATGAAAAAATGCTATATAATTGTGCCTCAAGAAGCATGATTACTCACGTCAAAAAAAAGCAAAAAATAAAAAAAATAATAAATCAATATATAATATATAAGCAAATCTTGATTTCCTGGCCTACTCTACTTGCATATTTGACCTGCGGGGTATTTTTCCACCTGGTGCCCTAAAACCATGGGAATCATCGGTTTGATATGTGTTACATGAGTAAAGTAGAAAGCCTAATGAAACCAATAATAATGGATAAATATTAATAAAATTAAATGTTATTTAATGTTGAGTTGAAAAATCCCAAGCATCACACTTACACATTATGCATATCTATCAAAAGCAAAATAACAGAATGAGTTAGAAATATAAGATCCTTTCTAAATTTAAAGAAAAACCATAATTTCTTCTTTTATAAAGGCTAAAGTATAGGAGGACTTATGAGGGTTGTACCTAATTCTTACATCATTCGGTCATTTTTACTTAGATGATTGAAAGTTCTTTTTCTTGAAGAAGATTTGCTAACAACTAAATTTTTTTCATTTACTGGATTTTGTGGGTGCAATCCGCTAAAACCCTCAGGAGACAACACTCCTCCTCTAGGAGAAACCTAGAGGTTTAAAGACTTGTTGCACATGCTCAGTGCAATCGCGTCACCTGCGAAAGTGGTGTAATAATTTTCTTATTTTTATTTTGCTCGGGTCGAGCAAAAAGATAAGTGTGGGGGCGTAATTAGTCTCTAATTTTGCATAATTTTTATCACATTCGCATAGTTATTTGATGTAAAATTCTGTTAATAAAGCTTTGCTTCCTTGATACTAGGTCCATGGTGTGCAAATGAAGAAGAAGACCCTAAATCACCATTTAAGGGGTGATTAAAAGCCTACCAAGTAGCCATTGACTTTAGGGAGGAGATTTTGTCAGTCCAGGGTATCAAATCCAGAAACCAGAAAATCCATCTGATAGGGGACAGACAGGACGACGCACTGACCGAAGCCAGGCGCGCGCCGCCCTAGCATAGCACCAGAAACGCGGCCTAGGCGCGCGTCGCCCTGGCATGGCCGCAGAAACGCGGCCTAGGCCGCGGAAACGAGGCCGTAAGGGCGAGCGCGCGCCCGGGCTTTGGGCAAGGGGTCGTCCCCCTAGCCCCTTTCCCCTAATGCATATAAATACCCCAGGGGTCTTCAGTTGGAAAATTTTCAGAGCTTTAGCAAGTTGTTGTAATCTTGTTTTTAGGATTGTAGTTGTTTTATTTTCCTTCTTCTAGTTTTAGTTTTAGCCATTAGAGTAAAAGAGAGAGTGTGTGTACAAGTTGTATTTGAAGGTGACAAGCTAATACAAGTAATTACTTCTCTTTCTTCTTTCTATTTACTTGTGTTTTCCATTTACTTTTACTTCCTTGTTGTAGTGTAACTTCCTTTCTCCTCTCTTCTTTTCTTTTGTTTTCTTGTAGTGTAAATCCCTTTCTCTTTAGCCCTTTTCTTTTGTTTCTTTCACTATCATGTCTAACTAACTCTTCCATTGCATGGCTAACTAACTACTAACCCACTAATCTCTAACAACTTGATTGATAACCCAAATGAGTCAATAGTGTCAAAGAAGCCTTGTGCAAATGAGAGCTATGGCATCTTAAGACGAGGGTTCTAACTCTAACTTACTACAAGTATTACTTTCTTATATTTCTTGCTTAATGATTTTTGATGATTTATGAGTTATGTACTTTACTTGTTGTTGTAAGTTAGAGATTTTCCTTTTAACTTTGCAAATATACCATTAGTGCACTTGTGTCTTCCCTTATTCTAGCCTTTTATTGGATCTTGATAAGGGAATGTCCAAGTTTTTGCCGTGTTAAGCTAAGTTATAGGAAGAACTTTCACTCGATTTCTACGTGAATAGTTCTTATGCATAAGGGTTATGCTTGCCTATGATCCATCGTGAGGCTATATCTACAAGAAGTTAGGGATTAGTGGGAGCAATTAGTAGAAAGTTAGCCATGCGTTTTTACCATTAAGAAAATCTAATTTTACAAACCACCAAATCATTTTCAAATAATTCTTGAAACCAACTTGTTTTCATTTTCCAATTCTTTATTTGAAACAAAGAACTTTCTCTTTTCTTAAACAAAGAAGCCGCATCAAGCTTCCATCGCTCTCCCTCCTCGTGGATACGACCCGTATAGCCACTTCGCTACTACGGAAGAATCGCAAAAGCAGTAACATCGACCCACACTCTTCTTACTTATTCTTGTGCTTGCTTTTTGCCGATCATGCACGTGGAGATGGTTTTTGGGCTAAGGAAGGGTAATGAAATCCCCACCTTATCTTATTTAGAATTTTGCCCTTAATGTCAATTGTGCAAGTGTACAGTTTATTCACAATAAGGTAACACTCAAAGTGATAAATCACTCTAAAATGTTGGTCCTATTCTATATGAATGCACACATACCTTTTCTCCAGCACTCTTCAACAGAAATTGAAATGAATTGAAATAGACACGTGCCCTAAATGCAAAAGTCTAATCCAAATTTCAATTAAGCAACAAGTGAATTTCTGTTGAGTTTATTACACATGTATAAGGTGAAGCATTCAATGGAACTAAAAAAAATTAGAAAGCAATTTTAGCGGCTTTCGGCAAGCCTGCAAACGAGTTTGTTAGTACTTCAATCGGAGAAACTCGCTTTTACACGAATTTTTCGAGGGCAAATGAATCCTCGTGCAACGTCTTTGGCCACCACTTTCGTTTCCCATGATAGTAAGCTCCTTGGTACTTCTACACAGAAGAACAAAGAAAAATCTTTAGTATTGAACAATAAAGTCGTTCCCTCCCCGGCAACAGTGCCAAAATTTGATCGGCAAAAAGCAAGCACAAGAATAAGTAAAAAGAGTGTGGGTCAATGTTACTGCTTTTGCAATTCTTTCGTAGAAGCGAAGTGGCTATACGGGTCGTATCCACAAGGAGGGAGAGCGATGAAAGCTTGATGCGGCTTCTTTGTTCAAAAAAGAGAAAGTTCTTTGTTCAAATAAAGAATTGAAAAATGAAAACAAGTTGGTTTCAAGAATTGTTTGAGAATGATTTGGTGGTTGAATTTTCTTAATGGTAAAAACGCATGCTTAACTTTCTACTAATTGCTCCTACTAATCTCTAATTTCTTAAAGATATAGCCTCACGATGGATCATAGGCAAGCACAACCCTTATACATAGGAACTATTCACGTGGAAATCGAGTGAAAGTTCTTCCTTTAACTTTAGCTTTACACTTGGACATTCCCTTATCAAGATCCAGTTGAAGGTAAGAATACGGGAAGACACAAATGCACTAATGGTTTAAAAAGAAAATCTCTAACTTAGAAAAACAAGCAAAGTTTAAACTCTATAGATCATCAAAAACCCGTTAAGTATGAAATATATGAGAGCTAATACTTGTAAGTAAGTTAGAGTTAGAACCCTCGTCTTAAGATGTCATAACTCTCGTTTGCACAAGGCTTGTTTGACACTATTGACTCACATTTGGGTTATCAATCAAGTTGGTAGAGATTAGTGGGTTAGTAGTTAGTTAACCATGCAATGGAAGAGTTAGACATGGTAGTAAAGGAAACAACAAAGGAGAAAGAGAGTTACACTAAAACAAAGAGATAAAAACAAAGGAAAACAGCTAGAAAATGGAAAGAAGAAAGAGTAGTAGTTACTTGTATTATTTTGTCACCTTTAAATACAACTCTTACACTCTCTCTCTTTCACTCTAATGGCTAAACTAAAACTAGAAGAAGGAAACTAAAACAACTACAATCCTAAAAACAAGATTTCAACAATGCTCTAAGCTCTGTATATCTCCCAACTAAAGACCCCTGGGGTATTTATAGGCACTAGGGGAAAATGGGCCAGGGGGACGACCCTGGCCCAAAGCCCAGGAGCGCGCGTGCCCGTACGGCCGCGGAAACGCAGCCCTGCCAGGGCGGCGCCCGCCTGGCTTCGGACAGCACGTCGCCACTTCTGTCTCCTGTCCACTTGATCTTCTGGAATCCTGATTTGATGCCCTGGGCTGACAAAATCTCCTCCCTAAAGTCGATGGCTACTTGGTAGGCCTTTAATCACCCATTAAATGGTGGTTTAGGGTCTTCTTCTTCATTTGCACACCATGGACCTAGATTAAGCAAGCAAAACTTTATTAGCAGAATTTTACATCAAATAAATATGAGAATGTGATGAAAATTATGCAAAATTAGAGACTAATCAATTTACATGACCACAAAATTAACTATAGCACTCAAAAAGTGAGGAAATGATTGTGTAAAAAGGGAAAAAGAAAAGAGGTTTTCTCATTTTCCTTTTACGGTGCTTGGATGGACAGCGGAAGTGAAAAATGACACTTCCCCCACTTTCTCACTTCCTCCTACTTGAATCCAAAAATCCCTACGACAAACTCAAATTAGCACTTTAGGTGACACATTAGGCACTTTATAATCGTGCTAGAGATAAAACTAATTTAGCTAGATATCTTATTCTATCTGAACAACCTTTTAATATGGTTGATGATGAGAAATTTATAGAATATATTAGAACTCAAAATTTGGATTATGATCCAGTCTGTAGGAATACTATACGAATAAAAATGTTTAAGGTTGTTGAAGAACATAAACAAATGTTAATTACAATTTTGTCTTTTTGCCACATAAAATTGCACTTATTCTGATTGTTGGGAAGCTCTTAGCGGTAATCATTATAAAGTTATTAGTGCATATTATATTGATTCTGATTAGATTTTAAACAAAAAAATTATCGATTTGAAAAAAATTCTCATCCTCACAATGTTTCAAATCTAAGTCAGATTATAATGAAGGTTGTCACAGAATATAGAATTGATTCCAAATTCTAGCAAAAATACTGTTGTAATTGAGATTTTAAAAAATTATTTTAAACCTGAAAAATTTTCATATTCGGTATTTGTTATAATATTAACTTGCGTGTACAAGGTGGTCTAGGAATAATTAATGATTATATAAAAAATTAAAAGAAACTATTATATTCATTAAAAGTAGCGGCCCAAGAAGATAAAATTTCAAACAAATTTGTCTCGACTTAGGCCTAATTATTAAAAAATTATTTCAAGATGTAAGAATTTGTTGAAACTCAACATATAATATGTTGAGTAAAGCTATTTCTTATCGGTATGCAATAGATATATTGCAATTGCTGACTATTATACTTCCTAGCAAGAATGAAAAATTTGTGAGTTTATTTGTAATTTTTAAAAAGATTTTAAAAAGTAACAAAATTATTTTTTGGTATTTATTATCCCACAACTAGTTTACTATTTATGAGTTAACTGAAATTACCGAGATATTTTCTACATACAGAAATAATGGTTTCTTTGAGATATTATTGCTCCTATGGAAACAAATTTTAATAAATACCTTAAAGATTTTTCTTGTATTTTTTATTTTGCTGCTATTATGAGTCTTCGTATTAAATTTCACAGATTTAAATTTTTAGAATATTTTTATAAAAGAATAGAATATGATTATAGTCCTGCCACAACATGGGCAGAAATTCGGATATAAATCATTTGTATGATTATTACAATTTGAAAATAAACAATCTACTTTGTCATCTCAAATTTCATCTTTATCTAAGAATAGAAGTTTATTATTTTCAGGTCTTTTATCAGCATAAATAAATCAAGAACCTCCATCACATTAAATGAGCTTTACTATTATATCCAATGTGTTGGAACTCTTGAGATTGATCCAGACTCGAGATTTGATAATTTTGATCTTTTAGAAAATGAAAATCAACGTATCATATGCTTTCCACCATGGCGTGTGTTTATTAACCCCTCCGACCAACATCTACAGCAGCATCAGAGTCTACTTTGGTACAAGTGATCGAGTGATGCAAGATACGAAGAACCGTCTGGCATAAGAAGCAATCGAGATACCATTAAGCAGGAAAGATTAGCTAAATGCGAAGAAGAGAAGCCAAAATAAAATAATTTATGAACACATTAAAAACTCCCCAAAAGATGAATGAAGACTTGTAAGGCTTGTAATTTTTTATTTATAAATGATAATTTTTATATTTGAAGATGAATGAAGACTACAATTGTAAGGCTTGTAATATTTATATTTGAAGACTTATAGTTTACTATTTATGAGTTAACTGAAAATACCGAGATATTTTCTACATACAGAAATAATGGTTTTCTTTGAGATATTATTGCTCCTATGGAAACTAATTTTAATAAATACTTTAAAGATTTTTCTTGTATTTTTTATTTTGCTGCTATTATGAGTCTTCGTATTAAATTTCACGGATTTAAATTTTTAATTGAATATTTTTATAAAAGAATGGAATATGATTATAGTCCTGCCACAACATGGGCAGAAATTCAGATATAAATCATTTGTATGATTATTACAATTTGAAAATAAACAATCTACTTTGTCATCTCAAATTTCATCTTTATGTAAGAATAGAAGTTTATTATTTTCAGGTCTTTTATCAGCATAAATAAATCAAGAACCTCCATCACATTAAATGAGCTTTACTATTATATCCAATGTGCTGGAACTCTTGAGATTGATCCAGACTCGAGATTTGATAATTTTGATCTTTTAGAAAATGAAAATCAACGTATCATATGCTTTCCACCATGGCCTGTGTTTATTAACCCCTCCGACCAACATCTACAGCAGCATTAGAGTCTACTTTTGGTACAGGTGATCGAGTGATGCAGGATACGAAGAACCGTCTGGCATAAGAAGCAATCGAGATAACCATTAAGCAGGAAAGATTGGCTAAATGCGAAGAAGAGAAGCCAAAATAAAATAATTTATAAACACATTGAAAACTCCCCAAAAGATGAATGAAGACTTGTAAGGCTTGTAATTTTTTATTTATGAATGATAATTTTTATATTTGAAGATGAATGAAGATTTGTAAGGCTTGTAAGGCTTGTAATTTTTATATTTGAAGACAGAAGACTTATAATTTGAATGATAAATTTTTAACTTTTTTTAATTTATACTTCAATTTATGAATGATGAAATATTTAAAGAAATTTATCATTCACACTTCAATTTATTGTAAGTATAGATTAAAATATTTATCGTTCCCGATTAGAAATTATAAGCCTTCAAATATTTTATCATTCATAAATAAAAAATTACAAGTCTTCAAAGTCTTATGGGAAGTCTTCAATGTATTCATCGATTGTTTTATTTTGGCTTCTCTTCTCCGCATCCAGTCAATCCTTCCGCAGATGGTCATCTCGATTGCTTCTTACGCCAGACGGTTCCCTGTATCATACATCACCCTATCACTTGTACTCTAATGCTACTGTAGATGCCGGACTAATTATAAAATCACACGTCATAATGGAAAGCAAAGAATAAGTTGATTCATGTGGTTTCTACCATGCCAAAAGATCAAAATTATCAAATTCTGAGTCTGAATTAATCTCAAAAGTTGTGACACGTTGGATATAATAGTGGAGCTTATTTAATTTGTCGGAGGTTTTTGATTTTTTTATGCTGACGAAAGACCTGAAAATAATAAGCTTCTATTTCTAAATGAAAAAAAGTTTAAGATGACAAAGTAGATTATTTATTTTCAAATTGTACTTCATAATAATCATACAAATGATTTATGCCTCAATTTCTGCCCACGTTGTGGCAGGGCTATCATCATATTCCATTCTTTCATAAAAAATTTCAATTAAAATATTACACCCATGAAAGTTAATACGAGGATCCATAATAGCAGCAAAATAAAAATATAAGAAAATTTTTTAAATTATTTATTAAATTTTGCTTCCATAGGAGCAATAATATCTCGAAGAAAATCATTATTTCTGTACGTAAAAATACATCGACAATTTCAGTTAACTCATAAAACACTAAACTAGTTGTGAGATAATAAATATCACAAAATAATTTTGTTACTCTTTCAAATATTTTTAAAAAATCACAAATAACCTCACAAATTTTTCATTCTTGCTGGTAAATATTATAATCAGGCAATTTCACAGAAATGAGCATATCTATTATATGTCAATAAGGAAAAACTTTGCTCAATATATTATATGTTGAGTTCCAATGACTTCTTACATCTTAAGGTAATTTTTTTAATATTTAGGCCTAAGTTGGAACAAATTTGTTTGAAGTTTTGTCTTCTTGGGCCGCTATTTTTAATAAATATAATAATTTTTTCTTAATTTTTTTAATATAATCATTAATAATGTGATAAACACACCGAATATGAAAAATTTTGCCATGCAAACAGGTTTAAAATAATTTTCAGAAGCTCAATTGCAGCATTAATTTCGCTAAAATTATCAAATGAAATAGAAAAAATTTTAAAATCAATTCAATATTCTGTGACAACCTTCATTATAATCTGACTTAAATTTGAAGAATTGTGAGGATGGAGAAAATTTTTTTAAAGCCAATTATTCTATTGTTTAAAATCCAATCAAAATTAATATAATGTGCAGTAATAACTATAAATTATCGTTAAGTGCTTCCCAATAATCAGAAGTAAGTGCAACTTTATGTAGCAAAAAAGACAAAATTGTAATTAACATTTATTTTTGTTCTCCAGTAATTCTGAACATTTTTGTTCTTATAGTATTCCTTCAGCAGGATCATAATCTGAATTATGAGTTGTTCTAATATTTTTTATAAATTTTTTAATCTTCAGTCATACTAAAAGTTTGTTCAGACCGAATAAGATATCTAACTAAATTAGTTTTACTTGTAGCATAATTACAAGTAAAAATGCCTAGTGTGCCACCTAAAATGCTAATTTGGGTTTTTCATGTTTGGTATTCGGGGTGTTTACTTTTATTATGTTTGCTTAGTAGGCTGATTTTAGCATTTTGGGGAAAATTATATGAAATATCTGAACACAACTTGCATTGAACCCTACTAGCTCCATCAACAGTTACTTTATTAAAATATTTTTAAACTTCAGATTTAAAGTTTGTATAGGTAGTTAATACTTCGAGAGAACTAATAAGTATATGAGTAGTAGTGGCAGGTTCAGAAGAAGCATTAAAATCTGGGAATTGTGTGAATGAAATCTGTGGAGTTTCGGTTAAAGGCAAATTAAGAGCTTCACACTCTTCACTACTCAAACTAAAACTACCATAATATCTAGAACCAGAAGCTTGAATAGGGCCTGCTGATGAAGAATATGCATCCATTTTAATTGCTAATTTCTAATTTGACAAGAATATAATTACCTCACACTAGTAAGGTGATGAGAGAGCTTATAGAACTTGAGAGCTTATAGAACTTGAGAGCTTATAGAGCTGGTAAAGCTTGAGAACTTGAGAGAGAGCTTGAGAACTTCAGAGCTTGTAGCCTGTAGTTGAGGGCTTGATTGAGAGACTTTGTAGAGAGTAAAAATATGTTGAGGTTTTTTTTCGAGAATTTTAGAGATTTTTGTTGTGAAGAAATAGAGTCGGGAAGGGTATTTATAGAGCGGAAAAGGAGTGTTATTTTGCAATTTTTTTTGCAAAAAAATCCACCCAAAGCCCAATCTACTCGTTAGGGCTATTTGCAAAAAAAATTACAAATAACCCCCCACGACCAAAAGAGGTGTTGAGGGGGTTTCTTGCAAAAAAAACCCATAGTACCCCTAACAATTCTTTGAGCCATTGGTGAGGCGGGCCAGGGTGGGTCGCCTAGCTTGTGACCCCAACAGCTATTTGAGCCATTGCGGAGGCAGCCCGGGCCAGGCTGAGTCGTATGGGTCGTTCCAAAACCCATGCCCGAGCTAGGCGTGCCAGGCACGATCCCGGGCTAGGCACAGCCCGCCCAAGTCATGGGCTGCAATAACCCGGGTCCGGCCTGTGGAGAGCTGGACCCCTTGATCAAAGTCGCGGTCTCGGTCGTAGACTCGGCAGGCACTGAGACGGATCAGTGTCGATCGGTCTCGGGCGATACGCGCAAAACACTACATAGAAGCTTAAAAATTCTGAAAAATTATGATAAATTGTAAAAAAATTTAGGCATCAAAATTCATGTATCACATGTCCAAAACAAATTTGTTTTGAGGGATAATTGATAAAATATGATTTGAGAGTAAATTCAAAAATATAAAAGATTTGAAGGGGTAAATATAAAAACTCAAAAATAAACGAAAGAAAAGGATAAAGGGGGGAGAGAGATTGGGTAGCGGATCTCTCCCTCCCTCTGGCTTATCTCCCTCCCTCTTTTCTTTCCCTCTCCCTTCTCTTTCTACTCTCTCCCTCCCTCTCTCGTCTCCCCTCTCTCTGCCTCGCTCCCTCTCTCCCCCTCTCCGCTGCTCTTAGAGTGTGGAGGGACTCTTTCTACTCTCTCCCTCCCTCTCTCCTCTCCCCTCTCTCTGCCTCGCTCCCTCTCTCCCCCCTCTCCGCTGCTCTTAGAGTGTGGAGGGAGGGAGAGGGAGGAAGAGATTGAGAGAGAGAGATGGAGGGAAAGATCGGGCGGAGCAAGCGGCAGCGGTGACGACGATAGGCAGGCGACGACGGCGAGTGGGCAGGCAGCGAAGGCAGGGAGCCATAGATCTCAGGTAAGTTTGAGTTTTTTTTTAACCGACTCAGCCTTGACTCGGAGCTGACTTGACTAAGTCAGTTCGAGTATAACGTGACTCGGCCGGAATCGGCCGAGTCAGCTCTGAGTCAAGGACCGAGTCAGTCGTTTCTTAGTGGATCCTTCGAATTGGGTCTCGGAATCGTCCCGGCGGATGCCGAGACGGGGATACGACTCGACCGAGTTTTCGAACCGTGGTTGGACTCGGGCCGAGTGTGGCCCAGGTACCACCCAGGCCAGGCCAAGCTCGTGCCAATCCGGGCTGGGTCGGGCCGGCCCAGTTGACATCCCTAGTTTACAGCCACAGTTACACCATGCCAGCTCCCAATACCACTTTCTGACTGTTCTTCATCAGTTGTTCTGTCCCATTGCTCCAGGGCAGGATCCGCTGCGCCTTCAATCAAAGCCTCCTTTAGCAACAAAAGGAAATTATAAGATGAGTTCATTTTGTTAGAACAAGAGAAGAAAAACAATACCACATGACTCAAATAGAAGACATGTGCAGAATGGCAGATCTTCAGAGATGGGAAACATCAGAAGTAGCCCGTATCTTTGATTCCATTCGGGCTAGCTCCCTGGAGACTTTAGTACAACGCTGCTCTAGCAAGGAGAGTGTTGCTGGAGCCGCCTCTTTGTACCTTTTTTGAAGCTCGGTTTCCAAGTAGTGTTGGAGACAATTAAAACCAATAAAGGATCCAAATTTTTCTTCACTGAATCCTCCTTTGATATTTTCACGAAGATGGCACAGCACTTTTGAGAAATCTGTCTGCGGAATTCTTCGTTAGTCACTGTACCACCCAGGCCAGGCCAAGCTCGTGCCAATCCGGGCTGGGTCGGGCCGGCCCAGTTGACATCCCTAGTTTACAGCCACAGTTACACCATGCCAGCTCCCAATACCACTTTCTGACTGTTCTTCATCAGTTGTTCTGTCCCATTGCTCCAGGGCAGGATCTGCTGCGCCTTCAATCAAAGCCTCCTTTAGCAACAAAAGGAAATTATAAGATGAGTTCATTTTGTTAGAACAAGAGAAGAAAAACAATACCACATGACTCAAATAGAAGACATGTGCAGAATGGCAGATCTTCAGAGATGGGAAACATCAGAAGTAGCCCGTATCTTTGATTCCATTCGGGCTAGCTCCCTGGAGACTTTAGTACAACGCTGCTCTAGCAAGGCGAGTGTTGCTGGAGCCGCCTCTTTGTACCTTTTTTGAAGCTCGGTTTCCAAGTAGTGTTGGAGACAATTAAAACCAATAAAGGATCCAAATTTTTCTTCACTGAATCCTCCTTTGATATTTTCACGAAGATGGCACAGCACTTTTGAGAAATCTGTCTGCGGAATTCTTCGTTAGTCACTGTGCCCCTGTCCTTTGGTAGAGCTACAAAGTATGGGTGTGTGTTGTCTCCTAGAAAAACGCTTGCGCTAAGATAACGGTCCACTTCCCACTTTTCAGGAACCTCCTGCAGGAATTCATCAACTGATTCACACCGTAACAAAGTCTCACTGCAATAGAACATCAACTTGTCAATGAAAAGTATTCATTGTCAAACCCAGGTGATTACCTTCAGCTGGTTGTCAAAACTTGGCAACAACTATAATTGTTCTTTTGAAAGTGGGATCAATCTCACGAATAGTAGCATCAAACCACAGTGAAAAGCACCATTCTACACTGCTTTGTTGGAGGAACAAGAGAAGTCGATGAGGAGGGCTTGCCAATGACTTTACCATGGATAAAATCTCATCAGGAGTACTCTCTAGTTTACCCTTATTTGCCTGCAAAAGGAAAACCGTGAGACAAGCAATAACAGAATACAATGAGAAATCTGATACACATAATATAGATAAGGTAGAGCACCTCAAGGACAAACCCAGGCGCATCAATGATGGTACAATTAGGACAGTGAGCATATTTTGCTCTCATTGCAATTGTCTTTGCTGAAACTGCAGCTTGGACCTTCCTTAAGTGTGCCTCTGTTCAGGATCTTATTAGATCAGCAATTGCAGAAGCCAAACACCATTGGACTTCCATATTTCTCTCAGAATCTTCCTCCTGCAAGTTAATCATTTTTGAATAATGGAACTAGAAAGAAAAATAATAAACAATTATTATAACTTTACTTGTAAAATGTTATTCTAGAATGCAGGATCAAGAGAAAATATGGGCAATAATATTGAGATGGAGAAAGCACATAAAGCTAACTAAAACAGCTCCCAGAGCCACTCTAAGTTCTCCACAGCTTAAAGAAGCATCACAAATCATGAAATTTCACAAATATCAAGGAAACAAACGAGAACTAAAGGAAATGGAGTCAAGAAATTGGTTTCACATTTTCTTTTTCCGAAAAAGGGAATTGGTTTCACTTTTTTTGAGAAATGAAATTGGTTTCACTTGTTGGCAAGATAATAAAATCAAGGTAGAATTGCAATACATTTACAGCCATAGGCCACTGAACTTCTTCCTCAATGAGAATAATACAACATAGCTTCATTAATTTCTGTTAATCAATTTCTAAGCAACAAAACAAGTCCAAATCAAAAAAAAATCATGCAGTATTACACTATTACTTAATTCACGGTTAATACCCCAAACTCGAAAGATAACAGCGGCAGTGTAGCTCAAAACTCGAAAATATATAAAGTCTGAACCAGGTTAAGTTAAAGAAAACCATAAACCCTAAAAATGGAGCACCACAGTAACAGTAGCTAAATAGGCAGAAACCAAAAGAGAGGATTCTTTGGGGGAATACTGAAGCTACAAAGTACATAAATAGGCTACCTACATGGAAAGATTCGACTTGTTATCATCAGCCTACCTACATGAGAAGAATCTCACCCAACTGAAAACCCGAAAAGAAGCTGCATAAACCCCAAAGAGGTAAACATCATGACAAAACCTACAAAAGGAGATCTTTGTGAAATTGGAGGTAGCACCAGCATATGCCAGATAAATTCAGAATATCACAACCAAATATCATCCTAAAAGAACCCAAAACCTAACCAAAACACCTTTACAAATAATCGAACCACGACAAAACCCTAAATTTCAGAACGACCATTAAAATTGCAACCTTTCATCAAGAAACTGATTCCAATTAACAAAACTCTGGGAAATATTCACTAAAAACAGTAAATATAACCAAGTCAAGTCAAAGTACAATCTTTCATCAAGAAAAAGACCCTCAAACGACAAAACCCCAAGAATGTATTTAATTTCAGAACAATTGGTCAAATCCACGATCTTTAATCAAGAAACTATCCCAACCGGAAAAACCCTAAGATTGCATTGAGTTAATAAACAGTAATAACACCCAAGAATCGGACCTGAAATCGGCAGCGGGGCTCGAGGGCGGAGGGATCGTGGACCATTTGAAGGACGAGGGGCCGGCGGGTGCCCCGCGGACGTTGAATCGGAAGCCGAGGAGGGCCTCGAGCAGGGAGTTCTTGCCGTCGGACCGCCCACCGAGGACCACGATCTCGGGATCGGGAGCTTCTCGCCGAAGGCCACGGCGGCCGCCTGCAGGCGGTTGTAGGCCTCGAACCGGGACTTGAAGGAGTCGTGGTCCATCTGGGCGCCAGCGCCGGCGGTGGATCCCGCTTGGGTTTTTCTGTGGGTGGAGGTGGAGGTGGAGGCGGAGGTTTTGGAGGCTGGGGTCTTGATGGGGGTGGTGGCGTTGAGAGCGTGGGCAGACGCCTTGAGAGATAGAGAGAGAGAGAGAGAGAGAGATTGGGATTTTGGAAAGGGGGGATAGCCGGTGACTTTTGCCCGTTGGAGAGTGAGGAACTGGGAACTGGGAATAGCCGGTGACTTTTGCCCGAGAGTTTGAAGTTCGAACTCGGGGAGCCCAGTATTTAGCAGATATATCCTTATAGTTATTTACAATTACATAATTCAGAATTTGTTTTACACGTCTCACCTTCTTGCAGAGTAGCGACACAAATGGGGGTGGCAATTGGGCCGGTCAGGTTTAATCGGGTTGGTTCATATTCGTTTTAATCCAATTATAATTGATTTATACCTAATCCGTTTAATAAACGTGTCACTGTTATAAAGGGGCTGTTTGGTTTCAAAAAAGTGGGCGGAAGTAAGACAATGGGGAAGTGTCATTCTTACTTCCCTATCATCCAAACACCGGAAAAGAAAAATAAGAAAACCCTTTTTCTTTTTCTATGTTCTCTTTTACATAATCACTTCCTCACTTTCATAGTGCTATAGTTAATTTTCTGGTCATCTAAATCTCATTTGTAATAAATTGTAGCTCAAGACAGTTAATTTTGTGCTCATGTAAATCTCACTTACATTCTAATTACAGTCCAATTTTTATTTTTCTTAATTAATTTTTATTTTAATATTATTTTGCAGTCAACTTTGTGGTCAACTTTTTCACTTTCACTTTCACATTATCATCCAAACACCAAAAAAGACATAACAGATTTTTCAAACTACACTTCCCAACAATATTCAAACACCGAAAAACTTACTAACTAATCTTCAAGTTCCAAAAGAAACTATTACTACTTCTTCACTTCTTCACTTCCACCCCTAATCAAACAGCCCCAAACTTGCACCCAATCCAATTTTGAACAGGTCAACCCGTTTAATATGTTAATAATTTTCAAACATTGTTAAATTATTCAAATCAAAACTAATTTATTAGTGTGTTTAGTTAAAATCATGGTGCCCATGAGTTTAGCTCCTAATTTTCATTGGGGGCATTTTGAAGTTTACGTATTTCTCAAATAAAAAAGTCATCAGCAGTGGGTTAGACAGGTCAAGTTTCAAGCTCACGCCAGACCCATTTAATAAACGGGTTAAGCGAGTAATTCAAACTCGTATATGTTAATCCGAACAAACAAATTACAGCCTAGATTCGATTCCGATCAGATAATTAGGTCAGATCAAAATGTCATCTCCATATACAAGTGCCTAGGCTAGTGGTCGATAAAGAATCTAACGAGAAGAGAACTTCGGGGTTATTTAGATAAAAGGTTGTTTGCTTCAATGTAATTGGAGTTACGATCATGGGCGGAGCCAGCCCAAAAATCTAGGTTGGGAACTCAATGGAGGGCACGTGCCCAACCTGGGCACTTAGTGAGGCAAAAACTACTGTACCCCATTCAAAACAAGAAATCCAGGTAGGGCACTTGCCCAACCTGGGCTCAACGTGGCTAAGCCACTAGTTACGGTGTAGTTTTAACTACATGTAACTTCTATTCTGGTAATTGGAGAAAGAGAATAGGACATGCATTTGGTTTGACAACGTAAGCGCCACTTCAACTAAAAAAAAATAAAGAACAATTGTTTGATTCAATGCAAGGTAAAGTAGTATTACTGATTGTGAAAATTAAATTACCGTAAACTTTAGGGCTAACGGATCGTGTCCACGAGGAGAGATGTGATGCAAGCTTTTAAGTGTTGTTGAGAAAACAAGTTTTTAGTGGTGGTTTTTCAGAAGAAAAGAGTATGGAGTGATTAAAAAGTGATTAAAGAAAAAGTGAAGATTGAGAATAGATTTTGGAAAAGAGGATTTTAGAAATAGTTTGAGTTGGGAAATATGTTTGTTTTTAATAAGGGAGAAAATTCGGGCTCACTAATCGTTTGCTCAACTCTAGATTCTTATCTTAATAGTTAAACGCCTCAATGTGATCATAAGCAACAGTTTAATCTTGCATTTAAAGAGAAGTTAAGTAAAAAACATAAGATACTATAAGAAATTGAACTTTACTTTTGAAATCTTTCTTTAAGTTGAACGTTAAACCATCGAGGCACTTAAGAAAGCATGGAATAAAAAAATTATAAATTAACTTCAAAGTGTAAATTCAAAAACCGATCCCATCCTCATGTGCCTTCAAGAACACTCGCTAAAAAGCAAGGCTTAAATAAAGGCATTCAAATGATTCAGGTGGATCTTTTCAATAAAACCGATCAAGATGTGAAATTAGAGAGTAGGGATTAGTGAGCCAAGAAGAGAAAAATTAGCTGCTCATGATTAATTTAACACAAGCAAAATAATTGAAATGCAACATATCCAGATTTGTAGATCAAAGAAGAAAGCTTGAACTTCTATTGATGTCACTTCAATGTGGATTACAATCACTCTTCCTCTCTCTCTCTCTCTCACTATTTGCTGGAAATAAAAATGAAAATTACAACTCAACTAACAAATCTAGAAAATGAAAACCTATTCTCTATAGTCTCTGGTATATCTCTTCTTCCTGCCTCTGCGTGTCTATTTATAGGAGAAATCCCAAGAATTTGAAGAGTCAAAGCCACATACCAAAACGCTAATCCAACGACCCATAAATTGCGGCGTTTTCGCAGCAAAATTGCATCCTCTGGTGATGCGTTTTCTGTTGTAATCTCGCATTGACCAATCATCTCGGGAAATATTCTTAGAATTTCTATTTGAGCTGCGAATATGCTGGAAATATTCTTTTCTTCTTGATTTGGAAAGTAATTGATTTTCAAGCACGAATTAAATTAGATTTTTCTCTCAATCTCAAAATGAGATTGCTTCAATCTCTGATTTTAACTAGCTTTGTAGGTTTTTTGGGTTTGTTGGGCTCTTTTCCTTCTTTTCGCTTTTCTACAGAAGCCTGCACGTTACTTAAATAAAAAGAGATTAAATATCAATATTTTATTAAAAATAAATGTAGGATTATGATATAAAATATGCAAAACTGATAAGTAATCACACTCCACACCTATCTTTTGCTCGTCTTCGAGCAAAATCAAAAGACTTAAGAGATTATTAAACCACTTTCGCAGGTTACGCGATTGCATTGAGCATATGTAACAAGCCGTTAAACCTCTAGGTTACCCATAGAGAACGAGTTTTGTCTCGTGAGGGTTTTAGTGAATTGCACCCACAAAATTCATGAAAAGAAAAATAAAGTGTTAGTATTTTCGAAAACTCATCTTTGAAAGAAAAAAATATTTGAAAGATTTTTGCTGAAAATTTAAGCAATTTATAAGTCTTAAGTTCATGAAATTAATCATTCCTAAACTTAGTCTTGGTGCAAAAATTTACAATCATTATAGGTAAGGTGTCACGCCCCGCTTCCCAAAATACGCAGAAACAGGGTCGCGACTAGAGTCGACAATGTATATACGCGAGGAAAATACCCCACGTATACACGCTAAGCCTAAAGTAACCTGAACAAGTTATAAAATCTCTACCATAAATCAAAATCACTACAATAATACATAAAAGTCTAACATAATGATAGCACATGAATAAGAATGTGAAATGTGACTGGATACGGTGTAGAGAGAATCAAGGAAAAACATGAATAAAAGAGCAGGAATACCGATTATCAAGAAGAGAGACTCCAGCTCCTCAAGGTACATGTGATCCTCTCCAAATACCTAGTCAACAATAAATAGCCCCGGATCTGGATATACAGATCTAGGGAGGCAGAACTCCTAGTGAATGTGTAAGAGAAAAAGGAAAAGACATACGAATATAAGTATGAGTAGATTATGAAACATTTATACTAGAATAAATAGAAATAAGATATAAAACATGAATAAAAGGTAATAAAGTCAGTCAGTACAAAACTAGATATCACTAGTCTGATATACACTCCAGTCATATGTACAATCATGTGTCTCTCATAACTTATATATATACACAGTCAGGTGATTACGGTTAGTCATAATACATTAACGGTTTATCATTATTAATTATGTCAGCGAACACCAACTACCACCTGTAATAGACGTATCCCATACTACGCCTACTACACGTGTCAATCAGGGCCCTAAGTTATTGAAACAGATTGGTTGGAGACATTATCCATGCTTTAGGTGGGTCCCGTACATACCCGGGACCACGGCCTCAGTTTCCTGGCGCTGAACCAGACCGTACCGCTAGGTACTCAGTAACAGTAACAGTAATCTCACTGTATGAACAGTGGAATAATAACAGTACAGATGGGATGTCAGTCATCCCCCGGGAACCCTGCAGTGGAACCCTCAGTCGGTTGCGCAACATGTATCCTAGGTCCACTCAAAATACAGACGCTGTCTCCTCCATCAATTTCCCCAATGATCGTACACATATTTTGCATTCTTTTCATTACACTCCTACATTTATCATGTAATAAATCTGCTAATTTCCTTATCTTAAAGATTTATTTTGCAGAAGATAATAATGAAGAGAAAGGGAATTAAACCAAATAAATACCAGTTAAAATCAGATTTAACTAGATCTATTTGGTTAGCTGAGATGATCTCAGATCTAGTTAGAACAAATCAAGGATTGGGGCAACTGTTCAGCTGAAGATCAAAGCAAATCAGAAAGATAACACCAAATGGAAACCGATAAAATTCAGATTTCTATAAATCTATTTTGCTTAGCTAAAGATCAACTGAGGATAATATCAAATACAGAGATAGAGAGAAGATCAACGGATGAGATGAAGCAACTTTGACTCAGATTCTGACTGGATACATTTTAGTATTTAAATCATAACTTTCTCTACAGAATCTTAAATCTGATGATTCAAGATGATCCAGAAAGAAGACTTACAGTGCTACAACTCTTATGTTGATCACTATTTCTAATTCTGTCATTTGATAAGTTATATTCAGCAATCAACACGCCAACAAACTGCAGATCAGAACTGAATATCCACATCAAATCAAGTTTGGAGATAAGGGGAGGATTCTAATTCAGAAATAGCTAGCTTTCCCTATCTTCATATTCCTTTAACCTCTGCATTTCTTCTATAAATACCTGCAATCTTAAAGGCAAAAGGACAACCATGCAGAGATAGGAGTTAGTCCAGTTTTTCATTCTTTGTAGTGTAGGTTTTTGTTTTCTTTTCATGTAATTTTTATTTCTTTGTAAGTATAGTTTAGACTGAGATTCATGTAAGTAAGAGAGAGAGGCTTATGTTGAGAGTGACACCGATGTACCTCCTCCTTTCTTCCATATTTTCTGCAAGCAATAAAAGGTAACTTGTTTTTGATGTTTGTCTTTACTTTTGTTTCCTTTTTCTTCTTTCTACTTTTCCTCTTTTGGTTATGATGAGCATTTAAAGGAATCTAGAAGCATCAGTATAACAATGGTTGTGTGAGTGCCAACGATATTTCATGATGATGTTCTCCTCCTCAATACTCCGTATCATTTCATTCTTGTTCGTCTTGATGATGTAATGCGAATGGGGACTGAGCTCGATCTTATAGCTTATGCGTTGAACGCCTCCGAAGTAAGTGTTGACTGATTTTTCCTGCACACAAAATATTATATGTTAGTTTTAAGAATAGATGTGCAAGTCTCAGTTCTAATCCGCGGTAGCAGGGCTATGCGGGTCGTGATCCTCAAGGAGGGACTGCGATAGAAGCGTTAAGCAAGTTTCTCTAAAAATTTATCTTTTTTAGTTAATTTGTTAGTCACGATGGTATTTACAAAGAAAAGTGGTATTTACAATGAGTTGTGGGAAAGAATATTGGAGAGGTGTGGATTTGATCTACAAAAAAGAAAAGAAAAGAAAAGAATAGAAAACTAACCTTGGTTGGAGAAAATATGCGAAACCTAACACTTTCTACCTTATTTCGGAGGCGTTGAACGTATAAACCTTGGGATCGAACTCAGTCCGTTGTCGCATTAGGTCATCAAGCCTTGGGCAAGTATGAGTTGATACGCCTCGAGGAGGAGAACATCGCCATGGAATATCGTTGGAACCTACTAATCTTCGGTATACTTGTGGTTCGGTAAACGCTCGCGTGCTCGTCAAAGATCAACAAAAAGAAACACAGTAGAAAAGAAAGAGAAAACAAAGAAAAGCAACGACATAAGAACAAAATAAAAATTACCTTTTTATTGATTACAATGGAAGAGAAGAGAATCATCTGTCGGTGTCACCCTCAACAAAGCCATCTCCCTCACTTACATAAAAAATTACAAAAAGAAAAGAAAACCTAGAAGAAACCCTAAAAATCTGAACTTTGGCCCTTTGCTGGACGCTGGACGCTCTGTACGTTGTACTGCAGGGGATATTTATAGGTGCAGAAGGCCGAGGAGTTCTAGATAAACCTGCCCACGAAATCTGGGATCTGGATGAGATCAAAGTGCCGCGTTTACGCGGCTTTTGCCGCGCCTCCGCGGCAGTTTAGTGGCTGCTGGCCACGCGCTTTGGCGCGTGGCCTCTCCTGGTCCGTTCCTCTGGGCTCCTGCTTCTAGAAGTGTGATCCTGGCCTTTTAATCTGGATTTTCGAGATAACTTGGTAATCAAGTTACCCTTAATCTAGATTTCTTCAAATCTTCTCTCCACGAAATTCCTCTTTATCTTGGCCTTTTATCCTCATCTTGCAGGTGTTTAGGGTTGGGTAGAATTCTATCCTTCCCTCATATTTGATAATTGCAACTTTAGCCCTTGTATAATTGCACTTTGACAATCTGATATTTGCACTTTGACTCTTGGGCTTCAAATATGGGCTTTGATCTGGGCTTTTGGGCTCTTTAAGCTTTATTTATTGTAAATATAATAATTCGAGGCCTGCACACAATAAATTACAAATTATTAATAAATGTGCAGAATTAAATGAATAAATATGAAAATGTGATGGTAAATATGATGATAAAAATGCACTTTTGACTACCAATCACACCCCCACACTTATCTTTTTGCTCGTCCTCGAGTAAAAACAAAGAAAAAGAAAAGAAATGAAAAGTTAATCTAACCTAACTCACTTTCGTAGGAATCACGGTTGCACTTAGCATGTGCAACAAGCCGTTAAACCCCTAGGTTACCCTAGAGGACGAGTGTTGTCTCGTGAGGGTTTTCAGCGGATTACACCCACAAAATCCATAAAAAGGAAAATATTTGAATTATATTTGAAGAGACTAAGTAGTCTATAAGTTTTAGGATTATCATTTTTATTCATTCTTCAAACCTAGTCTTTATAAAGTAAATTGTTATTCATTTTAGGTAAGGATTAAAATTGAATTTCTAATATAGTCTTTTTCGTTACCAAAAGTCATACGCACCCTTATGAATCTAGGAATTCCTTAACTTGGACTCTCATGCCTCTTTATTATTTTTATAACATCATCTAATTTTCTTTCGTGTAAGTATCAAGGCTTCTTAAGGCCCTCATACCTAACTAATTGACTATTAGATGTGTTAATATATATATATATATATATATATATATATATATATATATATATATATATATATATATATTGGCATGTATAACTCATCTAATTTTCTTTCGTATAAGTATCAAGGCTTCTTGAGGCCCTCATACCTAACTAATTGATTATTAGATGTGTTAATACATATATTATATTTCTTAGTCTTCTTAGGCTTTCTAATCCACCCATGTAACGAACTTAAAGTCGATGACTCCCAAACCGGTTGGCTTTAGGGCACCAGGTGAGAAAACACCCCGCGGACTCAAATTCGAGTGAACTAGGCCCCAAAACTAAGGACTTTATTTTATTTACTCACCTTTAGGCATGAATACTTATGCTTCTTGAGGCACATGTATCAGCTTAATTGGTGATTTTTTTTTCTTTTTTTTTTTTTTATGAGGCACAAGGTCTTTGTCTTAGAATCCTAGATATGCATTTGGTATGCACATTTCATTAAGGTAAAAATCAAGACTAATTATTTATTCACTTTCTCCTCCTATACCTAAAATTTAAACAATTTATTTATTTTGACCAAGTTTTTAGAAATCCTAATCATGATTTTCCTAATCCTTAAAACTAACTTAAATTTCTTTCAAAAAAATAAGTCAAAATATTGTCCTTTTTATAATTTTTTTTTTAAATTTTTTTTTAGATTTTTTTTTATTTTTTTTTTTTAGCAATTTTTTTTTTGTTAGTTTCTACCTATGTTAGTATGTTAGTAAAGCCCACCCCCACACTTATCTCATGCATTATCCTCAATGTATGAATGAATGCATATATGCATGAAAAAGAACAAGGGAAGGCAGAAAATTACCTTAGGGGGTGGTTCCGGTGGTGGTCTAATTGGTCCACGAAATGCGGCCCAAACAAGATAACGTGGTAGTTCACGGGACCTACCTTTATTGACCTCTTTTTTATTTACATATTTACAGTCCCCAGAATGAATAGGATCATGGAAGATCCTCTCGTGAAACTTACTCCCTTTACATGACCAGTCCTGGAAAATCATCACAGAGTCATGGTCTATACCTATGTCCAACAAAAGAATGTGACTTGGTAAAATGGTTGACTTGGACTCAAGAATGATAGGTTCAGGATCTAATACCGACTCAGGAAAGAAACTCAAATCAAGTAAAGGTTCAGGAGTCGGGCTAGGATCAAGAAGTGGGTCCAAGTCAAGAAATTGAAACTCAAGTCTACAATCATTTTCCCACAATGGAATGTGACTCAATGTTGGTGATTCAAGTTCAGGAATGATAGGTGTGGGAATCAAAACTGACTCTAAAATATTACCTAAGTCGGGTAACAAAACAGGAGTCAATAATGATTCGGGAATTTGAACTTGATCATAGATTTGGGAATCTAGGTCACATATCTCATTAGTTTCAATCTCATAAAAATGGGAACTTGCCAATTTTTCCATGGGACTTTCAAAATTGCACAATTGGTCAAGTTCAATATGATCATCAAAAATGGGTGATTCAATTTCATGATCTATGGGTATGGGAATAAATGTTGGCTCAGAAAATTGGTCCAAATTGGGTAAGGATACCGGAGTCAACATAGATTCGAAAATGAAAACTGAATCGCAAAGTTGGGGATCGGGTTCACATTCACAATCTAATTCAATCTCATTGAAATTAAAACTAGCCAATTTGTCCAAGGATTGGGATTGAGCAAGTTCATATTGATGTGATGAAATTGAATTTTGATCAAGGTCTTCTAAACAGAATGATTCTTGGTTCCTATCAAGATGCTTAAGAATGTTTGAAAGTCTAGAAATTTGATCATTCATTGTATCTTGCAACCGATCCACTTTTTCTTCTAACCCATCGAATAGATCAATGGAGGACTGAAACCTTGGTGATGTGGGAAAAGACGTATATGAAGATAATGGTTGAACAAGTGGTTGACCATATGGCTCAGGGGTGTTGAATCCCCATTGACTCTGTGAAGAGTAGTGATGATTATTCCAATCTTGTTCATAGTATTGGGACTGGGGCATGTAATGATTCGGATAAGACCAATCTGGCACACTAGGTTGGTCAAAGTTATGATATGCCGGGTTGGTAATATCCGAAAAAGAGGTTGGTGTATAATATGGATCCTCATTAAAATTGAAAAAATTATTGTTATAGGCCATATCACACAATCACAAACAAAACAAAAAGAAAACAAACAAAGAAGAAAAATTTCTAACCTAAGTTAGGGTAGACCTAGACCTAGACGACTCCTAACTGATTAGACTGTCCACGGGAGGTAGGGTGCAGACTTTGACCACAAGTTAATCAGCCAGGTCAGGGCAAGAGTGGTGGGAGGTTTTCCGTCAAAGACGTTCCTTAATTAAATAACCACCAATCTTCGGGCTTTCGGCCCTCAATCCCCTTCCTAGACACTGATTTGGCAAGAGTCAACTTCCAGCACTGTTCCCCCTTAGGATAATCTCCTAATTGAGTCCGAGATGTCCCTAGGGCCAACGTCTATTAATTTTTAAGTTAGGCTTGGTTAGTGAGTGCTCGGGATATGATTTTTGGGCTAAGGAAGGGTGATGAAATCCCCACCTTATCTTGTTAATGGGTTATGCCCTTAAGATGAATTAGTGCAAGTGTACAAGATAAATAAATAAGAATCACTCAAAGCAGAAAATCAACCAAGAGATGAATCCTATTCTACATGCAATGCGTACGTACCTTGCTTCTCCAGCACTCTTCAACAGTAAAAAAAAATAATTGAAAAGACACGTGCCTAATATGCAAACGTCTAATCACTTTTTATTTTTAACAACCAATGATTTACTGTTGAATTATTAGCAATTTACAGGTATATCACAGAACAAAACAGAATAGAGCAGTAAGCAGTAATCTCAAATTTCAGCAATCTGCAAAAAACTGAATTAGTAGTTCACTGCACTTGCCGCGGATCCGCGGCTCTGGCCGCGTTTCCGCGGCAAACTTGCAGGCCCTCGTGCTCTGCCTTCGAGGGCAGAGGCACTGGGTTGCTGTATGTCCTTGCTGCTGCTCTGTTTCTGTTTCCTGTTCTCCAAACCTGCAAACAGAAAAGAATAAAGAATTAGTTAATAATTTTTTTATTTTAGAGAAAAACTTACCGTCCCTCCCCGGCAACGGCGCCAATTTGTTGACTGATTTTTCCTGCACACAAAATATTATATGTTAGTTTTAAGAATAGATGTGCAAGTCTCAGTTCTAATCCGCGGTAGCAGGGCTATGCGGGTCGTGATCCTCAAGGAGGGACTGCGATAGAAGCGTTAAGTAAGTTTCTCTAAAAATTTATCTTTTTTAGTTAATTTGTTAGTCACGATGGTATTTACAAAGAAAAGTGGTATTTACAATGAGTTGTGGGAAAGAATATTGGAGAGGTGTGGATTTGATCTACAAAAAAGAAAAGAAAAGAAAAGAATAGAAAACTAAAATTGGTTGGAGAAAATATGCGAAACCTAACACTTTCTACCTTATTTCGGAGGCGTTGAACGTATAAACCTTGGGATCGAACTCAGTCCGTTGTCGCATTAGGTCATCAAGCCTTGGGCAAGTATGAGTTGATACGCCTCGAGGAGGAGAACATCGCCATGGAATATCGTTGGAACCTACTAATCTTCGGTATACTTGTGGTTCGGTAAACGCTCGCGTGCTCGTCAAAGATCAACAAAAAGAAACACAGTAGAAAAGAAAGAGAAAATAAAGAAAAGCAACGACATAAGAACAAAATAAAAATTACCTTTTTATTGATTACAATGGAAGAGAAGAGAATCATCTGTCGGTGTCACCCTCAACAAAGTCATCTCCCTCACTTACATAAAAAATTACAAAAAGAAAAGAAAACCTAGAAGAAACCCTAAAAATCTGAACTTTGGCCTTTGCTGGACGCTGGACGCTCTGTACGTTGTACTGCAGGGGATATTTATAGGTGCAGAAGGCCGAGGAGTTCTAGATAAACCTGCCCACGAAATCTGGGATCTGGATGAGATCAAAGTGCCGCGTTTACGCGGCTTTTGCCGCGCCTCCGCGGCAGTTTAGTGGCTGCTGGCCACGCGCTTTGGCGCGTGGCCTCTCCTGGTCCGTTCCTCTGGGCTCCTGCTTCTAGAAGTGTGATCCTGGCCTTTTAATCTGGATTTTCGAGATAACTTGGTAATCAAGTTACCCTTAATCCAGATTTCTTCAAATCTTCTCTCCACGAAATTCCTCTTTATCTTGGCCTTTTATCCTCATCTTGCAGGTGTTTAGGGTTGGGTAGAATTCTATCCTTCCCTCATCTTTGATAATTGCAACTTTAGCCCTTGTATAATTGCACTTTGACAATCTGATATTTGCACTTTGACTCTTGGGCTTCAAATATGGGCTTTGATCTGGGCTTTTGGGCTCTTTAAGCTTTATTTATTGTAAACATAATAATTCGAGGCCTGCACACAATAAATTACAAATTATTAATAAATGTGCAGAATTAAATGAATAAATATGAAAATGTGATGGTAAATATGATGATAAAAATGCACTTTTGACTACCAATCAGTAAGGTAGAACATGCAGGGGTTCGAGGTAAGTCATCAACCAAAGAAGGTAAGTAATTTTTAGGTTGTCTTTCTTTTCTTTTATTCTTTAGTTTCAATATCACAATCTCCAACCATTTTTATCACCTTTTTCAATTTCTTTGTAAATAATCCATTTTTCACTTTCCCACCTTCTAAATCTACCACTTTCTTTCTAACTTCACTTTAACCTAATTTTCTCTTTTTCTTTTAAAGAACTAAAGAAGAACTTTAACCAAACTTTGTATCTTAAAAGAAAACTTACTAAAAAAACTTCTATCGCTAGTCCCACCTTGTGGATCACGACCCGCATAGCCACTTGCTATTGCGGTAGAATTGAGTAACTTGCACTCTTTAATCTTAAAAGTTCTGAAATATTGTATTTGTGTGCAGGTCTAACCTCAATCACCCAATCCCGGTGTAAGTTGTCTTTTTACATTATTATTTAATTCGGTTAAGTCAGTCAGTATCCATGTTACCTAGAATACTGGGACGATATGGTGACAGTAACAATACAGTACAGTAACTGTAATCATATACACGATGAACAGTAATAAGAACGATGAACAGTAACAGTAACCGTGTATACGATGAATATAGCTGTACCGAGCGTTACGGTCTAACGATATATTTTCCCAATAACTTTCAGTAACATGAACAGTATGTTTATCAGATAGGTATCATATATAATCAGTGAGGCTACTTAAGTGGTATCATTATATTATGATATTTATTCAGAATTGGCAATATAATCTTCTGGGGTTTATTATTTATGCATTTAATATGTGATCATGAACAATAATTGGCATACAAGAACAGTAATTAAACATGAACACTATTTAAACATAAAATAACATTAATTTGGAACAAGTTAAAAGCATTGACGTGAAATAACACCAAAAACTCAATAAATAAACAAAGAACACTCACAACAAAATTAAATAAAATTAAACAAAGAAGAGAAACACTCACCTGGACTTATCACGAGTCCGATAACCAATTCGAAGAATCTACATTAAATATGTATGAATTTATATATGTAACCCCCTGATCCCCGGTGTGCGTAGTACTGTATCGGTACGCGATACGACGTACAAAAATTGATTTGACCTCCGTGGTAGTCCGATTGACCTGATTTCAGTTTCAAAAATTATTTTCTAATATTTGAGATTTTTCAGGATTTTCTGAAAATTTTCTGGATTATTTTGGAAAATCTCCGTAGTCGGTGTCGACCGATACCGATAATCGGCTCTACGATTTTTCGTTCACAAACGGAGTCGTATTTTGAGAATTCGTTTTCAACCTGTGTCTTAGAATCGCATGAGCTACGTTTGGGTATTTTTGGGGATTTTTCTGAATTTATCGAAAATCCGGCCAAACCGGTGTCGCCCGTATCGGCGAGACACTCCGTGATTTTTAATTTGCAAACCGGATTGAGTTTCGACAAACCGTCTTCATCTTACGTCTCAGGATAATATTTTCTATTTTTTATAATTTTTGGGCACCGTTCAGAGCTAGTCGCATTTTAGGCCAATATTATAATATTTAAATATTAATTTTTAGTTTTCTTTTTCTTTTCTTTTCCTTTCTCTTCTCTTCTCTGGCTATTTCCAGAGAATTCCCCCACCGCCTCTTTCAATCGAACCCACCGCCTTCCCCCTGCGATAAATCCTCCCCCTCTCTCCTTAATTAACTCTCTCTCTCTCTCTCTCTAATTCTCTCCAATTTCTCTCTCCCTCTCTCTAATTAGTTCTAATGACTTTTCTAATTAACCCTCTCTCTCTCTCTACTCCCTCTCCAGCAGATCGACGACCAGGCCAGGGCCACCTCCGGCGAGGCCAGCGTCGCGCCCGCTGTCCGGCCAGACCGCCCAACCACGGCGGCAGCGCGCGCAGCAGCAGCAGCGCTGCTGCTGCTGCTTGTGCTGTGAGTGAGTGAGTGTGTGTGTGTGTGTGTGTGTGTGTGTGTGTGTGTGTTTGCTGTTGTGTGTGTGTGTGTTTGCTGTTGTGTGTGTGGTGTGGTGTGTGTGCTGTGTGTGTGGGTGTGTGATGTGCGTGTGTGAGTGGGTGTGTGAAGTGTGGGTGCTGTGTGTGTGTTGTGTGAGTGTGAGGGTGTGCTGTGTGTGTGAGGGTGTGGGTGAGTGTGTGTGTTGGGTTCGGGTTCACACCCGAACCCACCATAATCCTATTGGTTGATTCGAAACCCAATACCCAATAAACCCTACCTGTTAACCCATTAGCCCGTACCCAATAAGTTAAGTTGTGGGTTTGGGTATTGGATCCAAACCCGACCCGCGGGCGACCCGAACCCGCTAAGGTAATTTTTCAGAAAACCCCCTGCTGTGATTCATTATTTGCATTTCAATATTTTATTACATATTTAACCCCAGTTTATTCCTTTTAGTATTCGGGAGATATCGGGAGCATCCGGACTCCGATTGGGACGATTCTGGATCCGTTGCGATCGTGAGAAAGAGAGCTACTACCCTATGGCTAGTTGTGAGTGTTTTTCTTTTATAAATTTTATTTTATCACGATTAATATCTTGATTGGTTGCCTAATTAAGAATAAAACATGATTATCGATATCCCTGCAATTAAGGCATAATAAAATCTGATTTAGTATATGGACTGATTGGTTAGTTAATGAGATGAGGTAATCATAGTAACAAGACATACATCGTAGACAACTCGGACACAGATATCATGCCTGTACCGTCACTGACCCACAGACCACTAGGTCCCCATATTAATGGATACTATTCCTTCATGTAGTAGCTCACAATGAGATAACCATCGTCACATGTATACTGATTCACGGTACTTTATGACACTACACTGTCACTAGACATGACTGCTAGACATCGTTAGTACATGCACTGATAACCTCCTTACACAGATACTGTAGTTCACTGGATATACACCGACCACTATTATTATCAATCACTATCACATATATATATATGACCCGGATTCTTGCTACACATATATCTTCCACTAGTACACCGATATACCAATGCACGGCATGTCGCATTTCATATTTTTGTTATTATAGTTATATTGATGCTCGATACACTGTTATCTCATGTTCACGCATCACTGTTACATATGCTCACCACACGGGTGTACATGCATGTCTTGTTCCTCACTTATTATCATATGACTCACCGTGCATATTATCTAGATTATTGTTCCATGTTACTGTATTCATATTACATGATTGTTTCATGTTACTGATATGGATATACTCGATACTGGACATGAGAGCTGTGGATATGCGATATGTGGAATCCCACATCTATTGTTCATGTTATATTGTTCCCGTGATATTGTTCCCGTTTTCGGGTATATTGTTCCCGTTATATTGTTCTATGCTATCAACAGAGCTCAGGTCCAGTTATCGTGTTACCTGTATTAGGTACTGTATTCATTCTTGTTACATTGTATACTTGATATATCAGGACATATCAGATCATAAAGTTAATTGGGGTATGGGGGAGACTTGACGGTTGATTAGATCTTATCGGGTGATGTACTGGATCCATATTGTTCTCCCACTGCAGGGGATGGTAGTGCTACCTACCGATTGTATTGCTCCATGAGCTATTGTTACTTGATTATTGTTCCCCTCTTAGCGGAGGGCTCTGGTCTTAGCAGCCAGGGGTTTGATAAAGGCCGTGATCCCGGGTATGCACGGGATACACTTACCCGATAAGAACTCCTCGACCATGGGTTTCCAATTAACATAATAAAACTGTATACACAATAGTGACGTCGGGAACACTTGTTATTTGGTCACTCTCTCGTTTGGATAATGGTACCCGTAAGCCATGTCCGGATGAGTTCGACTGGAGTGCGGGCTCCAGTATGAACTGCCAGTGGTATGGGACACTGGAAGAGAGTGATTAAAATACCAGGTGGTACTGATTGCTACTATTGTATAAATCATATGACATGCCTGGTACCTGTATGCTATCTTGTTCTTGTTCATACTACTTTATCCGATATCATGTTACCTGTATACTTGTTACTTTACCTGGCATATGTTATACTGTCTGGGATGGCATATGATGCATGTTCTGCATTGCATGGTATACGACGCATGTTCTGCATTGCATATATTATGCTTTCTGTATAGCAGACATCACTACTGTATATACACCACACCGTATAGTGATTACACTGCATAGGCCCATCTGCCTGTACACGTCTATCACGTCGCCACTCGCATGTTCATTTCTATCACGTCACCTCTAGCATGTCCAGTACATAACCACTAGACTACATTATGTATGATATAAACTGGACACGACTATAGACATGATCTGATGATAACTGGCGAGGTATTGATGGTATTAAAAGCCGACATGTTTCTATATTTTTCTACTGTTTATTTTATACTTATTATATGGTATCACTAATACAACATCATGTAATATATCTATGTATCGTGCTTGTATTACTATTATATATATTACTGCCTCCTTCATTTTACCGCTCACTAGGTCGCTTTCTGACGACCCTGGGTTTGCGTGCCCAGATTGGAGATCCGCGTACCGTAGTATCCGAGAGTGCCTTGGAGTCACATAGGAGATTCCTCATCGAGACACTTCATAGGTATCTTGATGATTTATTGTTGTTCTCTTATTTGTCCCTATTTTTCCTATCTGTTATGATCACTCACCCTTTTCTGCAGGTATTCTTGTTGCTGGGACCCATGTCTATATTGAGGTAATGTACTGTACTGAGGCTTAACGTACGCGTGAGCGTGTTTTCACCTCGCGTATGTACGTCGCCATAACGTCTCCGTATCTTTAGGAGCGGGGCGTTACAATATAAGATATCGAATTTACATTTATTGAATTTTACATGATATATCCTATTTATTCAGTATCTTAAATTAAATACGGATGGTCCAGATCTTAAAACAAGTTTTAGGATGATACACTGAGTTTATAATATTATTCAAATTTTATTTACTGATTTTTGTGGGGGTTTAAATGGTTAAAACATGTAATTTTCTTAACGGGTCTGAATGTTGAAGTAGCGGGTTTTTACGTAGAAAGCAGTGTTTCAGTCCAATATGATTTGCAATTAACCCCAAAATTTTTCAGTAGATGTTAGGGGCTATCTAGATATTTATCCCTATTTTTATTCATTTTTTTCAAATTTTTATCTAGCCAAAAACAATTGTTTTTCAATAAGGTCTGTTTTTGTATTTAGGTCGGGTTAAAAATGAATTAGAACCCAAATATTTAGACTGAATTTCTTTTCTTTTCTTTTCTTTGTTGCTATTTTCTGGTTCTGGGCTGGCCCAGAAATCAGGCCCAGAGAATACACACACACATACATACATATATGCATTGGAAGTGGCCTGGTCCAATGACCAGGCCCAGAAACATTTTATTTTATCTCATTCCTTTTTGGGCTGGGCCAATGACGGCCCAGTTCTTTTTTTCTTTTTTTCTTCCTGGGCCTGGGCCAGTTGCGGCCCAGCTCTTTTTTTTTCTTTATTTTTTTTCTTTTGGGCTTAGGCCTTTGGCCAGACCCTTTCCCCTTTCTTTTTTTTCTTTCTTTTTTTTTTCTTTTTGGGTTTTGGCCCAGTGGCTGCCCAGGCCACTGGGCCTGGGTTAACCGGGTGCGGGTCTACACCCGGGTCAGGTGCAGACCCGGCTGTACAGACCCGGCCCGGGTCTGTGCAGCGCGCCTGCTGCTCTCGGTCTTTAGCCAAGAGCAGTTGGCTCTCTGTTGTTTTTTTATTTATTTAATACATTTATTCTTATGCATATATATATATATATATATATATATATATATGTGTGTGTGTGTGTGTGTGTGTGTGTGTGTGTGTGTGTGTGTGTGTGTATGTATGTATCTTCTAAAAATTCCTATTAATGTATTGTCACATTACCCAATTTCTTGAGATCTTTCAGTTAGAATTTGAAATTTAGATTTGGCTTTAGCTTTGTTTAAATAATTTAGATCTCCTATCTAACCACACACCAATGTGGCATCATGGTTTAGGTACTAGGATTTGATACAAGGGAACATGAGTTCAAAATTTGGAATTAACAATTTAAACACATAATTATATTTTATTATTTTTACTACATATATTTTTTGTTTAAATTTTATTTTATTTATTTTATCATTTTATTTAGGGTATGAGTTAAATGGGTTATGGTTTATTAGATAATTGGATTATGGGTTGGAAAAGAATATCAATTAAGAATAATACCAACAATAACATAATAATAATAATGCTAATCATAATGTATAAAATATAATACATACATATACTAGTATAAATACAAATCAAAAACATATACACTTAATATGTATGCACATATATTTGTACAGCTGTATAAAATAAATTAATCAATAATAATAAGTAAATCTAAATAAAATTAATAAAACTAGAAATACAGTATATCAGTTAGGGGATATTACATTCTACCCACCTTATAAAAATTTCGTCCTCGAAATTTCTATGAGTAGGGAAAGATACAAAAGAAATCAAAATCCAAGAGACTAGTATCAACCTTCCATGTCCCTTCTCACTGCATCATGGGTCCACTATGCTTCCGTTGCGTACTCTGATCTTTGCTACCAGGTTAAACATGGAGTAGCCGATTTCAACAGACAACACCGGTAAAAGAGTTGATATGAATATGAGAATCAGGGAGAGAATCTAAACTACTTTGAAGGAAGTATTGGAATCAAGGATATCAAAGATTCAAGAGATGGATTCCAAAAGGAGGAACAAACAAATTCAAATGGAGTCAATATTATCGTATGGATAGTATATGTATATTGCAGTGTATCCATAGCTCGTTTCAAGTTACAGGTAAGAATCAGGTCCGTTTTATGTCGAACCTGGCTCTGATACCAAGAAAACCCTGTCACGCCCCGCTTCCCAAAATACGCGGAAACAGGGTCGCGACGAGAATCGGCGACGTATATACGCGAGGAAAATACCCCACGTATACACGCTAAGCCTAAAGTAACCTGAACAAGTTATAAAATCTCTACCATAAATCAAAATCACTGCAATAATACATATAAGTCTAACACAATGATAGCACATGAATAAGAATGTGAAATGTGACTGGATACGGTGTAGAGAGAATCAAGGAAAAACATGAATAAAAGAGCAGGAATACCGATTATCAGGAAGAGAGACTCCAGCTCCTCAAGGTACATGTGATCCTCTCCGAATACCTGGTCAACAGTAATAGCCCCGGATCTAGATATGCAGATCCAGAGAGTCAGAACTCCAAGTAAATGTGTAAGAGAAAAAGGGAGACATACGAATATAAGTATGAGCAGATTATGAAACATTTATACTAGAATAAATAGAAATAAGATATAACACATGAATAGAAGGTAATAAAGTCAGTCAGTACAAAACTAGATATCACTAGGCTGAATACACTCCAGTCATATGTACAATCATGTGTCTATCATAATTTATATATATATACACAGTCAGGTGATTACGGTCAGTCATAATACATTAAGGTTTATCATTATTAATTATGTCAGCAACACCAACTGCCACCTGTAATAGACACATCCCATACTACGCCTACTACACCTGTCAATCAGGGTCCTAAGTTATTGAAACAGATTGGTTGGAGACATTATCCATGCTTTAGGTGGGTCCCGTATATACACAGGACCACAGTCTCAGTCTCCTGGCGCTGAACCAGGCCGTACCGCTTGGCACTCAGTAACAGTAACAGTAATCTCACTGTATGAACAGTGGAACAATAACAATATAGATGGGATGTCAGTCATCCCCCGGGAACCCAGCAGTGGAACCCTCAGTCAGCTGCGCAACCTGTATCCTAGGTCCACCCAAAATACAGACGCTGTCTCCTCCATCAATTTCCCCAATCCCGGTGTAAGTTGTCTTTTTACATTATTATTTAATTCAGTTAAGTCAGTCAATATTCATGTTACCTAAAATACTGGGACGATATGGTGACAGTAACAATACAGTACAGTAACAGTAATCGTATACACGATGAACAATAATAATAACAATGAACAGTAATAGTAACCGGGTATACGATGATTATAGCTGTACCGAGCGTTACGGTCTAACGATATATTTTCCCAATAACTTTCTGTAACATGAACAGTATGTTTATCAGATAGGTATCATATATAATCAGTGAGGTTACTTAAGTGGTATCATTATATTATGATATTTATTCAGAATTGGCAATATAATCTTCTAGGGTTTATTCTTTATGCATTTAATATGTGATCATGAACAATAGTTAGCATACATGAACAGTAATTAAATATGAACACTATTTAAACATAAAATAACATTAATTTGGAACAAGTTAAAAGCATTGACGTGAAATAATACCAAAAACTCAATAAATAAAAAAAGAATACTCACAACAAAATTAAAAAATTAAACAAAGAAGAGAAACACTCACCTGGACTTATCACGAGTCTGATAACCAATTCGAAGAATCTACATTAAATACGTATGAATTTATATAAGATATCGAATTTACATTTATTGAATTTTACATGATATATCCTATTTATTCAGTATCTTAAATTAAATACGGATGGTCCAGATCTTAAAACAAAGTTTTAGGATGATACACTGAGTTTATAATATTATTCAGATTTTATTTACTGATTTTTATGGGGGTTTAAATGGTTAAAAACATGCAATTTTCTTAACGGGTCTGAATGTTGAAGTAGCGGGTTTCTACGTAGAAAGTAGTGTTTCAGTCCAATATGATTTGCAATTAACCCCAAAATTTTTCAGTAGATGCTAGGGGCTATCTAGATATTTATCCCTATTTTTATTCATTTTTTCGAATTTTTATCTAGCCAAAAACAATTATTTTTCAATAAGTTAACGGGTCTGTTTTGTATTTGGGTCAGGTTAAAAATGAATTAGAACCCAAATATTTGGGCTGAACTGAAACTGAGCTAATGGGCTCTGAATTTCTTTCTTTTCTTTTCTTTTGTTGCTATATTCTGGTTCTGGGCTGGCCCAGAAATCAGGCCCAGACTATATATATACACACACATATATGCATTGGAAGTGGCCTGGTCCAATGACCAGGACCAGAAACATTTTATTTTTATCTCATTCCTTTTTGGGCTGGGCCAATGACGGCCCAGTTCTTTTTTTCTTTTCTTTTTTCTGGGCCTGGGCCAGTTGCGGCCCAGCTCTTTTTTTCTTTATTTTTTTTCTTTTCTTTATTTTTTTTTCTTTTGGGCTTGGGCCTTTGGTCAGGCCCTTTCCCCTTTCTTTTTTCTTTCTTTTTTTTTCTTTTTGGGTTTTGGCCTAGTGGCTGCCCAGGCCACTGGCCTGGGTTAACCGGGTGTGGGTCTGCACCCGAGATGGGTGCAAACTCGGCTGCACAGACCCGGCCCGGGTCTGTGCAGCGCGCCTGCTGCTCTCGGCCTTTGGCCGAGAACAGTTGACTCTCTGTTTGTTTTTTTATTTAATACATTTATTCTTATACATATATATATATGTGTGTGTGTGTGTGTGTGTGTGTGTGTGTGTGTGTATCTTCTAAATATTCCTATTAATGTATTGTTACATTACCCAATTTATTTTGTTTATATTATTGGATGGATTTTCAGTTTCATAAATGGGGATTTTTTTTTTAAGTCATGATATGTTATTAAATTTTAATTCATAAAAATTATTTTAGATGAGATTTAGGCTTCCTAACAAGAATAGAATTTTTAATCATGCTATTTCAATTAAATATTTTAATCCATAAAAATTAAATTTTTACTCACTTGGATTTAGCCTACTTCTCAATCTCCACGCCTCCTTCTCAACCTCCACGCCTCGAACCTGTTCCCGTCACGATCAACTCCAACTCCAAGAAGGGTGAAGAGGATGATAAATGATGGGTTGGGAGTTCTTTCTGATTGTCCTTCTTTCTGTTGGCCCAAAAGGTTACACTCTCCATTTGTTTAGAGTTTTGATGATAACAAAACAAATAAGTGCTATTTGGTACTAATTAGTTTTTTTAAGATAAGTTTCAGGTTAGTACCATATCTGGAGGCCATTGCTTAGCTATTGCAAGAACTTCTAGGTTCATGAAGCAAAGAAGACGTTTTGCACATCAAGGAAGGAACATAGAAGAGAAGGCTCTAGCAAGGCATTGCATGGCTCAAGACTTCAAGATTGCTCAAGATAATTCATTAGATTTGTTTCTAGTTTTATAGTTTTGTTAAAGAATAGTGAATAGGTTTGAAGCTCTATCATACACGTTTTTTGCACACATCTTATTTCCAAAAATATTTCCTACAATATGTACAAAATATTTTTATATACAATCTTCTGCCTACAAACTCATTATTATGTTTTATATAAATCTCTAGTCAAAACTATTTTGTTTAATTTTTGAATTCCCTTCAAAAATCTATTTCTGATTTGACTTTTGACCTGAGCCGGTCGACCGCCCGCCCGACCGACCCTGTGTCAGGTCAAGCCGGTCGACCGACCCAGTCAACCGAGGTTCTGGCAACAGTGCGTATCCGTGTGCACGTTTGATGGTCGACCGAAACCTGCCTGACTGTAAGACATTTGCTCTCTGTATTTTTCGGTCGACCGGGCGGTCGACCGAGAGCCGGCAACGGCTCTTATTTTTTTGTACTTCGGTCGACCGATCGGTCGACCGAGAGAGCCGTTTGAACAGTAACGGCTAGTTTTTTGAGCTGTTTAATTTTTGTCTTTTTCTCTCTAAAAAGGGTTTAAATGATATTTACTGATCCTAATACTTTCTAATTGACCTTAAGTGAGTTTTATCTTTAAACCCTTGCCCTCTACTATAAATAGGGGTGTTTAGGGAGAAGTTGATTACTAGAAAAATTTGCAAAAGTTTAAAAAGTTTAAGGCATTCAAAAGAGTTTGGTTTCTTGGTTTTGTGCTGAAAATTCTCTCTCATTTTCTGAAGTATTTTCAAGAACTCTCTGATTTCTTTTTCTTTTCTCCTTACACACAAGAGCTCCATTCCTACTCATTGTTCTACAAGGATTTTTGTAAGGGAAAAGAGTTTTGCAAAAGAGAGTTTGTGGTCTTTTGATCACCAAGAGAGAACTTGTACTTGAGATTGTGGAGTTGGGTACTCCGGTGTATTTGTAACATCTTTGTGAAGTTATAGTGGTTAGAAATCCTTCTGGGGAAGGCGGGGACGTAGAGCTGGGTGCTCGAACCTCGGAAAAATTCTCGGTGTTTGCGTTTGGTTTACTTGCTCTTGCTTCTTACTTTACTTTCATTGCTCTTATTACTTGCTCTTTATTTTCATTGCAATATTCACTTGTTTTCATTCATCTTGTCAATCATAGTCCCATACAACAAGATTGCATTGTGCACCTCCAACTCATATCCAGAGGAGGAGTTCAGAGCCCTTTACGGGGAATCCGGCTTCTAGTCTTGTTTTGGGAGATTGTTACATCATATTTTTTATTTGTGTATTGATTAGCATTATCACCTATTCACCCCCCTAGGTGATTTTCACTTTCTTCTTCTTTTTTTTTTAAACACAGGCAGAAGAAGAAAATTACAAGATAGGATCTTTTAGGATTTTTAACAATCAGGTTATTAAGATAAGATCCCTAAAGTGAAAGTACACCTAGAGGGGGGGGGGGTGAATAGGTGTACGACTAATCTATGAACAATAATGCGAAAATTAAAAACTTAATGCAACACACTTAGTGTAACCAACGAGTGTAGCCGAATTCCCGGTGAAAGGCTCTGGACTAACTCCTCTTGGTTCCTCTGAATAAGAGTTGAGGTGCTATGTGAAGCTCTCGTGGTTAAACACAAGTGAGGCACACAAATAAATACAACCAAGCATATAAGTATGATATGACAATATGAATCAATGCAAGGCACAAAGTAAGAGAGAGTTAAAGAAAGTGGATCAATCGCAAACACTAAGATATATTTCGAGGTTCGAGCACACAGCTCTACGTCCCCGCCTTCATACAGAAGGATTTTCACTAACTTGTCCACACAGGACTTCCCACACAGGGAACCTCCACTGAGGATTTGGGGTAAATACAATTGAGAGTACACAACTCCTCTCTCTCCAACAAATACAACATCTACACTTAGAGGTAAGGCACAAAATAAATCACCTCTACACTTATAGGGATAGGCACAAAGCCACTCAAACACAATCACCTTATACTTGAGGGATTCCAACACAATCTCCATCTCTCACTAGAGGGAGCCAAAACCACTTCCACTATCACCTCACACTTGAGGGATAACAACTCAATCACCTCTCACTAGAGGGATATCACAATCAATGAAAGGTTTACAACTTGGTGGTCTAACAACCACAAACCAATTCTCTCACTAAAACAAAGATCTTATGGATAGGATAGAATGATAAGCTCAAATGTGAGAAAACAAAGAGCTTGAAAATCAAAAACATAAAGAAAATACTTGGGAAAACTTCTAGGATATGATTGAAATGAAGAATAAAAATAAATCTCAAAGACTTCTCTTTTTCTTTGATTTTTTCCAACTCTTTAAAACAAATGAAGATAGATCTTTTGGCTCTAAAACTCTTTTGAAAACTTGTATTAAAATACTTGTAAATGAGAGAAATTTTACTCTTAAAATTCTTGTTATAAACCAACTCAAATGGGGTATTTATAACCCATTTGAAAATCTGCCTGTTGGCAGCTGAAAAGGGCCAGAATGCCCTTCCGGTCGACCGGACCGTTGAGCCCAGCGGTCAAATTTTTGACCGTTGAGCCCAGCGGTCGATCGCCCGGTCGATCGTGCCAGATCCAGAGAGCAATTGCTCTCTGGTCGGTCGACCGCCCGGTCGACCGGGCCAAAGCTCACGGTCGACCGCCCCCACCCGAGAGTGGGGTGACTTCAGTCGGTCGACCGCACGGTCGACCGGCCAAGCCAACTTGGCCTTTGTGCACGTCTCGTGCACATCGGTCGACCGGTCCGGTCGACCGACTACTGGTCCGGTCGACCGGCAAAGCCTGGCAGGGACATTTTCAGGATTTAAAAACTGGTCTTTTTAACTTCAATTAAATCCCATAAAATCACATAAATTCCACAAAAATCAGTTCTTGTATTATCTTTGAAATAAAAATATGTGTGACAAACATTCAACACATATTTCAAACTATTTGAACCATTTTTGTGACTTAAAAATTTTGCCTTAAACCAAAAACCGTATTTTCCAAAACTTAGATTTTTGAAATGGAAATCTGATTTTTCCAAAACACATGTAAATACAAAAACATGATATCTAAATAACTTTAAAGCATATAGTATATGGATAGGATCCAATATACATGAAAGGTATAATATCTATGTTTTTGACATTAAATCCAAAAATAGGTTTTGTCTAAATACAAAACTCCAAACACATGAATAGTGTATCAAAATAAGTTTTTCAAGAATGAAGTATAGATGTATATAGATCAAATCTAATATACATTAAACCATGTAACCTTGTTTTGATTCAATTCTATTCATGAAAACCAAGATCGGTTAAAGCGAAAACCAAAACCAATAAACATGAAACTTAAAACAAGTGTGTGTGTTGTGAACTTGAGCATATCACACTATCTAATCTTTACAATGGATCAAAACTAAATCTTAACTAAACAAACCGAAGCCTTCTTGTAGAATGCCGTCTCCAAGTCGACTCGATCCAAACGCGATCCAACGAGCTTGACTCCAACGAGTGCTAGATGTGAACTTAACGCTCAAGCTCTTGAATCAACATGTGAAAGCTCCAAAATACCTTTGTTGAAGCTAATCACCTACTAATATCTTGATTAAATATCTGAAACTAAATATCACAAGATTCTTAGTAAACTATAACTACATGAGTTAATCATCATCGAAACTAGAGTGGAAGGCCTCTGGGCCAACAATCTCCCCCTTTTTGATGATGACAAAACTCATGGAGTTATATATGCATGGATTAAAGTTAAGCTTCAAAGAAGCTCCCCCTTAACTCATGCATAGCAATAAACAATAAGATATGCAATAAATGTTAAATATGAATATGCATAAACATCATAAAATAATGAAATAAACATGCTCTTGATACCAAAATTTTAAAATAAATTACTTTTCCCCTTTTTTTTAAAATAAACATGTTCTTAAATACCAATTGAAAAAATAAACTTAAAATAAACATGTTCTTTAAATAGTTGCTCTTGATACCAATAAAAATTTTAATTGAAAGCTTATCAATAAAAGCAATAAAAGCTCTTGATACCAATCAATAAAAGCTCTTGATACCAATTGAAAGATAATCAATAAAAGCTCTTGATACCAACAATAAAAATTTTAAGAAAAGTTCTTGATACCAACAAAACAAAACAACAAAATATGTTCTTGATATACTAATATCCATGCTCTTGATACCAATATCAACAAAATATAAAACAAACTCTCTTGATACCAATATGAAACAAACTTTGATATAAAATTATAAATAAACATGCATATATACTCAAATACTTCTCCCCCTTTTGTCAATCATCAACAAAGGGGTTAAAGTAAACAATAAAACAATGTTCTCCCCCTTTTAGTCCGAAACAAAAATCAACAAGGGTGAAATCAAATCAAAACATTATGATACCAATTGAAAAAATATATCAATTTATGGCATCATGATACCAATTGAAAGTAAATAAAACATACCGATTGAAAGTATATAAAACAAATGTTTTTAACAATTGAAACTAAATAAAAAATTTTGAAGAAATCAACCAAAAAATTTTGATATCAATGAAAAGATGTAAACATATAGGTAATCTTGATACAAATTGTAAAAATTAGTACCAATTGAAAATATTTTACACTTTTGATACCAATTTGAAAAACATAAACTAATCTTTTTGGTTAAACACAAACCTCATTTACAATAGAGATACCAAATAGAGAATAATATCAATTTAATGTTTTTGATACCAATATTGAAAATGAAACATATACCAATAGAAAATGATTTTTCATTAGGAGAATATGATACCAAATACAAAATCAATATCATTTTTCAACATAAAGTGTGGGAGTAGAATACCAAATGTAAACAAAACCAATTGAAAGGTGAAATATGAATTTTCTCCCCTTTATGAAATACCAAACAAAATGATGCATAAGCTTGTATAAGATACCAATTGAAAAATAATCAATTGAAATATAATAGTCATTTAAGAAATCAAGCTTAGCATAACCAAAATTTGTGCTAAAAAATATAGAGATATAGTAAGCACAAATCAAACATATATATATGTATGGAAAATTAAATACCAATCGAAATTGATACTATTTGAAATTGAAGCATACAATATAAGAACATATATGAGTATACAAAAAAATGTCAATAGTGATACCAATTGAAAGTACAATAAGAATCAGGTGTATAACTCATACTTCCTACCACCCATTTCATGCACATGTTTAAATAGATTTTCAATAATGAACATACAAGGCATGGTCGCCCAACCAGCCGCCCTTCGGTAGGGGTTTTTAAAAATAAGTTTGAAAATATAGTATGTTTGAAAAACTCTACCAAATGAAGAATACCGCAATTAGTTATATGAAAAATTTGAAAACTAGTACGAAATCCTTCAAGTAAGGAATAAAACAAAAATATTTTCCATGAAAATATGAAAATCACATGATCATCAAACACTCAAGGGTCTATAAAGCATATATAGTCTCATGAAAATAAATCATGAGTAAACAAAAATGATGTGAGTGTATAAGTATAATGTGAAATACAAAGTCATGAAAATAGGCAATTAAGCTCAAATACGAAATTCCTTAAAAGCATGAAAATCATCAAAACTAGAAATCCTTCAAGGTATATGTATGTCTTGTACAAACTAGAGTATACATACATATCCAAATATAAACGAGTTCACAAAAGTATATGCATGAAGGCAAGTGGCTCAAGGATGTATATGTATAACTATTAGCTTAGACAAAATAGACATATACATGAAGTTTAAATATAAACATGAAAACATGTCAAAAATATGGAATATAAGTCAAATGTATGAATCATCAAAACTAGACTATACTAGTACATCTAATGGGTACAAATGAGCATTTAATCACAAACATATATTAATCTATTTGTGGCTCACTAGTTGTACGGTATATATCCAAGTTTTAATGAAAACTAACATCTAAACATGTAATCAAAACATGAAGCATAGAAATCAAAACAAAACTCATATGATCATTATGGTAAATGAACATGCATTAGATCTATGATATACACAATAGCTAAACAAATGTGAGAACACAAAAGTATAAGTCCATATTAAACATGGGTGATCTCAAATACTAATCACGCATATCACAAGTCTAATTATCATGGCATTTAACATACTAATCATGAAACATCAAAACATGCTAAAATCAATGATATGAAAAGCATGTAAACATAAATGAGGAGTAAGAGATCGTTACCAAAACCAATAGAGCACATCTCCATATCTCCAAACCATGGTGGTCCTTCCACCAAACTCCCCTTGAAAGTGATGCATCCAAATAGTCCTCTTTAAGCTCGGAACACATCCATCTCAAGGCACCATCACTCTCACGTCATGTGAGAGCCCACACCTACATCAAATAAAATAGGAGTGGTCTTTGGTACCCATACTCTTTTGGGTCCATAGGGGTTAGCTCCTTTCCTAACCAAAATAAATTTAGTTGCTACATTTGAATCATGTATACGATCATAACAAAACTTAGCAAGGCGGCCCTTACGTCCACAATGTGTACATGTGTACACATGAGCATACATTGTGTGATGGGTGTGAACGTGGGAAGCATGTGTATGCCGTGGTTTGTGTGCATGCATAGAAGGAACTTGTTTCTTTCGAAACATCGATTCCAACCGTGAGTGGTTTAAAGCACATTGGCTCAAAGTGGAGCCCAAACAATCCACACTCTTCTTAAGCATACAAATAACATTTTCAATCATAGAAAAAGAGGTGCATGCAATAGGTATGCTAGAAGGAGAAGCTATACTAGCATGACAAACATGAGAATCTAAATCATTTTTCAAAGAAATATTTTTATTTGAAACAATTTCCAATTCCTTTGAAATAGAAGCAATTTTTATTTTCAAGGAATCATTCTCTTTTACAACAAAATCAAGTTTTGAAGACAAGATCTCATTTTTCTTCAAAACCTCATTGCAATCATTTTTATTGTTCAAAATCTTATTTTCATTTAGGACAAGATCAAGCTTAGATTTCAATGAATCCCTTTCATTAGAAATCTCAACCTTCTCTTGCAAAGCCAACTCAAGTTTTGAAAACAAATCTTCATTTTCTTTGTTAAGTCCAAAATTTTTCTTTTTCAAAACTTTATATTTTTCTAATAATTTTTCACAAACAATGGAAAGTTCTTCATTCAATGCATCGACATCAATATATTCATCACAAGAAGAAGTAGCACAATCATCTAGTTGAGATTCCGAATGTACCTCAAGGGAGTCATTCCCTTGGACCATGTAGCATCGTTGTTCGGATTCATCCTCACTAGATTCCTTCTCCATTTGGATTGGCAATTGAAGCTAGGAGGAGGTCAACGTGTTCCACACTGCAAAGGCGGAATCACAGTTAGAAACTATCATAAGATATTCTTTGTTAAGCGTGCTTCTAATTGCCTCAAGGGCTTGTGCATTGTCCTCTATATGCTTGCTATTACCAAGATAGGATTTCTAGATGGCGGCAAGGAAAACATGCAAACCTAGGGTTTTTAGGTACATACTCATCCTAAATTTCCACATGTCAATGTTGGAAACATCATACATGGGAGGGATCAAGCAATCCATGAGTGTATGTATAAACAAATAAGTGTGCAAATGCAAATGATAGATTAGCTAACCAAGATCAAACTCCTAAGTGGTTAAACCTAATATCAGGAGCGTAGGCTCTGATGCCAATTGAAAGTACACCTAGAGGGGGGGTGAATAGGTGTACGGCTAATTATGAACAATAATGCGGAAATTAAAAACTTAATGCAACACACTTAGTGTAACCAACGAGTGTAGCCGAATTTCCGGTGAAAGGCTCTGGACTAACTCCTCTTGATTCCTCTGAATAAGAGTTGAGGTGCTATATGAAGCTCTCGTGGTTTGAGGTGCTATATGAAGCTCTCGTGGTTAAACACAAGTGAGGCACACAAACAAATACAACCAAGCATATAAGTATGATATGACAATATGAATCAATGCAAGGCACAAAGTAAGAGAGAGTTAGAGAAAGTGGATCAATCGCAAACACCAAGATATGTTTCGAGGTTCGAGCACACAGCTCTACGTCCCCGCCTTCACACAGAAGGATTTTCACTAACTCGTCCACACAGGACTTCCCACACAGGGAACCTCCACTGAGGATTTGGGGCAAATACAATTGGAAGTACACAACTCCTCTCTCTCCAACAAATACAATCTCTACACTTAGAGGTAAGGCACAAAACAAATCACCTCTACACTTAGAGGGATAGGCACAAAGCCACTCAAACACAATCACCTCACACTTTAGGGATTCCAACACAATCTCCATCTCTCACTAAAGGGAGCCAAAACCACTTCCACTATCACCTCACACTTGAGGGATAACAACTCAATTACCTCTCACTAGAGGGATATCACAATCAGTGAAAGGTTTACAACTTGGTGGTCTAACAACCACAAACCAATTCTCTCACTAAAACAAAGATCTTATGGATAGGATAGAATGATAAGCTCAAGTGTGAGAAAACAAAGAGCTTGAAAATCAAAAACACAAAGAAAATACTTTGGAAAACTTCTAGGATATGATTGAAATGAAGAACAAAAATAAATCCCAAAGACTTCTCTTTTTCTTTGATTTTTTTCAACTCTTTAAAACAAATGAAGATAGATCTTTTAGCTCTAAAACTCTTTTGAAAACTTGTATTAAAACACTTGTAAATGGGAGAAATTTTACGCTTAAAATTCTTGTTATAAACCAACTCAAATGGGGTATATAACTCATTTGAAAATCTGCCCGTTGGAAGCTGAAAAGGGCCAGAATGCCCTTCCGGTCGACCGGCCAACAATCAAATTTTTGACCGTTGAGCCCAACGGTCGACCGCCCGGTCGACCGTGCCAGATCCAGAGAGTAATTGCTCTCTGGTCGGTCGACCGCCCGGTCGACCGGGCCAAAGCTCACGGTCGGCCGCCCCCACCCGAGAGTGGGGTGACTTCAATCGGTCGACCGTACGGTCGACCGGCCAAGCCAACTTGGCCTTTGTGCACGTCTCGTGCACATCGGTCGACCGGTCCGGTCGACCGACTACTGGTCCGGTCGACCGACAGAGCCTGGCAGGGACATTTTCAGGATTTAAAAACTGGTCTTTTTAACTTCAATTAAATCTCATAAAATCACATAAATTCCACAAAAATCAGTTCTTGTATTATCTTTGAAATACAAATATGTGTGACAAAAATTCAACACATATTTCAAACTATTTGAACCATTTTTGTGACTTAGAAAATTTGTCTTAAACCAAAAACCGTATTTTCCAAAACTTAGATTTTTGAAATGGAAATCCGATTTTTCCAAAACACATGTAAATACAAAAACATGATATTTAAACAACTTTAAAGCATATAGTATATGGATAGGATCCAATATACATGAAAGGTATAATATCTATGTTTTTGACATTAAATCCAAAAATAGGTTTTGTCTAAATACAAAACTCCAAACACATAAATAGTGTATCAAAATAAGTTTTTTCTAAGAATGACATAGATGTATATAGATCAAATCTAATATACATTAAATCATGTAACCTTGTTTTGATTCAATTCTATTCATGAAAACCAAGATTGGTTAAACCGAAAACCAAAACCAATAAACATGAAACTTAAAACAAGTGTGTATGTTGTGAACTTGAGCATATCACACTATCTAATCTATACACTGGATCTAAACTAAATATTAGCTAAACAAACCGAAGCCTTCTTGTTGAACACCGTCTCCAAGTCGATTCGATCTAAACGCGATCCAACGAGCTTGACTCCAACGAGTGCTAGATGTGAACTTGACGCTCGAGCTCTTGAATCACCATATGAAAGCTCCAAAACTCCTTTGTTGAAGCTAATCACCTACTAATATCTTGATTAAATATCTGAAACTAAATATCACAAGATTATTAGTAAACTATAACTATATGAGTTAATCATCATCAAAACTAGAGTGGAAGGCCTTTGGGCCAACATAAAGATCTCTTAAGATCTTTCAGTTAGAATTTGAAATTTAGATTTGGCTTTAGATTTGTTTAAATAATTTAGATCTCCTACCTAACCACCCGCCAATGTGGCATCATGGTTTAGGTACTAGGATTTGATACAAGGGAACATGAGTTCGAAATTTGGAATTAACAATTTAAACACATAATTATATTTTATTATTTTCACTATATATATTTTTTGTTTAAATTTTATTTTATTTATTTTATCATTTTATTTTGGGTATGAGTTAAATGGGTTATGGTTTATTAGATAATTGGATTATGGGTTGGAAAAGAATATCAATTAAGAATAATACCAACAATAACATAATAATAATAATAATAATGCTAATTATAATGTATAAAATATAATACATACATATACTAGTATAAATACAAATCAAAAACATATACACTTAATATGTATGCACATATATTTATACACATGTATAAAATAAATTAATCAATAATATAAGTAAATCTAAATAAAATTAATAAAAGTAGAAATACAGTATATCAGTTAGGGAATATTACATAAGGTTTCGAACTGAATTTCTCATTTAGTCTATCATTTTACCCCGAATAGTATGCACCCTTGTGATCGTGAATTTTGACTAGGGATTTTTCAACTCCAACTCTTATGCCTTATTTTATTATTTTTTTTGTTTGATTTTTATCCCTTAGTTTTATTAGGCTTTAATTTACCCATGTAGCGAGCCTTTAGCCGATGACTCCCAAAACCGGACAGTTTTAGGGCACCAAGTGAGAAAACACCCCTGGGACTTAAGAACTCAAGTAACTAAGGCCACAAAACTAAGGATTTTATTGGTGAAATGAACCACTTTTAGGCGTGAATATTTATGCTTTATGAGGCACAATTATCCAGCTTAATCAGAAGATTATTTATTTTTTTCTTTGCTTTTTTTTTAATAAAGCACAAGAGTCTTTGTTTTGAATCCTAAGTGTATACGTGCTTGTATAAAGTGCATATTTCATCAAGGTAACAATCAAGACTAAATTACTTTTTCAGTTTTTCTTCTTATACCTAAATGTCAAATAAATAATCTTATTTCGACTAAGTGTAAGAAATTCTAATTATGATTCCCCTAATTCAAATATTAACTTAATTTTCGACAAAGATAAGTCAGAATATTGTTTTCCTTTTCTAAAAAGTTTTTTTTTAAGAAAACCTATGTTAGACTCCTCCCCCACACTTATCTCATGCAGTGTCCCCAATATATGAAAGAAATATCTAGATACATGAAATAAAATGTAAAGAGGTGATGTTACATTGGGTCGAATAGACTCATCGTCGTCTCATTTACCGGCACCGATTCCAAGAAAGGTTTAAGGCGTTGACCATTCACCTTAAAGTCATTCTTATTCTTGAGGCTACTGATCTCTACAGCACCGCGTGAAAACACAGTCTTTGTAATGAATGACCCAGTTCATCTCGAGTTCAACTTCCCTGGAAAAAGATGAAGCTTAGAATTATAGAGTAAGTCTTTTTGTCTGGGAACAAAAGTTTTTCTATGATAAACATATCATGACAAATCTTAACCCTACTTTTTGTTATTCTAGCATTCTCATAGGTCTCATTTCTCAAGTTCAGAAATTTACAATTTTTGAAGATCGCCGGCCTTAATTAAATCAAATTTTAGCCGTTAGATGGCCCATGAAGCTTGGTGCTCTAACTCAACAGGCAGGTGGCAAGCCTTTTCATAGACTAACCTATATGGAGACATCCCTAGAATTGCCTTGAAAGCAGTCTTGTAAACCTATAAGGCATCTATCAGTTTGGTGAACCATTCTTTCTTGTTTTGGTTCACGGTCTTCTTCAAAATTAGCTTAATTTGTCTATTGGAGACCTCTACCTGCCAAATAGTTTGAGGATGATATGGTGTGGACAGATTATGAGTTATGACATACTTTCACAAGTGCTTCGAAGAATTTAATGCAAAAGTGGGTACCATTATCACTGATGATAATACGAGGGGTTCCGAAGTGTGAGAAGATGTTCTATGTCAAAAACTTAATGACAACTTTGTTGTCATTAGTTTTGCTTGGAATGGCTTCTACTTATTTGGACACATAATCTACAACAACCAATATGTATTGTTTTCTTAATGAATTAGGAAATGGACCCATAAAGTCGATTCCCTAAACATCAAAGAGTACTATTTCTATAATTGGGTAAAGGGGCATCATGTTTCATTGAGATCCTTCCTACCATTTGGCATCTAGGGCACGTCTTGCAAAATTCAAAGGCATCTTTGAACAAAGTTGGCCAATAGAGCCCACTTTGTAGCACTTTTTCAGCAGTTTTACGGGAACCAAAGTGTCCACCGCATGCAAGCTCATGACAAAAAGACAGAACACTCTTAATCTCCTCATCGAGAATGCATCTCCTAATGAATTGGTCGGAACAATACTTGAAAATATATGGTTCTTCTTAGAAGAAATACCGGACTTGAGATAAGAACCGGTAGACATCTTGTTTAGACCAATGAGATGGAGTTTGGTCCGTGACTAAGTAGTTTACTATGTCAGCGAATCAAGGTTCCCTAAAGGCAACCAAGAGTTGTTCATTGGGAAAGTTATCATTGATGGGCCGTTCATTGCATGGTGAGTTTGAGATGCGCGAGAGATGGTCAACAACAACATTTTCTACGCCTTTCTTATCTCGAATCTCGAGATCGAATTCTTGAAGAAGAAAGATCCAATGAATTAGTCGGGGCTTAGCATCTTTTTTCGCCATAAGGTATCTAAGCGCAGAATGATCGGTGAAAATGGTGATTTTGGAACCAAGTCAGTAGGGACAGAATTTCTCTAATGCAAATACTACAGCCAATAATCCTTCTCAGTGTAGTATAGTTCAATTGTGCAATTAATCTAAAGCATCGCACATGATTTCAAACAGCTTTGGCCAATCCGATATAGAGATGATTAGTGCAGAAATGAGCTCATTTTTCAGCTTCTCTTAAGTATTAAGACATTCACTATCAAAAGTGAAGAATACATTCTTAGCTAAAAGGTTAGTTAATGGTCTAGAAATTTTGCTAAAGTCCTTAATGAATATACGATAAAAATCGACATGTCCTAAAAAGGATCGGATATCTTTAACACACTTTGGCATTAGGAGCTTAGCTATGACCCCAATCTTGCCTTTATCCACTTCAATTCTTTTTTTAGAAATTTCATGACCCAAGACAATTTCATGTCTTACAATGAAGTAGCATTTCTTCCAATTTAGTGTTAGATTTTTCTCGACACAATATTGGAGGACGAGTTCGAGATGGTGAAGACATTGACCGAATAAGTCTCCATAAATGGAGAAATTATCCATGAATATTTCTAAAAATTGTTCCACCATATCAGAGAAATGACTCAACATGCAACGTTGAAATGTTACTGGGGCATTACACAAGTTGAAAGGCATTCGACGATAAGCGAATGTCCCAAATGGACATGTGAACATGGTCTTTTCTTGTTCCTCCAGAGTAATAAGAATCTGATTATACCCCGAGTAACCGTCCAAGAAACAGTAATACTCGTGGCCATCCAAACGTTCAAGCATTTGGGCAATGAAGAAAAGTGAAAAATAGTCCTTACGAGTTGCTGCATTTAGCTTCCTATATTCGATGCAAACTGGAATCTCCGTGGGAAGTCGAGTTTGGACCAACACTTTGTTCTCGTTTTCTACCACGGTGAAATCGGATTTCTTTGAAACCGCATGGACAGTAGTGACCCATTGGCTATCAGAAATGGGATAGATTATCACATTGTCTAAGAGTTTCAAGATTTCAGCATGAACAACCTCTTGCATTATAGGGTTTAACCTACGCTGCGGGTCTCTCTTTGGTATTACTTCTTCATTGAGATGAATGTGATGTTGAACTATGACTGGACTTAATCTCCTTATGTCAGTCATAGACCAACCAATGTCATCCCTATATTTTCTAAGAATTGTCTTAAGATTCTCTTCTTACCCGTCAGTCAAATAGGATACAATTATGACGGAAAAAGTCTCTTGTTCACCTAAATAGACGTACTTGAGATGCGTAGGTAAAACTTTCAACTCTAAGAAGGAGAAGACTCACTGGAAGGAGGAGTCAAGTTTATTGGCTCCATATTTGGTGAAATAGGGTTTGAGGCCCAATTTACAACAGACTAGACTATCAGATCAAGGTTAAAATTTTCAGACTCTAACTCGAAGTCACAATCAATTTTAATTCTAATTCTTCTTTATGTTCACTTGTCAAGTTCTCAATGAGGTTGACTTCAAATGTTTGATCCTCAACATCACGGGATTGCTTTCTTAGGTTAAAGACTTGACTTCTCCAGTTATGTCTCCAAAAGTTAACCTCATGGACCCATTCCTACAATTGATAATAGCATTGGCAGTAATACGGAACGGACGCCTAAGATAATGGGAGTTTGAGCCCTAGAATTGGACACAGGTCGTGTCTCAAGAATTATGAAATCAACGGGTTATATAAACTCCCCAACCCAGATAAGAACGTCATTAATTTTCCCTTGAGAACTTTCACTGACCGGTCAGCCAGTTGGGTGGTGACTCAAGTTGGACTAAGATCTCCTAACCCGAGTTGCTGATAAACTGAGAAAGGGAGCAAGTTGATACTTGCTCCCAAGTCAAGAAGTGCAGACTAATCTCGACTTGTCCTATAGTGCAGACAATGGCGAGATAACCTGGATCCTTGTACTTGACAAGGATCAGACCCAACAGTAGCTCACTAATATTAGTGATTAAGAATACTTTCTTGGTACATTAGTCTTTCTCTTCTTGGTGCACATGTCCTTAAGAAATTTTGCATAAGATGAGATGGCATCAAGAAGTGGCACATTTAACTTCATTTGATTGAAAATCTCAATTATCTTATCCATGTGTAGATTCTGCTTATTGCCTTTAGCCTATTTGGAAATGATAATGTTAGTGGCTAAGAATACTTTCTTGTGTACATTAGTCTTTCTCTTCTTGGTGCACATGTCCTTAAGAAATTTTGCATAAGATGAGATGGCATCAAGAAGTAGCACATTTATCTTCACTTGATTGAAATCTCAATTATCTTATCTATATGTGGATTCTGCTTGTTGTTCTTCAGCCTATTTGGAAATGATATTATAGGCTTATGCACTTGACTGGCTGACTCATCCTTTTCAGACTCGTCATATTGGGATGGATTAGAACTAAATGAAGTGGATGCTTATGTGCTATTGTGCTGAATGGGATTTATAGTATTGACACTTAATTATCAACTTTCTTTCTCGACCTCAATGTATGAACAACATTACATTGATTCATTGGATCCTCTTTAGCCATATGAGCTGGACTAGAGTTCCTAGGGTTAGTAACCGGTTGACCAGGTAAAGTCTATTTGGGCCTTTTACTTATGGAACTGGCTAACTGATTCATTTGACCCTAACCTAGATATGGCTTGTCTCGTATTCTGCATGAAAGATGCTAAAATCTTCTCCAAATCAGTCAATTTATTGTCAGCAGGGGGACCTTGGAAGGATGATTGTGGAGCTTGGATGGAAAAGTTGTGTTAATTATTTTGAAAGTTGGAGTGATTGAAAGAATTGTGATGGTAATTGGAAAGTTTAGTTGATGATTGGAAGAATTGTAATTATAATTGGGATATTGGAAGCGGTTTGACTTTGAGTGGTCATTTAGAAATTTAGATGATTTCTCCAACCAAGATTGTACGTTTGAGCATAAAGATTGTTATGGTGCCTTGAAAAGGCCACATTCATGGCTCGGGATACATTTGTTGAGCATTGAAAATAGGACACTCCTCAAACACATAGTTCATAACTTGTGTGTTCATAACTTGATAGTAAGTACAACCCAGATTTGAAAATTGGTTTGGGGTGATTTGGTTGACTGGAACTGGCTTCTTGGTTTCTAGAGCTTCCAATTTTCTCATTAGGCTAAAAATTTTTGTCTCGACAGTTATGGATGATTCTATTAAACGGAGTCCTCTTTTTTAAGATATAGGATTTGTGTTCCTAAACTTTTCGGGAGTAGGTTCCCATTGGAGGGTTTTTTTCGGCTAGGTCCTCAAATAAATCTCACCCTTGATTTTCATCCTTGTGCAAGAATTCCCCTTGGCACATGATTTCTAAGAGAGTTTTGTTCTAGTAGTCTAAACCTTCATAGAAAATTTGACATTGTCGCCCTTTCTCTATGCCATGATGAGGACACTGGATAAGGAGGTCTTTGAAGCGTTCAAAGTACCTCCAAATCGGTTCACTAGGTTCTTACTTGAACTGTATGATGTTCTTCCTAATGAGAGTGATCTTGTGAATTGGATAGAATTTCTTTAAGAGGCCCTTGATGAAACCATCCCACGAAGTAATGGAACTGGCTGTTAAGCTGTATAGCTATTTCTTGATTAAGTCCTCAAGAGCAAATGAGACGAATCTCAGCCTAATAGCATCGTCTACAAGGTGAGAAATTTTCATCATTAAGCATACTTTCTCAAATTCTTTTATGAAGAAATACACATCTTCAAACTCTAAGCCTTGAAACTTAGGGAGTGTGTTGATGAACTGAGACTTAAGCTCAAAATCGTTATCACAAATCGATGGAAATTGGAAGCAAGATGGAAGTGAGGTTCGCATAGGGTAGAACCTATCCTGCAAAGATGTTGGTTGAGCCATAACTACATCTGGTTTTGGTTCTGATTTGGGTGATAAAGTGCTCCTAGTCAACGTAGATGAATTTGGGTCTCTCGACCACACTTGCATACATAAATACTACCACATACAAGCTCATCAATCAGTCAAAAAGAAAATAGAAAAATTTAACCACGCCTATTCTAAAGGAGACTTGGACTAAGATAACTCCTAACTGGTTAGATTGTCCACAGGAGATATATTGTAGAATCTGACCACAAGCTAATCAGTCAGGTCAGAGTAAGATTGGTAGGAGGTATCCGCGCAAAAAGTGACCGGCCTAATTAAGCCAAACCACCAGTCATCGAGGTTTCGCCTCTAAATCCCCGTCCTTTGACACTGATTCAGTAGGAGTCAAATTCTAACACCTTCTCCCTTAGGATAACCTCCTAATGACTCTAGATGTCCCTAAGGCCAAAATCAGATTTTAAGTTAGGCTTAACTTGTGCGTACTTGGAGACGGTTTGTGGGATAAGAAAGGGTAATGACTCCCCCACCATATCTTTTGTTGGGTTTTGCCCTTAAAAATGATTTAGTGCAAAGTGTGCAAGATGTAGAAAAATAGCATTCAACAAGCAAGTGATCCTCAAGAATGTTTTTTAAGTTATTTGCTATGCAAATGTACCTTGTCTCTAGTTTTCTTCAACGGTAATTGAAATAAAAATATAATTAGACAAATGCCTAAAAATTCAAGTCTAAATATTTTTTAAACAATTTCAATCAACCAATTACTGTTGGATTAAAAACAAGATTGTGAGATAATCAAGTATAGAAAGCTAGTAATAAAAAAAACTTATTTTGCAGAGCAATATGTCCTACAAGGAAGAGTTTTTAGTAGTCCCACAATAAATGCGTTTCGGGGGCAAACTCTTGAAATCTTGTTCCCTACTTTCTAGAGTAGGAGCACAGGATCATAAGTCTTTTTTTGTAACGCTTGAATACTTAACGTGATTTCTTTAACCCTGAAACAAAACACCAAACTTGTCAAAATACATGAATAACTTTCCCTCCCCGACAACGGAACCAAAATTTGATTGTGAAAATTAAATTATCGTGTAGCTTAGGGCTAACGGGTCGTGTCCACGAGGAGAGATACGATGCAAGCTTGTCGGTGTTGTTGTTGAGAAAATAAGTTTTTCCTGTTAGTTTTTTTAGAAGAAAAGAGTATAGAGTGATTAAGAAGTGATTTAAAAAAAAGTGAAGATTTAGAATAGGTTTTGGAAAAGAGGATTTTAGAAATAGCTTTGAGTTGGAAATATGTTTGTTTTTAATAAGGGAGAAGATCCGGGCTCACTTATCATTTGCTTCTCTAAATTCTTATCTTGATAGTTAAATGCCTCAATGTGATCATAAGCAACAGTTTAATCTTGCATTTAAAGAGAAGTTAAGTAAAACACATAAGATAGTGTAAGAAATTGAACTTTTCTTTTGAAATCTTTCTTTAAGTTGAATGTTAAACCATCAAGGCACTTAAGCAAGCATGGAATAAAAATAATTTTTTTATAAGATTAACTTCAAAGTGTAAGTTCAAAAACAACTCCAAAGTGTAAGTTCAAAAATCGATCCCATCCTCATGTGCCTTCAAGAACACTCGCTAAAAAGTAAGGCTTAAATAAAGGCATTAAATGATTCAATTAAGTCTTTTCAATAAAACCGATGAAGATGTGAAATTAGAGAGGAGGGATTAGTGAGCCAAGAAGAGAAAAATTAGCTATTCATGATTAATTTTACACAAGCAAAATAACTGAAATGCAACATACCAAGATTTGTAGATCGAAGAAGAAAGCTTGAACTTCTATTGATATCACTTCAATGCGGATTACAATCACTCTTCCTCTCTCTCACTATTTGCTGGAAATAAAAATGAAAATTACAACTCACCTAACAAATCTAAAAAATGAAAACCTATTCTCTATAGTCTTTGGTATATCTCTTCTCTCTGCCTCTGCATGTCTATTTATAGGAGAAATCCTAGGGATCTGAAAAGTCGAAGCCACACACCTAAACGCTGATCCAACGGCCCATAAATTGCGGCGTTTCTGCGGCCAAATTGGCATTTTCGTGGCAAAATTGCATCCTCTGGTAATGTGTTTTCTGCTATAATCTCGCATTGAGCAATCTTCTCGGGAAATATTCTCAGAATTTCTATTTGAGCTGCGAATATGCTGGAAATATTCTTTTCTTCTTGATTTGGAAAGTAATTGACTTTCAATCATGAATTAAATCAGATTTTCCTCTTAATCTCAAAATGAGATTTCTTCAATCTCTGATTTTGACTGGCTTTGTGGGCTTTTTGGGTTTGTTGGGCTTTTTTGCTTCTTTTCTCTTTTCTATGAAGGCCTGAACATTACTTAAATAAAAAGAGATTAAATAGCAATGTTTTATTAAAAATAAATGTGGGATTATGATAGAAAATATGCAAAATTGATAAGTAATCAATTACGTAGAAGTTGTTAAAGCTGATGTAACATTGATATGAAACTGGATGCAAGTGATGTAAGAAATCAGTGATAAAGCTAAACTTACTAGTTTCACTACAAATTACGATCTTCAGTAGGAATAAACTTAAAACTAATTATATGACAAAATGGGTTTTGACAATATAATACTAGCAATGTGGATAATTTTATCCGTCACAAACCACTTGCAATACTTAGTTATACAGAAAGAATCCTACTTGCAATATTAGGATAGTATAATACAAAGATATGTAGAATCACACACACTCGCTAATATTTGTGGATAACAGAGAATCCATGATAATATACCAGAGATAAAATAAGAAGTGTAACCGACAGATATTCTGAATTGCTGTAAATAGAAATTATCTGCTGAGAAGCTTCGTTCAGGGCTTCCTTGTAGTTATGATTTTGTTTTACTCCTGCTCTGATTTGTTGAAAGTAGGACTGAAATCTTATTTGTGGTTGTTGCAGGAGACTCGCTGTGGTGTTGCTCGTTGTCCATGCACGCAGAGGAAGAGAAACAACAGACGAAAGTTGTCGTATGGGGATGCTGTCGCACACAGAGGATGGAAACGGGGCTTGCTGTTGTTCTCATTGGTGCGGTTGCTGTTGTTGATGTGGAGCAGAGAATTTGGGGAGAGGGTTGCTCATGCAAGGGGAGGAGGGAGGGAGGTTTGTGGGACTGTGCTGGCAGTTGTCATGCGAGGAAAGGAGGGGGATTTGGGGCATGGCAGCAGCTCACGCAAGGAGGACTTGGGAAGCACAGGTGGCGCTTGGGGATTTCTGCACCTGCTCATGCAAGAGGATGGATGGGGAAGCAGGTGGCGGTCTTGGGAAAGGTCCTGTGCTTGCTCACGCAATGGGAAGGAGGTAGATCTCTGTTGCTTGTTTTGTAGTTGGATAGGGATTGGGTTTTGCAAAATAAGTTGTAATTGGATTGGAGAACTGTAATTGGAATTTTGTAATGGGATTAGATTTGAGTAAGTGGATGAGGGACTTGAATTGGGGTTCAAAATTTGGATGTGAAGCGGATAGAAGGATAGATGGATTGGATTTCACATCCGCACCAATCGAATTGGAATTGCACACTCCAAATTCAAAAGATTAAATTCTCATATATTCAACAAGATATTTTATCATCAAAAATGCCTCAACATTTATTTTAAGAGAGGCCACTTAAATAGGCTTACAGACTACAGGAGTTTTCCCACATAACCGATATGATACTAAATAAGAAAAACATTGTAAAGAAGTATACCACTGTAACGAAATAAACACTACTGCAAAAACAAAAATACAAACTCCAATTGAAAACATAAGGCTGTGACTAAATCTAAATAGATGCAGCTCGACGCCTCCTGCTCTAATACACATGATCATATTTTCTCTTCGGGCGCGCTGATGTCATGTCCTCATCATTCTCCCCAGGTGGGAGAGAACTCGATGGAGTCGAGAAACTCTCATAGTGCTCCAGCAGGTCTGGATTACTCTACTGTAACTCGCTGTGATTCAGCCACGTGTCCTCAGCAGGTGACTTTCTTTTCAGCGTATCAGATACCGTCGGGTTCCACCATCTCTCATAGAGATAATTTCATCATCTAGAATTTTATCAATCTTCTCTATTGTATTAGGATTGATATCTTGGATTTAGAGAAGTGGAGGTCTCTTAGAAAATGGCTCAGGTGTGAGCTCATCAACCAATGGGTTGCTGAGATTAAAATTAAGACCATTGTATTTCACTAGATTCTCAATATTGAAAGCAGAATTAAGTCCAAAATCTTTAAGAAGATCAATAACATAAGCATTGTCGTTTAGTTTCATTAAGATTTTGAACGGTCCAGTGATCGGGGGAAAACCACGCACAAGAAGTGTATGTTTTGAAATCAAGAGTTAAAGTGTGTGTGCTTTGGCTTCCTCGATACTTCCGTTACAGCATAGAGGCTAAAATGAGTGGAATCCATAAGGACGAAAGGCGATAGAAGCTTTACCAATTGATACACGTGTGTGTGTTAAAAGTTCTTCAATGTTTGAAAGAATGAAAAGAAAGGAAACAAAGAATGAAAAGAGAAGTACAGTGAAACACAATGAAGTGGAAAACATAGAAGAAATAGTTTTTATGATTTTTGTTTGTATATCTAAAACAAAGTGAAAAAGAAAGAAAACCCATGGCTACTAACTACTAATGACTCCACTAACATGCTAACCTCTTAGTGATAGTTGCCTCACATGTATCATTAGCCATCACTAGTCTTTGGTTCAAGAGCTTTTCAAAGCATAACCCATATTTTAACTCATCACATCCAAACTCAATAAAACAAGAGCAAGCTACACTTAAACCATCAAAACTAAACAAGAGTAAGTATGGAGTAAAGTAATGTTAACTTGTTAGAGAGTTAGGATGTTAGAGTGTTAGATCCATCATCATGAGCCATCAATGGCTCTTGCAAGAGCAAGGCCAAGTAGAGGCTATTAGATTCATGTGGATTATCAAGTAAGAAGTTAGACTAGTTAATGGTTGTGGTTAGTTGCCATGAGAGAAAAGATTAGCAAAACTTGTAAAGAGTTAGAGAGAAGAAAATCAATAGAGATAAAGAGGGAACCTTTCATAGATTGTCACCTTCCATTATAAGAACCCTTCCTTTCATCCTATGTACTACTCCTATTACATGATCTATCAAAATGAAAAATACAATTGAAGAAGAAGAACAACTAATCTAAACTACCCTAAACTTCAACATGGAGAAGAAACTACCCTAACTCTCTGTATATCTCTTGAAGAAGAACCCCAGGGGTATTTATAGGCACCAGGGGGACAACCCCTGGCCTAAAGCACGGGCGCGGCCGCGGAAATGCGGCCATATTCGTGTTTTCGCGGCTCTTCTAGAGCCGCACGCTGTCACGTCTGTTCCCTATCGGCTGCAGGTCCTGATTTCTGGTTTTGGGCCCTTGGTTTTGACAAAACTGCTCTTCAAGATCAATGGCTATATTATAGGCTTTTAATCACCCATTAAATAGTAATTTAGGGTCTACTTCTTCATTGCACACCATGAACCTAAAAACATACAAGAGAGGTATTATTAGCAGAATTTAATATTAAATAAATGTGAAGATGTGGCATGAAATATGCAGTTTTAGAGACTAATCATCCAGTACTACGAGCATGTAATTTTTTAACAGTCCCGGAGGAAATCGTTCCGGACGAATCCGGACCATCACAAGGTGGCCAACATAAAAAGTTTTAAATTTTCTTCTAGCATCAGCTTCTAATTTATAATCAAAATTGCTTTGTTTAATTTTATCACTGATTACTTTGTGCAACTCATGCATGTCTGTGGCAAAGGAACATGCAGATCTGAAACTCAATAATGATCAACCATGGGAATGAGATCTCTAGGCTGCCTAGGCTTAAAGCCACACACAGTCTCATGCAGACTTTTATCTGTTGTCCTATTGACAGATGAATTATATGCAAACTCGATAATAGATAACTTCACATCCCGACTTCCAATATGTTCACCAATGAGGGTACACCATAAGTTTTCCAGACTTCTATTGACAACCTCGGTCTGACCATCAGTATGAGGGTAAAAAGCAGTGGAGAATTTCAATTTTGTGTCTAATAAGTGTCAAAGAGTCTTCCAGAAATAACTAGTGATTTAACATCTCTGTCAGATACAATGGTCTTAAGCAGACTGTGTAACTTAACGACGCCATCAAAAAGATCTTGGCCACTCTAGAGGCGTCAGAAGTACGAGAGCAAGGCCAGAAGTGAGTCATTTTAGAAAAGCGATCCACGACAACTATGACTGAATCATGCTTTCTAAGGGTTTTTGAGAGTCCTAGCATGAAGTCCATACTAACATCCTGCCATGAGCAATTTGGGACCGGTAATGGAGTGTGCAAATTGATGTTCTGTTTTTGTTGCTTTGCGAGTTGGCAGGTGTGACACCTTCCAACATGTTTGGTAATGTCACGTTTCAACCCTGGCCAATAGAACTGATACTCCACGACTTCTATGGTCTTCTCATTCCTGAAATGCCCAGCTAGACCACCAGCATGCAACTCCCACACAAGAAATTCTCTAAGGGAGGTTCTTGGGATGCATTACTTTCGACCTAGAAAGAGATACATATCATGCAGGGTATAACCATCCACTTTTTGAGCCGATCCATCTATCAATATGGCGTATATGTTGCAAAAATCGGGATACGACTCATATTCAGTATTTATCTTTTCAAAGTCGTTTACCACCGTGGACATCATGGTCAAGATGAAAATACGACAGCTGAGGGCATCAACGGTTTTATGTTTTACTCCCGCCATGTGGCGTAAAGTGAACATGTAGAAGGAATTCAATCCATCGCCCATGTCATGCATTCAGCTTGTTTTGAGAGTAGATATACTTCAGGGCCTCATGATCAGAGAAGAGAACAAATTTATGTGGCAAAAGGTAATGTCACAAATAGCGAAGTGCATGAATCACCACGTAGAATTCCTTATCGTAGGTGGAGTATCATTATCGGGCATCATTCAGCTTCTCACCAAAGTAAGTAACTTAATAACCTTCTTGAGTGAGAACTCTGCCTATTCTAATTCTTGATGCATCATACGTCGCTTCAAAAATTTTAAGAAAAAATCAAGGAGACGCACTGACCATTCTATTCTTGATCACAACAAATGCTTTCATGGTAGCATGAGACCAGTTGAATTCTCACTTCTTCAAACAATCAGTGATTAGAGCCATGACGGTGCTAAATCATTTGATGAACCACGATAGAAGATAGTGAGCCCGTGAAAACTTCTAACATCACGAATGGTCTTAGGCTCGGGTCATTCCTAAATGGCTCTGATTTTCTCAGGATCCGCAGAAACTCCATCAGCAGAGACTATAAATTCAAGGAATTAAACTTGTGTAGTGAGAAAGGTGCACTGCTTAGGATTAGCGTACAGTTTTCCTTTCTCAATACAAACCAAACTTGACGTAGATGGTTGAGGTGTTGCTCACGAGATTGATTGTAAATTAGAATATCGTCAAAGAAAACTACCAAGAATTTACCCATAAAAGGATGTAGTACTTGTTTCATCACTCTCATTAAGGTGAATTATTAAAACGGGAAAATAATAAAGAAAGAGTTTAGAAAATCTTAGTCTCGTTTCAATGTAACTGTGTAGTAAGTGCTAGACGGATCGATCCACAGGGAAGGATGTGATGGAAGCTTTTCAGAACGATCTTCTCTGTAGTTGGCTTAGAAAAGAAAAAGAGATATTGATTGTGAGAATCAGATTTAATCAAGCAAAAGAATTATAGTTTACTAATCATCTACCATAACCAAAGTATTAGTCTAAAAGAGTGAATATCATATTGAATGAAGAATTATCTACCGTAGGATTTAATTGAGAATCAAGCAAGATGAATAAAAGTATTGTAAACCCTAATTAGTGTGCACTAATAACAATTAAACTGTAGTTCATCTTAATTTCAAAGCATAGCATAAGAAAAGTCCACTTAAAATATGCTATCAAAGTATTTAAATATGAACCATGAATAACCATTTAAAAAGTGCAAGCCAAATTAGTTAAACTAAATTATTGATTCACCTTCAAGAACACCAATTTAATCCTAGGGTTTCTAACAAGCATAGATGTCAATCAGTTCATTTTTATACTAAACTAGCGTTGATCGAGAGATTAGCAAACTATAGGTTTAATTAGTTATTCATATTTTTAATTTTATTTTCAATTTTTATTTTGAATAAGAAAAGTTGCATGAAAATTAAAAGAAGAAAAACAAATAAGCTAAGTAGAAAACTAAATTGAATTGCAAAAAGAAAGAAGAATAAAGAACCTTTTTATTGGATGTCACTGACCAATAACAAAGCTCTCCTGCTTCTTCAAAAATCTTCTTCTCCAAATAAAAAAACGAAAAATATAAGAAAATTCGAAAGAAGAAAAGATTTAAAGAAAACCCTAAGCTTCAGCTCTTCGATCCCCCCTCTCTGTTGCTCTGCAGGGGTATTTATAAGAGATTTAAGACATAGAGTCCCAGTATAACTCTCCCACGAAATCGCGTTGCCAGATGTATCCAAACGGCCACGGAAATGCGGCCATAGCCGCGTTTCCACGGCTCGCGTGGCCTTCTCTGATCCGTTCATCCGGGCGTCTCCTTCTGAATTCTACATTCAGACTCTCTATCTTGAGAACTCGGGATAACTTGGGAAGCAAGTCATCAAAATCTGAATTTGAAAAGAATTTGTTCCCTTTATCTTTATCTTTAAGCCTTTCTCCCCTTTATCTTTATCTTTGTATTGCAAGCAACTAGGTTTAAATAAAAGTTCATCTCTTGTTTTAGGATAAGGATCCATCTTATCCTTTTCCTCCTCTTTATTTGAATAGCAATTTAGGAGTTCTTCTTTATCCTTCCTCTTCTTCCCTTAGATTTAAATTAATAATTTAAAATCTAAGTTTAGATTAGGTTAGATAAGATAGAAGTTTCTAAATTACTGAAATAAATTATGCATGTGGGCTTGTGAGATTTTTGGGCTTCACTTGTACTTTATTTCTTTATTCTTCAATTACTCAAGGTCTGCACAACATTAAACAATAAAGCATTACGTAGCAGTGCTTAATAAAAAAATAAGTAATCGGGGCGGAACCAACACTCAAAAACGTGTGTTTTATGAAATCAATAAAAAAGCTTGTATGTGCTAATGTTCCCTTGATACTTCCGTTATAGCATTGGCTCAACGGGTCGAATCCACGGGGATGGGAGGCGATAGAAGTATTAACAGATCTTATTCACGTCGGTTGTTAATAAGTCTTCTTTGTTAAAGAATGAAAAAAGAAAAAGAAAATAAATCCAGAAGTGATAGATGGAGAAGGCGATGTGATAACAAATAAAAATGACGGTGAAGAAAGTGAAACAAAGGCGAACTAAGAAAGCGGTGAAGACATTGATAGGAAAATGATAAAAAAAAAGTTTTGAAAATGATTTTTAAAACAAAGTAAAAAAGAAGGAAAACTATAAAAGAAAACTCATGGCTACTAACTACTAATTGCTCCTCTAACTATGCTAACCTCTTAGTGATACTTGCCTCACATGGTCTTGGCCATCACTAATCCTTGGTTTCAAGAGATGATACAGAGTATGACCCATAAGATTGTTCTTCTACATTCAAACAACATATCCATACCACATAACAAGTTGCAAGCTACTATTAAATCATCAAAATCGGTTAGAGGTGAGCATGGAATAAAGTTAGCATTTGTAAGTTAGCAAGTTAGTGGGTTAGGTGTTAGGAAAGTTAGAATGTTAGAATCCATCATCATGAGCCATCAATGGCTCTTACAAGAGTAAGGCCTTGTAGAGGCTACTAGATTCATGTGGATTATCAAGTAAGCGGTTAGATGGTTAGTGATTAGAAGTTAGATTGCCATGAGAAGAAAAATTAGCCAAGCATCATGTAGAAGATGGAGAAGATTACAATGGAGAAGAAATGAGGTACCTTTACATAGATTGTCACCATCTATAACATCAATCCCTCTCTATCTCTCTCTGAATCTCTCAGCCCTACTACAAGATCTAAAATCGAAATTAAAATACAAAAAAAAAGAAAGGAAGAACACCTACACCACACTACACTAAGATAGAAAACCTAGCCTAAAAATCCAAAACTGCCTGCGTTTCGACCAAACCCTGCCTTATTTATAGGCAGAAGGAGGTTTTAGAAGACGAGACGGGGCCACGCGTCGAAGATCGATGCGTGGCCCCACCATATTGCCACGAAAATGCGGCTATTGCCGCGTTTTCGCGGCAATACCAAGGACTTAGGTCCCTGGTTTTTGACGAGCGGTTCCCGTCGCTTCTAAGACCTTCTTGGTATACTCTGTTTCGGGTATTTTCGTCTGTATATTAGTCTGACATGCGCAAGGGTCTAGGTTTGATGTATCTTATAGAAGATCCCTTGCTCGGCCTCCAAGAATTACAGATTTAATTACCCGAAAATGGGTTTAATTAAGCTCTTATTACCCTTTGGCCATTAGACTCTTGATTTATCTGCAAAGTAGACCAAAACGCAATTAGAAATGATATTTTATTCATAAATCGATAGGGAATGCGATATAATAATGCAGAATTGTAGACTAATCACACCCCCACACTTATCTTTTGCTCATCTCGAGCAAAACAAGAAAAGAATAACTATACTACACATGTTATTACACCACTTTCACAGGTGACGCGATTGCACTGAGCGTGTGCAACATGTCGTTAAACTCTAGGTTACTCTTAGAGGAGGAGTTTTTTCTCCTGTGGGTTTTCAGCAGATTGTAGCCACAAAATCCATAAAGAAAGAAGACAAATGTTAGTATTTTGAAAATGCATTTTGAAAGAGAGACAAGTTTACGAAATATTTTTGCAAAAATATAAGCGATCTAAGATCATAAGTCTACCAAAAATTATTCTTCCTTAAGCTTAGTCTCTATGCAAGATCTTGTCTTAAATTAAGGTAAGAATTCAAAATTGGATTGAATATTTTATCCTTCATAAAACCTAGATAATATGCACTTTGTGATAGTGAAAATTTCTGGGATTTCAACTCTAACCATCAAGCCATTTATTTTTATATATATATATTTCTTTTTCTTCTTTTTTCTTCTCTCAGTTTTCTTAGTCTTTCTAGTTTACCCTGATAGTGAGCCTTTAACTGATGACTCCCAGACCAGATGGTTTTAGGGCACCAGATGAGAAAACATCCCTCGGGTTTAAGGACTCGAGTAAACAAGGCCACAAACTAAGGGGGATTATTTGTTTCTTTTGACCACCGTTAGGCGTGAATAATCATGCTTCTTGAGGCATAGTTATCCAGCATAATAAGTGATTTTTTTATTCATATATATATATATATATATATATTATTTTATTTTTGTTTTATGGCATTTTAGGTCTTTGTTTCCATCCTAAAAATGTGTAAGTGTGAAGTGCATACTATTTAAGGCAAAAAATTCAAGATAAAACTATCTCCTCAATTTATCTTACTTAGCCTATAATTTTAAATAAGATCCATTATTTTGACTAGGTTTAAGATGTGATAATTAAGGTTTCCTTAATTTCTTAGATCATCTTAATTTTCTTGAAAATAGATCAAAACTTTGTCGCTTGTTTCAAAAAGTTTTTAAAGAAAGAGAAAAATCCTATACAAAAGGGAAGATTTCTAAAAGTAAAAAAGAAGTGTAAAAGAAAGAAAATCTAAAAATTCTACGTTAGTAAACCCTCCCCCACACTTATCTCATTCATTGTCCTCAACGCATCGTGATTCATGTATGCATGAAGCAAATAGAGAGGGAAGGAAAAAATTACCTCTAGTTGGTTGTTCCGGTGGTGGTCTGATTGGTCCACGAAATGCGCCCCAATCCAATTTACATGGAGTCCGGAGGAACCCACCAGAGAGCTCTATAATATAACCCACTAGAATGATGTAGAGATGAATGATTTTTATTAAAAAATTTACCCTATCTAATTTCCAAAATTTCAAAATAATTTCAGAGTCAAATTTATCAAGACCCTTGTCCCAGAATGGAATGATTGATTTGGACTCAGGAAGTACAGAAACTAATACCGACTCAGGAAAAAGATTTAAGTCAAGTAAAGGTTCAGGAGTCGAGATTGGTTCAGGAAGTGGGTCCAAATCAAGAAGTTAAAACGCAAGTCCACATTCATTTTCCCATGATGGAATGTGACTTTCGAAGATTGGTGATTCAAGTTCAAGAATGACAGGTATGGGAATCAAAACTAACTCTAAAATATTGCTCATATTGGGTAACAAAACAGGAGTCAATATTGATTTAAAAATTTGAACTGGATCACAAATTTGAGAATCAAAGTCACATTCCTCATTGAGTTCAATTCCATAAAAATGAGAACTTGCCAATTTATCAATGGGACTTTCAAAAGTATGAAATTGGTCAAGTTCAATATGATGATCATAAAAGATTGGTGATTAAATTTCACAATGGACTGGCAATGGATCCAATACTGATTCGAAAAAAGGCCTGAATTCAGGTAAAAATACCTCAGTCAATATTGAATCAGGAAGTGAAATTGAATTACCAAGTAGAAGTTCAGGATCATATTCATGCTCAAGTTCAATTTCAGGAAAAGGATAACTTGTCAAAATGTCAATGGGATTTTCAACATTTGAAGTATGATCAAGTTCAGATGGGTGTGCTGAAATTGAATCTTGGTTTCTAGAATAACAAGAGTCTTGGGTCAGATCAATAGAGTTAGGGATAGCTGAATTGGTTAAAGGTTGATAAGATAGAGTTTCCTCAATCTTATAAATGCTAACCAATTGACTCAATTGTGTTTCCAACCTATTGATAGAGTGGGCAGAAGATTTTTGAAATTGTAGTGCGGACTCCTACAAGATTTCTATACTTTTTTCTAAATGTGATGTATCTTCAAGTGGATGTTCCAGAAAGGGAGTATAAGAATCTTGGTTTCCAAAACAATAAGAGTCATGGGTCAAATTGATAGAGCTAGAGATATTTGGATTGGTCAAAGATTGATAAGAGAGAGTTTCCTCATTCTTATAAATGTTGACCATTTGACTTAATTGTATTTCCAACCTATCAATAGACTGAGAAGAAGATTTTTGAAATTATAACGCGGACTCCTGCAAGATTTCTATACTCTTTTCTAGACTTGATTTTTCTTTAAGTGGATGTTCTAGAAAGGGAGTATAAGAATCTTAGTTTTGGAAAGATAGTGAAGATTGTGAGTTCAACATGTTTTGAGATTGAAGCTTGGACTCACACAAGAGTTCCTTACTCGTTTTCAGGGCAGATGGTTATTCATTATGAGGAGGTGAAACTGAGTAAGACTCTTGAAAATATTGTGAAATTAGAGAGGCCATCATTTTCTGAAGTTATCGCTCGGCCTCTTGTAAATTGGCTTCTATACAATTTTCTAACTCAGATTTTTCTTCAATTGGTATTTCTAGAAAAGGAGTATAGGAAGCAAAATTGAGGAATGGAGATTGTGAAAATTGTGAAAATTGTGGACAAGGTGGTAGAAAATTTGACTCAGGGGAGGTGAATCCCCGTTGACTCTATGATGAGTTGAAATTATTTTTGAAATTATAATCATAAGATTGAGCGTATGGGTTGTATTGATTCGAATAAGTCAAACCCGGTGTATTTGGTTGTTCATATTGTGAAAAATCGGGTTGGAATTATCCGAAACAAATGGGTCAGTGTAAATAAGGATTCATATTAGGATTGAAATAATTGTTATTGTTGAACTCCATTTCACAAATAATCACAAACAAAAAAGAAAAATCAAGCAACAAACAAAAAGAAAGAAAATATCAAAACCAAGCCTATATTAAGGTTTACCTAAACCTAGACGACTCCTAACTGGTCGATTACCCGGGGGAGGCTGTTGCTTGAATCCGACCACAAGCTAATCAGCCAGGTAGGGGCAAAATACGGTGGGAGGTATCCGTGCGTAAGCAACCGGCCTTAATTACGCCAAACCATGGTATCTTCGAGGCGTAACCTCTTAATCCCCAATCTTAGACACCGATTTCATAAGCGTAAGATTCAAAACAAGTTCCACCCTCGGACAATCTCTTAATGAGTCCGAAATGTCCCAGGGGCCAACGTCTATCAATTTTTATTAGGGCTTGGGTTGTGCGAATGGGGAGGTGATTTTTAGGCTAAGGAAAGGTGATGAAATCCCCACCTTATCTTGTATAGTTTTTGCCCTTAAGTCCAATTCGTGCAAGTGTGCAATATAAATAAGAGTATAACACAAAGCGATAAATCACCCACGTGTTTGTCCTATGCTATATGCAATGCCATATGTACACCTTGAACTCACCTAGAGGGGGAGTGAATAGGTGACTAGCTAATCTAATGGTCAATTAATGCGGAAATAAAACTATTTATGCAAACTAAAACTTCTTATGCTAACCACACCAAGTATAACCTAAGAGTGTAGCTGAATTCCCCGTGAAGGGCTCTGGACTAACTCCTCAAGATTTCTCTAGATAAGAGTTGAGGTGCCGCTTTGGCTCTCTTAGTTGAATACAAGTGTTAGCAAATAATCCCCAAGCATATAACAATTAAGCACAATGTATATCAAGCATATAAAGATAAAGACAATATAAGCATGCAAGATATAAAGATAAGTAAGTGATAGAGAGAGCAATCGCAAACACGGGAGAATTGTTTCGAGGTTCGAGCACACTTGCTCTACGTCCCCGCCTTCAACACTATGAAGTAGTTCCACTATAATCGATCCCACTGGATTACTCGGTGCCGCAACACCTACAAGGAGTTCCTACTAGAACTCTTGGACTCTCTAGTCCCTCTCTTGTTCCCGCAAGAACAACACACCGCAAGCACGCAAGCTTACCGAGGTCGCACCTCTACAAAGAGCTCTCACTAGAACTCGAAACACCGCGAACATACAAGTCCGCCTCCTCAAAACAAAGATGAAAACTTTGGTGATCACAACACTATGATCACCTAAACCAACTCTCACAACAACTCTCCTATATAATAGATATATCAATGGAAAGCTCAAGTATGTGTGAGAAAACTAAGATTGAAGTTGTGGTGGAAAACACAAGAAATCACTTTTGAAAACTCTTGATAAACTCTCCTTTTGAACGGAAGTATTTGGATCTAAAACAAGTGGAGAAAACCTCTTAATAGAGTAGGAAAAACTAGCTCCAAAACCCACTTAAAATCTTGTTTAAAACAGTACATGGGAGCCCCCTTTTATAAGTTAGGAAAAACTAGCCGTTGGGACAAAACAGCAGTCTGCACTGCTGTCGGTCGACCGGGCCGGTCGACCGGCCAACGGTCAGATTTCTGACCGTTGAGCCAGCGGTCGACCGGCCCGGTCGACCGTGGCCTGGAAACAGAGAGCAGAACTCTCTGCCGGTCGACTGCCAGGTCGACCGGGGCTTTCCAGAGAGCAGAGCTCTCTAGACGGTCAACCGGGTCGGTCGACCGGCCCTCCAGCCAAACTAGGCGTGCACGCTTGTGCACGTTGGTCGACCGACTCGGTCGACCGACTCCTGGCTCGGTCGACCGTCCCGGTCGACTGGCAAAAACCAAATCAGAACTTTTTAGGGATTGAAAACTTAGTATTTTTCCTTTAATAAAATCCCATAAAATCTCTAAAAATCTACAAAATAAGTTCAGTATAATACTTTAATATACAAACATGTTTGAGTAAAAATCAAACCATGTTACAAATATTTTGAACTATTTTGTAACTTAGAAATTTTGGCATAAAACAAAATCTGTATTTTTCCAAATAGATTTTTTCAAAACTTCTCCAGATACAAAAATAAGATATTTTAAATACTTTTAAAGCATAGTGTGTATGGATATGATTCACTACACATAAATGATGAGATATCTTTGTTTTTGACAATAAGCACTAAAAATGGTTTTGGTTAAAGACATGTATACTTTGAATTCTAAAAACCAAACCGGTATTTTTCCAAATGAAAATCCTTTTATGAAAACACAAATAAATCTTGAGTGTGAGTGTATATGTACTTGAGCAATTCACTAACTTTTCTATTATTTATATTTTATCTAAAAACAAAATCTTAATAAAAATAAACCTAGACACAAGTCTTCTCTTGAAGTCTTCTTCTCCTTCTTGACTTGGTCCAAACCATGATCCAAAAAGCTAGACCCCCTTGAGTACTTGATGTGATCTTGATGCATAAGCTCTTGAATCAAACCGTGCTAGCTCCAAACTTGACTTTAAATAATTTGTTGAAACTAAACACCTACTAAGATCTTGATCACAAATCTGAGACTAATTAAACACAAGATCATTAGTACTATAACTACATGAGTTAATCATCATCAAAACTAGAGTGATGGGCCATTGGGCCAACAATCTCCCCCTTTTTGATGATGACAAAACTCATGGAGTTATATATGCATGGATTAAAGTAAAGCTTCAAAGAAGCTCCCCCCTTAACTCATGCATAACAATAAACAAATATATATTCAATTAAAGCTCATAAAATAAACAAACATGTATGCAATCATAAGGAGATAAACATGCCAATCAAGCATAAAACTCATCAAATTCTTATCTCCTTTTTTGCAAAATAAAACAATATGCATAGACAAAAATTCTTCTCCCCCTTATGTATAAAGCAAGGAAAAACATGCATATATACTAAAATACTTCTCCCCCTTTTTGTCAATCATCAACAAAGGGGTTAAAGTAAACACAAAACAATGTTCTCCCTCTTTTTATCCGAAACAAAAATCAACAAAGAGGTGAAATCAAATCAACCAATAAAGAGATATATGCGATATACATTCATGAAGAGGAAGACGCTAAGTTAACTTCCCTACATACATGCATTACATGAAGAAGGGATGACAAGCCCTAACTCACATAACGCATATTATGCAATGCATAAGAGGAGATGTGAAGCTCCCCCTACACACGTGTATCGCATAAAGAAGAGTTGTCAAACTCCTCAATATAAGATACACTCAACATGAATCTTTATGTAGAAGAGATGTTAAGCTCCCCTTGCATATAGGCAATACATTTCAAAACATTTTTAAGACAAATTTTTATAATACTAAAACAAATTTTAAGATATCATTTGTACATAAACAAAATTTTATGATACCAATTGTAAACAACACAAATTTTGAATTCTTCTTAAATCAACAAATTAATTTGATATATCACAAGAATTTTAATACCATATGAAATAGGAAATGTGTGATACCAAATTGAAATTGAAACATTTTTACATTTTGGTACCAATGAAAGAAGTTATTTTGATACCAATTTAAATTTATATTAAATTTTGATATCAATAGAAATATATGATAAATTTTGATACCAAGTAGGTAAAACATATTGATATCAAATGAAATTTAAACCCAATTAGAAATTGAAATATATAGATGCCAATTGAAATATATGGATACCAATTGAAATAAATAGATACCGATTGAAGTATATTGTAAATTATGATATCAATAAAAATACCAATTGAAAATAATGCATAAGCTTATAAAAAGTACTAATTGAGAAATCAATTGAAATCAAGATTTAATTCAAGCTTAGCATAAACATACTTTGTGCTTTAAATATGTAAATATCTTGTAACTCAAGCACAAACAAATCATATATATGTATGAAAAGAGAATACCAATAGAAATTGATATTATTTGAAATTTAAAGCATACATATATAGAAAACAAAATATAAGTATATACAAAAAATATCAATTGTGATACCAATTGAAAATATGATGTGAAACAAGTATATAACTCATAATAAATCACCCTTTTCATGTACAAGATAAAAGATTTTAATAAGGCATACAAGGCATGTTCGCCCATCCATCCGCCCTTTCAGGGTTTGGTAGGGGTTTTCAAAAAAATAAGAATTTGAAAATATTTTTATGGTGAAAACACTACCAAATGAAGAATAAATAACTAGTTAAATTAATTTTTAAAAAACTAGTTAAAGATCCTTCAAACATGAAACCAAATCATATGTCCATCATGAAACATACTAAATACATAAAGGTTGACACTCGAAATCTATAAGGCTCGAAAATAATCATGAAACAAAGTCATGAATAAACAAATAAAGTGTGAGTGTATAAGAATCATGTAATTAGTATTTTCCAAGAAGATAATCAATGAAGCTCAAAACAAATATCATTTAATCAAACAAGTGAAAAACATGAAAATTTATTTTTCATCTAAAAACAAACTTTTAGGTATATGTATGTTTTTATTCAAAACTAATAATATGCATACATATCCCAAACATAAAAAGAGTCCATAATATAAATTGCATGAAGGCAAATGACTCAAAGGGTATACATATATATTTATTAGATTTGAATAAAAATTGCATATACATGAAGCAAACCATACACAAAAATAGGCAAAACAAGTGAAAATGAGGGAATCATCAAAACTAGCCTATACATGTGCATATAGTGAGTACAAATGAACAATGAAGTGCAAACATATATGAATCAAATATTGCTCACTACTTGTACACATATATACACAAGTTTTGACAAAAACTATACCTAAACAAGTGTTTACCACATGAAATACAAAGCATGATTATTTAAACATAAAACTAAAACATGCTAAAAATTTATCAAATGTAAAGGCATGTAAAACTAAAATGGGAATTTAGAGATAGTTACCAAACAAAAGAACTATACTCCAAATCTTCAAAACATGGTGGTCGTCCCACCAAACTTCCTTGATAGCGGTGCATCAAATGTGTGTCCATCAAGTCCAGTGCATCCACCACCAAGGCACCAAACCTCTCACGTTGTGTGAGAGCCCGCACCTACATCAAATACAACAGGTGGGGACTTTGGTACCCATTTTCTTTTGGGTCCACGGGGTTAGCATCTAACGGAACCCAAACATTCTTGTTAGCAAAATTTAAAGTGTTTACCCTACCATAACAAAACTTTGCTAAATGGCCTTTGCGGCCGCAATGTGTACACTTGTATACTCTAGGATGCATATGTGTATGAGTATGATCATGACGTGCAAAATGTGCATATGCATGATGTGGGTGATGTGCATGAACATGTGGAGCTTGTTTCTTTTGAAATAAGGATTCCAATCTTTTGTGGTTAAATGCACAATTACTCAAAGTTGAGCTTAAACAATCAATTCTATTTTTCAAAAATTTAACTTCATTTTCATCAATAATAGCATGTAAAGCATGGTGAAAATGAGAATCATTATTCTTTTTCTTTTTAGAAACATTTTCTTTTTCTTTTGAAATAACTTTTCTTTTTAAAGAGTTGTTTTCTTGCAAAACAATTTCCTTTTGTTTTTCCACCAAAACAATCTTATCTTTCAAAAAAGTAATTCCTTTACAAAGATCATTTAGCTTAGAGGACAAGGAAATATTCTCATTTTTCAAAAACTCATTATCTTTTTCAATGCATGCAATTTTATTTTTAAAAGAATCATTTTCATTTAACAAGCAATCAAGATTATTTTTCATTTTCTTGTTGTCCTTTTTAAGCAATTCATATTTTTCAAGGAGTTGTTGACAAAAAGATGCAAGTTCATCATATGGCATATCAACATCCTCTTCTAACTCAGATTCGGTATTTATCTCAAGGGGTTACCCCATGGACCATATAGCATACGTTGGAAGCTTCACTTCCAACATCCGAGTCGCTCCCCGCATAATATTGTTCTTGTTCGCCAAGGGAGAGGATGGTGTTCCAAACTACAAAAGCCGAGTCAAAATTAGCAACCCTATATAAATAATCATTATTTAGGGTACTCTTCAAAGCATGAATGACTTTTGAATTAGCCTCAATATACTTGCTATTATTAACATATGAATCTTTAATAGTAGCAAGATAAACATGAATGCCTAGGCCTTTGAGGTACATAGACATCTTAACCTTCCAAGTTTGGATGTTAAGAATGTCAAAGGTGGGAGGTGACATGAAATCCATGTGTATGTAAACAAATATTATGATTAGCTATAAAATGAGGATCTTTAACTCAAGGTGGTTAGACCCAAATCAAGAGCACTTGGCTCTGATACCAATTGAAATCACCTAGAGGGGGGTGAATAGGTGACTAGCTAATCTAATGGTCAACTAATGCGAAATTAAAATTATTTATGCAAACTAAAACTTCTTATGCTAACCACACTAAGTATAACCTAAGAGTGTAGCCGAATTCCTCGTGAAGGGCTCTGGACTAACTCCTCAAGATTTCTCTAGATAAGAGTTGAGGTGCCGCTTTGGCTCTCTTGGTTGAATACAACTATTAGCAAACAATCCCCAAGCATATAACAATTAAGCACAATGTATATCAAGCATATAAAGATAAAGACAATATAAGTATGCAAGATATAAAGACAAGTAAGAGATAGAGAGAGCAATCGCAAACACGGGAGAATTGTTTCGAGGTTTGAGCACACTTGCTCTACGTCCCCGCCTTCAACACTATGAAGGATTTCCACTATAATCGATCCCACCGGATCACTTGGTGCCGCAACACCTACAAGGAGTTCCCACTAGAACACTTGGACTCTCTAGTCTCTCTCTTGTTCTCGCAAGAACAACGCACCGCAAGCACGCAAGCTTGCCGAGGTCGCACCTCTACAAAGAGCTCTCACTAGAACTCGAAACACCGCGAACACACAAGTCCGCCTCCTCAAAACAAAGATGAAAACTTTGGTGATCACAAACTTTGATCACCTAAAACAACTCTCACAACAACTCTCCTATAGGATAGATATATCAATGGAAAGCTCAAGTATGTATGAGAAAAAGTAGGATTGAAGTTGTGGTGGAAAACACAAGAAATCACTTTTGAAAACTCTTGATAAACTCTCCTTTTGAATGGAAGTATTTGGCTCTAAAATAAGTGGAGAAAACCTCTTAATAGAGTAGGAAAAACTAGCTCCAAAACCCACTTAAAATCTTGTTTAAAACAGTACATGAGAGCCCCCTTTTATAGGTTAGAAAAACTAGCCGTTGGAGCAAAACAGCAGTCTGCACTGCTGTCGGTCGACCGGGTCGGTCGACCGGACAACGGTCAGATTTCTGACCGTTGAGCCAGCGATCGACTGGCCCGGTCAACCGTGGCCTGGAAACAAAGAGCAGAACTCTCTGCCGGTCGACCGCCCGGTCGACCGGGCTTTCCAGATAGCAGAGCTCTCTGGACGGTCGACCGGGTCGGTCGACCGGCCCTCCAGCCAAACTAGGCGTGCACGCTTTTGCACGTCGGTCGACCGACTCGGTCGACCGACTCGGTCGACCGACTCCTGGCTCGGTCGACCGTCCCGGTCGACCGGCAGAAGCCAAAACAGAACTTTTTAGGTATTGAAAACTTGGTATTTTTCCTTTAATAAAATCCCATAAAATCTCTAAAAATCTACAAAAATAAGTTCAGTATAATACTTTGATATACAAACATGTTTGAGTAAAAATCAAACCATGTTACAAACATTTTGAACTATTTTTATAACTTAGAAATTTTGGCATAAAATAAAATCTGTATTTTTCCAAATAGATTTTTTCAAAACTTCTCTAAATACAAAAACAAGATATTTTAAACACTTTTAAAGCATAGTGTGTATGGATATGATCCACTACACATAAATGATGAAATATCTATGTTTTTGACAATAAACACTAAAAATGGTTTTAGTTAAAGACATGTATACTTTGAATTCTAAAAATCAAACCGGTATTTTTCCAAATGAAAATCCTTTTATGAAAACACAAATAAATCTTGAGTGTGTGTGTATATGTACTTGAGCAATCCACCAACTATTCTATCCTTTACATTTTATCTAAAAATAAAATCTTAACAAAAACAAACCTAGACACAAGTCTTCTCTTGAAGTCTTCACTTGAAGTCTTCTTCTTCTTCTTGACTTGGTCCAAACCATGATCCGAAGAGCTAGACTCCCCTTAAGTACTTGATGTGATCTTGATGCATAAGCTCTTGAATCAAACCGTACTATTTCCAAAACTTGACTTTAAATCCTTTATTGAAGCTAAACACCTACTAAGATCTTAATCACAAATCTGAGACTAATTAAACACAAGATCATTAGTACTATAACTACATTAGTTAATCATCATCAAAACTAGAGTGATGGGCCATTGGGCCAACACACCTCAATCCAGATCACAACAACAGAACAAAATACAGTATATTAGAATTGAATTGACACGTGCTTAAATGCAAATGTCTAAAACCGTTTTAAAAGCGTCTGAATACCGTATTTTAGTTCTTTAGTTTATTGCGGTGTTTAGGCAATCAAAGCAGGAAAGTAATAGTACAGATCCACTAGCTATTACAATATACACAGCCCAGCAAAACAAGATACACAATTATCACAAAATAGTTGCGTTTCCGCGGCAAAAGTCACATTTGCGCGGCTTTTCTTTGGAAGCTGGGTCCCTGCTTTCTAGAGCAAGGAGATGCAAAGTTAGTGTTTGTTTTGCAATGTTAAGATCCTGTAAAGAATGTCCTGCACACCAAAACAGAGAAGAAAATGTTAACAAAAACGTGAAATCAAAACCATTCCCATCCCCGGCTACGGCGTCAAAAATTTGATCGGGGCGGAATCAGCACTCGAAAACGTGTGTTTTATGAAATCAATGAAAATAGCTTGTATGTGCTAATGTTCCCTCGATACTTCCGTTATAGCATTGGCTCAACGGGTCGAATCCACAGGGAAGGGAGGAGATAGAAGCATTAACAGTTCTTATTCACGTCGGTTGTTACCAAGTCTTCTTTGTTAAAGAATGAGAAAAGAAATAAAAATAAATCCAGAAGTGATAGATGGAGAAGGTGATGAAAACAACGATGTGATAACAAATAAAAAGTGACGGTGAAGAAAGTGAAACAAAGGCGAACTAAGAAAGCGGTGAAGACATTGGTAGGAAAATGATAAAAAAAAGTTTTGAAAATGATTTTTAAAACAAAATAAAAAGAAGAAGGAAAACTGTGAAAGAAAACTCATGGCTACTAACTACTAATTGCTCCACTAACCATTCTAACCTCTTAGTGATAGTTGCCTCATATAGATCCTTAGCCATCACTAATCCTTGGCTTCAAGAGACGATACAGAGCATGGCCCATAAGATTGTTCTTTACATTCAAACAACACATCCATACAACATAACAAGTTACAAGCTACTATTAAATCATCAAAACCGTTAGAGGTGAGCATGAAATAAAGTTAGCAAGTTAGTGAGTTAGGTGTTAGGAATGTTTGAATGTTAGAATCCATTATCATGAGCCATCAATAGCTCTTGCAAGAGTAAGACCTTGTAGAGGCTACTAGATTCATGTGGATTATCAAGTAAGTGGTTAGATGGTTAGTGGTTAGTAGTTAGATTGCCATGAGAAGAAAAATTAGCCATGCATCATGAAGAAGATGGAGAAGATTACAATGGAGAAGAAAGGAGGCACCTTTACATAGATTATCACCATGTATTACATCAATCCCTCTCTATCTCTCTCTGAATCTCTGAGCCCTACTACAAAATCTAAAAACGAAATTAAAATATAAAAGAAAAGAAAGGAAGAACACCTACACTACACTACACTAAGATAGAAAACCTAGCCTAAAAGTCCAAATTGCCTGCGTTTCAGCGAAACCCTGCCCTATTTATAGGCAGAAGGAGGTTCCAGAAGACGAGACGTTGCCACGCGTCGAAGATCGACGCATGGCCCCACCATATTGCCACGGAAACGCGGCTATTGCCGCATTTTTGTGGTAATACCTGGGACTTAGGTCCCTGGTTTTGGGCGAGTGGTTCCCGTCGCTTCTAGAACCTTCTTGGCATACTCCGTTTCGGGTATTTTCGTCAGTATATTCGTCTGACGTGCGTAAGGGTCTAGGTTCGAAGTATCTTATAGAAGATCCCTTACTTGGCCTCCAAGAATTGTGGATTTAATTACCCGAAAATGGGTTTAATTAAGCTCTTATTACCCTTTGGCCATTGGACTCTTGATTTATCTGCAAAGTAGACCAAAACGCAATTAGAAATGATATTTTATTCATAAATCGATAGGGAATGCGATATAATAATGTAGAATTGTAGACTAATCAATAAGTAAGAAAATATGATGATAAATATGCACTTTGACTACCTATCACACCCCCACACTTATCTTTTTGCTCGTCCTCGAGTAAAAATAAATAAAAAAAAGAAAAAGAAAAAGAAAAAGAAAATAAAAATTAACCTATGCTAACTCACTTTCGTAGGAATCACAATTGCACATAGCACGTGTAATAAGCCGTTAAACCTCTAGATTACCCTAGAGGACGAGTGTTGTCTCGTGAGAGTTTTCAGTGGATTACACCCACAAAATTCATAAAAGAAAATATTAGTGATTAATTGTTTTTTATTTTAAAAAAGGAGAGAAATATTGAAATATATTTGAAGAAACTAAGTAATCTATAAGTTTTAGGATTATCATTTTTATTCATTCTTGAACTTAGTCTTTATACAATAATTCGTTATCAATTTTAGGTAAGAATTAAAATTGAATTTTATATAGTCTCTTTTGTTACCCTAATTCATATGCATCCTTGTGAATGTGAATCTTTACTAGGGATTCTTTAACTTGGACTCTCATGCCTCTTTATTATTATTATTATTTTAATAATATGTATAACTCATTTAATTTTCTTTATATAAGTATCAAGGCTTCTTGAGGCCCTCATATCTAACTAATTGACTATTAGATGTGTTAGTACATATATAGATAATATTTCTTAGTTTTTTTAGGCTTCCTAATTCACCAATGTAGCGAGCCTAAGGTCGGTGGCTCCCAAACCGGTCGATTTTAGGGCACCGGGTGAGAAAACGCCCCACGGACTTAAGGACTCGAGTGAACTAGGCCACAAAACTAAGGACTTTATTTATAAAATCACCTTTAGGCGTGAATACTTATGCTTCTTAAGGCACATGTGTTGACTGATTTTTCCTGCACACAAAAATTAGAATATTAGATTAAGAATAGATCGTGCGAGGAATCAGTTCTAATCCGCGGTAGCAGGGCTATGCGGGTCGTGATCCTCAAGGAGGGACTGCGATAGAAGCGTTAAGCAAGTTTCTCTAAAAATTTATCTTTTTTAGTTAATTTGTTAGTCACGATGGTATTTACAAAGAAAAGTGGTATTTACAATGAGTTGTGGGAAAGAATATTGGAGAGGTGTGGATTTGATCTACAAAAAGAAAAGAAAAGAAAAGAATAGAAAACTAACCTTGGTTGGAGAAAATATGCGAAACCTAACACTTTCTACCTTATTTCGGAGGCGTTGAACGTATAAACCTTGGGATCGAACTCAGTCCGTTGTCGCATTAGGTCATCAAGCCTTGGGCAAGCATGAGTTGATACGCCTCGAGGAGGAGAACATCGCCATGGAATATCGTTGGAACCTACTAATCTTCGGTATACTTGTGGTTCGGTAAACGCTCGCGTGCTCGTCAAAGATCAACAAAAAGAAACACAGTAGAAAAGAAAGAGAAAACAAAGAAAAGCAACGACATAAGAATAAAATAAAAATTACCTTTTTATTGATTACAATGGAAGAGAAGAGAATCATCTGTCGGTGTCACCCTCAACAAAGCCATCTCCCTCACTTACATAAAAATTACAAAAAGAAAAGAAAACCTAGAAGAAACCCTAAAAATCTGAACTTTGGCCCTTTGCTGGACGCTGGACGCTCTGTACGTTGCACTGCAGGTGATATTAATAGGTGCAGAAGGCTACAGAGTCCCGGATAAACATCACCACGAAATCTGGGATTCTAACTCATCTGAATTGCCGCGCCTTGCCGAGCATCCGCGGCACTTTTGTGGCTTCTGGCCGCGCGCTTTGGCGCGTGGCCTCTCCTGGTCCGTCCCTGTGGGCTTCTGCTTCTGGAAGTTTGATCCTGGCCTTTTAATCTGGATTTTCGAGATAACTTGGTAATCAAGTTACTCTTAATCCAGATTTCTTCAAATTTTCTTCCCACGAATTTTCTTCTTATCTTGGCCTTTTCCTCATCCTGCATGTGTTTAGGGTTAGATAGAAGTCTATCCTTCCCTAATCTCTGATATTTGCAACTTTTAGCCCTTGTATTTGCATTTTGACTCTTTATATTTGCGCTTTTTCACCTGGGCTTCAAACATGGGCTTGGATCTGGGCTTTTGGGCTCTTTAGGCTTTATTTATTGCTAAAATAACAATTCGAGGCCTGCACACAATAAATTACAAATTATTAATAAATGTGCAGAATTAAATGAATAAATATGAAAATGTGATGGTAAATATGATGATAAAAATGCACTTTTGACTACCAATCACACCCCCACACTTATCTTTTTGCTCGTCCTCGAGTAAAAACAAAGAAAAGAAAAAGAAAAGAAAAGTTAATCTAACCTAACTCACTTTCGTAGGAATCACGATTGCACTTAGCACGTGCAACAAGCCGTTAAACCTCTAGGTTACCCTAGAGGACGAGTGTTGTCTCGTGAGGGTTTTCAGCGGATTGCACCCACAAAATCCATAAAAAGGAAAATATTTGAATTATATTTGAAGAGACTAAGTAGTCTATAAGTTTTAGGATTATCATTTTTATTCATTCTTCAAACCTGGTCTTTATAAAGTCAATTGTTATTCATTTTAGGTAAGGATTAAAATTGAATTTCTAATATAGTCTTTTTCGTTACCAAAAGTCATACGCACCCTTATGAATCTAGGAATTCCTTAACTTGGACTCTCATGCCTCTTTATTATTTTTATAACATCATCTAATTTTCTTTTGTGTAAGTATCAAGGCTTCTTGAGGCCCTCATACCTAACTAATTGACTATTAGATGTGTTAATATCTATATTTTTTTTTTTTGCATGTATAACTCATCTAATTTTCTTTCGTATAAGTATCAAGGCTTCTTGAGGCCCTCATACCTAACTAATTGATTATTAGATGTGTTAATACATATATTATATTTCTTAGTTTTCTTAGGCTTTCTAATCCACCCATGTAACGAACTTAAAGTCGATGACTCCCAAACCGGTTGGCTTTAGGGCACCAGGTGAGAAAACACCCCGCGGACTCAACTTCGAGTGAACTAGGCCCCAAAACTAAGGACTTTATTTTATTTACTCACCTTTAGGCATGAATACTTATGCTTCTTGAGGCACATGTATCAGCTTAATTGGTGATTTTTTTTTTTTTTTATATATGAGGCACAAGGTCTTTGTCTTAGAATCCTAGATATGCATTTGTATACACATTTCATTAAGGTAAAAATTAAGACTAACTATTTATTCAATTTCTCTTCCTATACCTAAAATTAAACAATTTATTTATTTTGACCAAGTTTTTAGAAATCCTAATCATGATTTTCCTAATCCTTAAAACTAACTTAGATTTCTTTCAAAAATAAGTCAAAATATTTCCTTTTTATAACATTTTTTTTAAATTTTTTTTTTAGAGATTTTTTTTTTAAAGCAAATTTTTTTGTTACTTTCTACCTATGTTAGTATGTTAGTAAAACCCACCCCCACACTTATCTCATGCATTGGCCTCAATGCATGAATGAATGCATATATGCATGAAACAGAACAAGGGAAGGCAGAAAATTACCTTAAGGTGGTGGTTCCGGAGGTGGTCTAATTGGTCCACGAAATGCGGCCCAAACAAGATAACTTGGTAGTTCACGGGACCTACCTTTATTGACCTCTTTTTATTTACATATTTACAGTCCCCAGAATGAATAGGATCATGGAAGATCCTCTCGTGAAACTTACTCCCTTTACATGACCAGTCCTGGAAAATCATCACAGAGTCATGGTCTATACCTATGTCCAACAAAAGAATGTGACTTGGTAAAATGGTTGACTTGGACTCAAGAATAATAGGTTCAGGATCTAATACCGACTTAGGAAAGAAACTCAAATCAAGTAAAGGTTCAGCAGTCGGGCTAGGATCAAGAAGTGGGTCCAAGTCAAGAAATTGAAACTCAAGTCTACAATCATTTTCCCACAATGGAATGTGACTCAATGTTGGTGATTCAAGTTCAGGAATGATAGGTGTGGGAATCAAAACTGACTCTAACATATTACCTAAGTCGGGTAACAAAACAGGAGTCAATAATGATTCGGGAATTTGAACTTGATCATAGATTTGGGAATCTAGGTCACATATCTCATTAGTTTCAATCTCATAAAAATTAGAACTTGCCAATTTGTCAAGGGGACTTTCAAAAGTATGAAATTGGTCAAGTTCACTATGATGATCTTCAAAAATGGGTGATTCAATTTCATGATCTATGGGCACAGGAATAAATGTTGGCTCAGAAAGTTGGTCCAAATTGGGTAAGGATACTGGAGTCAACATAGATTCGAAGATGGAAACTGAATCGCAAAGTTGGGGATCGGGTTCACATTCACAATCTAATTCAATCTCATTGAAATTAAAACTAGCCAATTTGTCCAAGGATTGAGATTGGTCCAGTTCATATTGATGTGATGAAATTGAATTTTGATCAAGGTCTTCTAGATACGATGATTCTTGGTTCCTATCAACTTGGTTGGTAAGTTCAAGAATGTTGGAAAGTCTAGAAATTTGATCATTCATTATATCTTGCAACCGATCCACTTTTTCTTCTAACCCATCAAATAGATCAATGGTGGACTGAAACCTTGGTGATGTGGGAAAAGACGTATATGAAGATACTGGTTGAACAGGTGGTTGACCATATGGCTCAGGGGTGTTGAATCCCCATTGACTCTGTGAAGAGTAGTGATGATTATTCCAATCTTGTTCATAGTATTGGGACTGGGGCATGTAATGATTCGGATAAGACCAATCTGGCACACTAGGTTGGTCAAAGTTATGATATGCCGGGTTGGTAATATCCGAATAAGAGGTTGGTGTATAATATGGATCCTCATTAAAATTGAAACAATTGTTGTTATAGGCCATATCACACAATCACAAACAAAACAAAAAGAAAACAAACAAAGAAGAAAAATTTCTAACCTAAGTTAGGGTAGACCTAGACCTAGACGACTCCTAACTGATTAGACTGTCCACGGGAGGTAGGGTGCAGACTTTGACCACAAGTTAATCAGCCAGGTCAGGGCAAGAGTGGTGGGAGGTTTTCCGTCAAAGACGTTCCTTAATTAAATAACCACCAATCTTCGGGCTTTCGGCCCTCAATCCCCTTCCTAGACACTGATTTGGCAAGAGTCAACTTCCAGCACTGTTCCCCCTTAGGATAATCTCCTAATTGAGTCCGAGATGTCCCTAGGGCCAACGTCTACTAATTTTTAAGTTAGGCTTGGGTTAGTGAGTGCTCGGGATATGATTTTTGGGCTAAGGAAGGGTGATGAAATCCCCACCTTATCTTGTTAATGGGTTATGCCCTTAAGATGAATTAGTGCAAGTGTACAAGATAAATAGATAAGAATCACTCAAAGCAGAAAATCAACCAAGAGATGAATCCTATTCTACATGCAATGCGTACGTACCTTGCTCCTCCAGCACTCTTCAACAGTAAATAAAAATAATTGAAAAGACACGTGCCTAATATGCAAACGTCTAATCAATTTTATTTTAACAACCAATGATTTACTGTTGAATTATTAGCAATTTACAGGTATATCACAGAACAAAACAGAATAGAGCAGTAAGCAGTAATCTCAAATTTCAGCAATCTGCAAAAAACTGAATTAGTAGTTCACTGCACTTGCCGCGGATCCGCGGCTCTGGCCGCGTTTCCGCGGCAAACTTGCAGGCCCTCGTGCTCTGCCTTCGAGGGCAGAGGCACTGGGTTGCTGTATGTCCTTGCTGCTGCTCGGTTTCTGTTTCCTGTTCTCCAAACCTGCAAACAGAAAAGAATAAAGAATTAGTTAAAAATTAAATTTTTGTTTTAGAGATAAACTTACCGTCCCTCCCCGGCAACGGCGCCAATTTGTTGACTGATTTTTCCTGCACACAAAAATTAGAATATTAGATTAAGAATAGATCGTGCGAGGAATCAGTTCTAATCCGCGGTAGCAGGGCTATGCGGGTCGTGATCCTCAAGGAGGGACTGCGATAGAAGCGTTAAGCAAGTTTCTCTAAAAATTTATCTTTTTTAGTTAATTTGTTAGTCACGATGGTATTTACAAAGAAAAGTGGTATTTACAATGAGTTGTGGGAAAGAATATTGGAGAGGTGTGGATTTGATCTACAAAAAAGAAAAGAAAAGAAAAGAATAGAAAACTAACCTTGGTTGGAGAAAATATGCGAAACCTAACACTTTCTACCTTATTTCGGAGGCGTTGAACGTATAAACCTTGGGATCGAACTCAGTCCGTTGTCGCATTAGGTCATCAAGCCTTGGGCAAGCATGAGTTGATACGCCTCGAGGAGGAGAACATCGCCATGGAATATCGTTGGAACCTACTAATCTTCGGTATACTTGTGGTTCGGTAAACGCTCGCGTGCTCGTCAAAGATCAACAAAAAGAAACACAGTAGAAAAGAAAGAAAACAAAGAAAAGCAACGACATAAGAACAAAATAAAAATTACCTTTTTATTGATTACAATGGAAGAGAAGAGAATCATCTGTCGGTGTCACCCTCAACAAAGCCATCTCCCTCACTTACATAAAAATTACAAAAAGAAAAGAAAACCTAGAAGAAACCCTAAAAATCTGAACTTTGGCCTTTTGCTGGACGCTGGACGCTCTGTACGTTGCACTGCAGGTGATATTTATAGGTGCAGAAGGCTACAGAGTCCCGGATAAACATCACCACGAAATCTGGGATTCTAACTCATCTGAATTGCCGCGCCTTGCCGAGCATCCGCGGCACTTTTGTGGCTTCTGGCCGCGCGCTTTGGCGCGTGGCCTCTCCTGGTCCGTCCCTGTGGGCTTCTGCTTCTGGAAGTTTGATCCTGGCCTTTTAATCTGGATTTTCGAGATAACTTGGTAATTAAGTTACTCTTAATCCAGATTTCTTCAAATTTTCTTCCCACGAATTTTCTTCTTATCTTGGCCTTTTATCCTCATCCTGCATGTGTTTAGGGTTAGATAGAAGTCTATCCTTCCCTAATCTCTGATATTTGCAACTTTTAGCCCTTGTATTTGCATTTTGACTCTTTGTATTTGCGCTTTTTCACCTGGGCTTCAAACATGGGCTTGGATCTGGGCTTTTGGGCTCTTTAGGCTTTATTTATTGCTAAAATAACAATTCGAGGCCTGCACACAATAAATTACAAATTATTAATAAATGTGCAGAATTAAATGAATAAATATGAAAATGTGATGGTAAATATGATGATAAAAATGCACTTTTGACTACCAATCAACATGTATCCAAATTAATTAGTGAACTCTAATTTTTTTTTATATTATTATATTATTATATTATATATATATATTATAAGGCACAAGAGTCATTGTCTTAGCATCCTAGATGTGTAAGTGTATTAGGTATGCACATTTTATTAAGGTAAAAATTAAGACTAATTACTTATTCAATTTTTCCTCCTATACCTAAAAATCCAACAATTTATTTATTTTGACCAAGTTTTTATAAATCCTAATCATGATTTTCCTAATTCTTAAGATTAACTTGGATTTCTTTCAAAAGATAAGTCAAAATATTGTTTCCTTTTTCAAATATATATTTTTTAATTTAATTTTTTAATTTTATCTTGAGTTATGTTAACATTAACCTACAATTAGTCAATAATCTATGTTAAAATAAATATTATTTTTTTATTTTTTTATTATTTTATTTTTTTTTGAAATTAAGCATTAGTACCCTCCCCCACACTTGTCTCATGCATTGTCCCCAATGTATGCATGTATGTATAAATACATGAAATGAACTGGCAGAGAGGTAGAGTTACCGATACATTGGGTCAAAAAAGACCCATGGCTGTGTCTGTTTCCGGTACTGATTTCAAAAATGGTTTTAGACGTTGACCATTTACCTTGAATTCATTACCATTCTTAGGGTCGTATATCTCTATGGCTCCATGTGGGAACACAGTCTTAACAACGAAAGGCCCTGTCCATCTTGATTTCAACTTTCCTGGAAAGAGGTGAGGTCTAGAGTTATAGAGTAAGACTTTTTGTCCTTGGACAAAAGTTTTTCTCATAATGAACTTATCATGAAAAACCTTAATCCTATCTTTCATAATCTTCGCATTTTCATACGCCTCGTTCCTTAACTCCTCAAGTTCAGAAATTTATAATTTTCGAAGTGCACCAGCCTTATCTAGATCAAAATTCAGCTGCTTAATTGCCCATAAGGCTCGATGCTCTAACTCAACAGGAAGGTGGCAAGCCTTTCCAAAGACTAACCTATAAGGAGACACTCCTATAATCGTTTTAAAGGCGGTCCTATACACCCATAAGGCATCCACCAATTTGGTGGACTAGTTCTTCCTGTTTTGATTCACAGTTTTCTCCAAGATAAGCTTAACTTGCCTATTTGAGACTTCTACCTGCCCACTAGTTTGAGGATGGTAAGGTGTAGATAACTCATGTGTTATGGCATATCATGAGAGCTTCAAAAGTTCTATTGTAAAAATGTGTACCATTATCACTAATTACGGCACGAGGGGTTCCAAAGCGTGAAAAGATGTTTTCTTTCAAGAACTTGACAACAACTTTATTGTCATTTGTCTTGCAAGGGATGGCTTCAACCCATTTGGATACATAATCTACAACCAACAAGACGTATTGGTGCCTAAATGAATTAGGGAAGGGACCCATAAAATCAATGCCCCAAATATCAAAGAATTCTACTTCTAGAATTGGGTTTAGGGGCATCATATTACGTTTAGAAATCCTTCCTATCATTTGGCATCTTGTGTAAGTTTTGCAAAAGTCAAATGCGTCTTTAAACAAAGTGGGCTAATAGAAGCCACTCTGTAGTACCTTTTCGGCTGTTTTGCGGGGACCAAAGTTCTACCGTAAGCAAATTCATGACAAAAGACTAGAACACTTCTAGTTTCCTCTTCGGGAACTCATCTCCTAATTATTTGGTCGCTACAATATTTTAAGAGGTAAGGGTCCTCCCACATGAAATACCGGACTTGAGATAAGAACCGGTATCTATCCTGTTTTGACCAACTAGATAGGGTTTGGTTTGTGACTAAGTAATTAACTATGTCGGCAAACCATGGTTCCGTAGAGATAGCTAAAAGTTATTCGTCGGGGAAATTATCGTTGATGGGCAGTTCGTTAAAAGGTGCGTTTGACACACGAGAGAGATGGTCTGCGACGACATTTTTGACACCCTTTTTATCTCAAATTTCAAGATCAAACTCTTAAAGGAGGAGGATCCAACGGATGAGTCGGGCCTTCGCATCCTTCTGAGCATAAGGTATCGAATCGCTGAATGGTTGGTGATCGAGTTTTACCTGCACACAAAATATGAATATTAGATCTGAGAATTAAAGGTGTGCGAGGTGCTCAATTCTAATCCGCGGTAGCAGGGCTATGCGGGTCGTGATCCTCAAGGAGGGACTGCGATGGAAGCGTTAAGCAAGTGTCTCTAAAGTTTTTATTTTATTAGTTAAATTAGAAAGGAAGTGGTATTTACAATGGGTCGGCAAATAAAGAATTGGGAGAAGTAGTGATTTAATCTACAAAAAAGAAAAGAAAAGAAAAGGAAAGAAAAGAATACTTATTTGAGTTTGGTTGAAGGAAAAAAACGTGAAAACCTTACATGTTCTACCTTGCTTAGGAGGCGTTCCACACATAGATCATAAACTCGAACTCAATCCCTGTGCACATTATATCGTCAAGCATATCAAGAGCGAAGTGATGCGTAGCTTGGAGGAGAACGTCTTCATGAACTATCGCTGGTTCTCACATAGCTTAGTTATACTTGCTTTTGGAATCCACTTGCATGTTCATCAACAACCACAAGAGATCACAGAGAAAAAGAAAGGAAAACAAAGAAAAATAAAATATCAGAACAATGAACAAAAGAAAAATAATTACCTTTATTGCTGAATACAAATGCAGAGAAGAGGAAGGGTACATCGGTGTCACGCTCAATATAAGTCTCTCTCTCTCTTGAAAATAAAAAGAAAAGAAAATCTAACCTAGAAACTAAAAACCCTAGATTTTGGCCCTTGGCTCGCCTCTGGACGCCCCTTCTCTGTTGCTCTGCAGGGGTATTTATAGGAGATATAGGAAGTAGAGTCCCAGTACAACTCCTCAATGAAAACGCATCGCCAACCGCCTCAGGATTGCCGCGGAATCTTGGATTTTGCCGCGGATTTGCGGCATTTTTGTGGAATCTGGCCACGCGCTTTGGCGCGTGGCCTCACCTGGTCCGTCCATCTGGGCGCTTGCTTCTGGAAGTATGATCCTGGCTCTCCATATTGGGATTTCGAGATAACTTGATAATCAAGTTACCTAGATTTTGAATTCTCCCAATCTCTTTTAAACGAATTTCCTTATCTCTGCACTCTTTTCATTCTCATCTGCAAGAGTTTAGGGTTGGGTAGAAGTCTATCCTTCCCTCATCTTTGATATTTGCAACTTTAGCCCTTTGTGTATTTGCACTTTGACAATTGATATTTGCACTTTTACACCTGGGCTTCAACTGTGGGCTTTTGGGCTTCATTAAGCTTTATTTATTATAAAAATAAGAATTCGAGGCCTGCACACAATAAATTACAAATTATTAATAAATGTGCAGAATTAAATGAATAAATATGAAAATGTGATGGTAAATATGATGATAAAAATGCACTTTTCACTACCAATCACACCCCCACACTTATCTTTTTGCTCGTCCTCGAGTAAAAACAAAGAAAAAGAAAAAGAAATGAAAAGTTAATCTAACCTAACTCACTTTCGTAGGAATCACGATTGCACTTAGCACGTGCAACAAGCCGTTAAACCTCTAGGTTACCCTAGAGGACGAGTGTTGTCTCGTGAGGGTTTTCAGCGGATTGCACCCACAAAATCCATAAAAAAGAAAATATTTGAATTATTATTGAAGAGACTAAGTAGTCTATAAGTTTTAGGATCCTCATTTTTATTCATTCTTAGACTTAGTCTTTATAAAGTAAATTGTTTTCATTTTAGGTAAGGGTCAAAATTGAACTTCTAATATAGTCTTTTTCGTTACCAAAAATCATATGCATCCTTATGAATTTATACTAGGAATTCCTTAACTTGGACTCTCATGCCTCTATATATATATTTTTTTCTTTTTTCTTTTTTTTTTATTATTTTTTTAATATGTATAACGCATCTAATTTTCTTTCGTGTAAGCATCAAGGCTTCTTGAGGCCCTCATACCTAACTAATTGACTCTTAGATGTGTTAATACATATCTCATATTCTTAGTTTTATTAGGCTTTCTAATCCACCCATGTAGCGAACTTAAAGTCGATGACTCCCAAACCGGTTGGCTTTAGGGCACCAGGTGAGAAAACACCCCGCGGACTCAAATTCGAGTGAACTAGGCCCCAAAACTAAGGACTTTATTTTATTTACTCACCTTTAGGCATGAATACTTATGCTTCTTGAGGCACATGTATCAGCTTAATTGGTGATTTTTTTTTTTCTTTTTTTTTTTTTTATGAGGCACAAGGTCTTTGTCTTAGAATCCTAGATATGCATTAGGTATGCAAATTTCATTAAGGTAAAAATCAAGACTAATTAATTATTCAATTTCTTCTCCTATACCTAAAAATTAAACAATTTATTTATTTTGACCAAGTTTTTAGAAATCCTAATCATGATTTTCCTAATCCTTAAAACTAACTTAGATTTCTTTCAAAAAAATAAGTCAAAATATTGTCCTTTTTATAAATTTTTTTTAATTTTTTTTTTTATTAGCAGATTTTTGTTAGTTTCTAACTATGTTAGTATGTTAGTAAATCCCACCCCCACACTTATCTCATGCATTGTCCTCAATGTATGAATGAATGCATATATGCATGAAACAGAACAAGGGAAGGCGGAAGTTACCTTAAGGTGGTGGTTCCGGAGGTGGTCTAATTGGTCCACGAAATGCGGCCCAATCAAGATAACAGATAATTTGGTGGAACCCACCAGAAACTTTCCTTACATAACCCACTAAAATATTTGTATAATCAGTTTTTAGTATTTCCACCCCATCAAATTTCCAAATTTCATAATAAATTTCAGAGTTAATTGTCTCAACCTCCTTGTCCAAAATGGAGTATGAAAAGATGGAATTATTGACTTGGACATTATTGGTGCGGGAACGAATACCGACTCAAGGAAGATGCTCAAATCAAGTAAGGGCTCAGGAGTCGGGCTAGGTTCAAGAATTGAGTCCAAGTCAAGAAATTGAAACTCAAGTCCACAATCTTCTTCCCACAATGGAATGTGACCTAATATGGGTGATATCTCTTTACTTCCAATATTAAGGAATTCTAGCTCATCACCATACAATTCTTCAAAACTAAGGTCAACATCTTCCGTCAGAATTGTACAATCAGTTTCAGAAGTAAAGAGATTGTGAGAATCTAGGTCAAGTTCAATATGATCTTCTAAAATGGGTGATTCAATTTCATGATGAATTGGAATAGGATCCAATGTTGACTCGGGAAAAGTGAAATCAGGTGGAGACACTGGAGTCATTATTGAATCAGGAAATAAAACTGAATCATCAAGTTGGGGATCATGATCATATTCATGTTCAAGTTCTAATTCATGAAAGGAAAAACTTGCCAAGTTATCAGAATTTGAAGTTTCGGCAAGTTCACATGATGGTACTGAATTAGAATCTTGTTGTCCAAAGCAACTTGGTTCGTCGGCTCTAAGCGAGTGGTCAACGAAAGCGGAAATGGCCGAACTGTGAGAACGTAAAGATTCAACCATCAAATCTAGGTCATGATCATGGGCTAATCTAGCCTGATTCATGGCGGCAAGCATCCCTTCATAGTCGATAGGTGCATCATGTTCTGATTGGACTTGAAAATAGGACGGGTAATCGTGATGGAGTTGTGAGTCGGTGGACTCACGCATCATCATGTCTAAGATTGATGGTGATTTTTGCTTGGACTCATTCATACTCATCATTTCCAAGATAGATGGATTTCTATTCTGAATGGGTGGATCTGAGTATGAATCTTGGGAAGAATGTGGACTAGATGGATATGGAGGACAATTTGGTCGAGAATTAGACTCGGGGGACTCGAAACCCCATAAACTCTGTGACGAGTTGAAATTATTATGAAAATTATAGTCATAAGATGGAGGGTGTGGGCTATATTCATTCGGATAAGACCATTCCGGCACACTAGATTGGTCAAAGTTATGATATGCCGGGTTGGTAATATCTGAATAATAGTTAGGTGTGTAATATGGATTAAAATTGGAATTATTACTATATGCCATATCACACCAACACAAACAAAGGAAAAAAAACAAACAAATAAACAAACAAAAAAGAAAAATTCTAACCTAAGTTAGGGTAAACCTATGACCTAGACGACTCCTAACTGGTTAGACTGTCCACGGGAGGTAGGGTGCAGATTTTGACCACGAGTTAATCAGCCAGGTCAGGGCAAGAGTGGTGGGAGGTTTTCCGTCAAAGACGTTCCTTAATTAAATAACCACCAATCTTCGGGCTTTCGGCCCTCAATCCCCTTCCTAGACACTGATTTGGCAAGAGTCAACTTCCAGCACTGTTCCCCCTTAGGATAATCTCCTATTGAGTCCGAGATGTCCCTAGGGCCAACGTCTACTCTTTTTTAGTTAGGCTTGGGTTAGTGAGTGCTTGGATATGATTTTTAGGCTAAGGAAGGGTGATGAAATCCCCACCTTATCTTGTTAATGGGTTATGCCCTTAAGATGAATTAGTGCAAGTGTAAAAGATAAATAGATAGAATTCACTCAAAGCAGATAATCAACCAAGAGATGAGTCCTATTCTACATGCAATGCGTACGTACCTTGCTCCTCCAGCACTCTTCAACAGTAAAATTAAATATATTGAAAAGACACGTGCCTAATATGCAAACGTCTAATCAAATTTTATCTTTAACAACAAATAGTTTACTGTTGAATTAATTTGCAGTAAGCAGGGTTATCACAGAACAAATTTTAACAAAGCAGTAGACAATATTTGCAATTTGCAGCAACCTGCAGAAAACTGAGTCAGTAATTCACTGCTATTGCCGCGGATCCGCGGCTATTGCCGCGTTTCTGCGACAAAGTAGCAGGCTCTGCTGCTCTGCCTTCGAGGGTAGAGGCACAGAGTTGCTATATGTCCACTTCTGCTGCTGTTTCCTGTTCTCCAAACCTGCAAACAGAAAAGAATAAAAGAATAATTAGTTAATTTTTTTTATTTAGAGAAAAACTTACCGTCCCTCCCCGGCAACGGCGCCAATTTGTTGATCGAGTTTTACCTGCACACAAAATATGAATATTAGATCTGAGAATTAAAGGTGTGCGAGGTGCTCAATTCTAATCCGAGGTAGCAGGGCTATGCGGGTCGTGATCCTGAAGGAGGGACTGCGATGGAAGCGTTAAGCAAGTTTCTCTAAAGTTTTTATTTTTATTAGTTAAATTAGAAAGGAAGTGGTATTTACAATGGGTCGGCAAATAAAGAATTGGGAGAAGTAGTGATTTAATCTACAAAAAAGAAAAGAAAAGAAAAGGAAAGAAAAGAATACTTACTTGAGTTTGGTTGAAGGAAAAAAACGTGAAAACCTTACATGTTCTACCTTGCTTAGGAGGCGTTCCACACATAGATCATAAACTCGAACTCAATCCCTGTGCACATTATATCGTCAAGCATATCAAGAGCGAAGTGATGCGTAGCTTGGAGGAGAACGTCTTCATGAACTATCGCTGGTTCTCACATAGCTTAGTTATACTTGCTTTTGGAATCCACTTGCATGTTCATCAACAACCACAAGAGATCACAGAGAAAAAGAAAGGAAAACAAAAAGAAAAATAAAATATCAGAACAATGAACAAAAGAAAAATAATTACCTTTATTGCTGAATACAAATGCAGAGAAGAGGAAGGGTACATCGGTGTCACGCTCAATATAAACCTCTCTCTCTCTTGAAAATAAAAAGAAAAGAAAATCTAACCTAGAAACTAAAAACCCTAGCTTTTGGCCCTTGGCTCGCCTCTGGACGCCCCTTCTCTGTTGCTCTGCAGGGGTATTTATAGGAGATATAGGAAGTAGAGTCCCAGTACAACTCCTCAATGAAAACGCATCGCCAACCGCCTCAGGATTGCCGCGGAATCTTGGATTTTGCCGCGGATTTGCGGCATTTTTGTGGAATCTGGCCACGCGCTTTGGCGCGTGGCCTCACCTGGTCCGTCCATCTGGGCGCTTGCTTCTGGAAGTATGATCCTGGCTCTCCATATTGGGATTTCGAGATAACTTGATAATCAAGTTACCTAGATTTTGAATTCTCCCAATCTCTTTTAAACGAATTTCCTTATCTCTGCACTCTTTTCATTCTCATCTGCAAGAGTTTAGGGTTGGGTAGAAGTCTATCCTTCCCTCATCTTTGATATTTGCAACTTTAGCCCTTTGTGTATTTGCACTTTGACAATTGATATTTGCACTTTTACACCTGGGCTTCAACTGTGGGCTTTTGGGCTTCATTAAGCTTTATTTATTATAAAAATAAGAATTCGAGGCCTGCACACAATAAATTACAAATTATTAATAAATGTGCAGAATTAAATGAATAAATATGAAAATGTGATGGTAAATATGATGATAAAAATGCACTTTTCACTACCAATCAGTTGGTGAAGATAGTTGTCTTGGTCCCAAGTAGGTATGGGCGAAATTTCTCCAAAGCAAAAACTACAGCTAAGAATTCATTCTCAGTAGTAGTATAGTTCACTTGGGTTTCATTTAGTGTCCTACTTGAATAATAGATCACGTGCTGTTTGTTATCTTTGTGTTGTCCTAAGACAGCGCCTATAGCAAAATCGGAAGCATCACACATGATCTCAAAGGGTTTGGACCAGTCTGGAGGTGAGATGATAGGTGCAGAGATAAGTTTCAATTTTAGCTTCTCCCATGCTCTACTACACTTGTTATCAAAGATGAAGGGCACGTCTTTGACTAAAAGGTTTGTAAGGGGTTTAGCAATTTTGCTAAAATCCCTACTGAACTTACGGTAAAACCGTCCTAAAAAAGAATGAATGTCTTTCACGCATCATGGAATTGAGAGTTTGCCTATGATCTTCACCTTAGCCTTATCCACTTTGATCCCTTTCCTAGATAACTCATGACCTAGGACAATCCCATGTTGCACCATAAAGTGACACTTTTCTCAATTTAGGGTCAAGTTCTTTTCGGTGCACCTTTTTAGCACTAGTTCTAAGTAATGTAGACATTGGTCAAATAAATCTCCATAGACGGAGAAGTCGTCCATGAAAATCACCAAGAAGCGCTCGACCATGTCGGAGAATAGGCTTAACATGCAACGTTGGAATGTCGCGGGGGCATTGCATAGGCCGAAAGGCATTCGACGATAAGCAAACGTCCCAAATGGGCATGTGAACGTTGTCTTTTCTTGGTCCTCCGGGGCTATTGGGATTTGGTTATACTCTGAGTAGTCGTCCAAGAAATAGTAATACACATGGCCCGCTAATCGTTCTAGCATTTGTTCGATAAATGGGAGGGGAAAATGGTCTTTTCTAGTAGCGGCATTCAACTTGCGATAGTCTATGCACACTTTAACCTTGGTAGGTAGTCGTGTTTGCACTAACTCTAGCTTGTCGTTTTCCACCACAGTAAAACTGAACTTTTTAGGGATCACGTGCACTGGGCTGACCCATTGGCTATCGGAAATGGGATAAATGATCCCATTATCCAATAGTTTCATTATTTCGCTTTACACAGCCTCTTGCATGAGCGGGTTTAGCCTACAATGTGGGTCCCTCTTTGGTTTAATCCCTTCATGTAGATGGATTCTATGCTGGATTATTTTAGGGCTTAGTCCCTTGATATCGGTCATAGTCCAACCAATGGCTTCGCTATGTCTCCTAAGGGTTGCCAATAGGTCTTCCTCTTGCCTATTAGTCAAATTGGATGCAACTATGACTGGTAGCGTCTCTTGTTCACCAAGGTAGGCGTACTTAAGATGCTTAGGTAAGGTCTTTAACTCTAAGGAAGGAGGTGGCTCGATGGGTGGAGGTGTTAAGCTTAAATTCTCCATCTTTATAGAACTTGGACTTACTGCCTACTCAATCTCGTCAAAGTTGAGATCACTGGATTCTAACTCTTCATCATCCTTTGATTCCAGTATGATCTCTTCTTTGTCCTCACTAGTCATATTTTCAATGAAGTTGACCTCAAAGGGTTGGTCGTTTATGTCGTAGGGGTACTTACCTAAGTTGAAAACATTCACTTTCTTAGTCATGTCTCCAAAAGTCAATCTCATGGATACATTTTTACAATTTATGATTGCGTTAGCAGTTGATAGGAATGGACGTCCTAAGATCACGGGAGTTTGGGACCTAGGATTAGACACAGGTTGTGTCTCTAAAATAATAAAATCTACTGGGTAAATGAATTCTCCTACACGTATAAGGACATCGTTGATCTCTCCCTTTGGAACTTTAATTGATCGATTAGCAAATTGGATCATAGTTTGAGTTGGGTTGAGTTCGCCTAATCCAAGTTGTTGATATACGGAGAAGGGAAGCAAATTAATACTTGCTCCTAAATCGAGAAGTGCTCTACTAATTTCAGCTTGACCTATTGTGCAAGAAATAGTGGGGCAACCAGGATCTTTATACTTGACTAGGATCTGGTTGGACAATAGCCCACTAATGTTAGTGGCTAGAAGAACCTTCTTGGGCACATTTGTCTTTCTTTTCTTGGTGCACATGTCCTTAAGAAATTTGGCATAACTAGGGACCTGTTGGATTGCATCAAGAAGTGATATATTGAGCCTAACTTGATTAAATACCTCGAGCGGTTTCTCCATTGTGCATTATTATTATTCCTAAGCCTATTTGGAAATGGGGCTATAGGTTGGTGCACTTGTTTTGCTGACTTATCAACTTCAGTTTCTTTGGAGTTTTGTGGAGATGGAGTGAATTAGATGGAATAGACAATTGAGCTAGTCCGGTGGCATGGATACTTGATTATCAACTTGTTTCCCTGACCTCAATGTATGAACCAAGTTACACTAGTTTGGGTCTTGAGCCTCATTGACTTGCCTAGGATTCCTAGGGTTTGGCAATGGTTGACTTGGTAGAGTTCCCTTTTGTCTTTCTTATTGATTCAGTTTCATCTCTATCCTAGTCAAGACTTGAGCTAGTGTGTCTTGGCTTTTAACTAGAGTGTTTACCTTTCTTTTCATATTGGAGAGTCTTGTTTCCATATGTGAATTTTGAAAAGAGGGTAGAGGACTTTGGTTTGGAAAATTTTGTTGATAAGGAGATTGTTGAAAATTATTGGAGAATTTTGGCTGTTTGATCACTGTTGTTTGGGCCCCATGAGAAATTTGGGTGATTTCTCAAACCGTTATTATAGGTGGATGAATATGAATTGTTAGCAGGCCTTGTGAAGGTTGCATTCATGTGCTCGGGCAAAGTTTGATGAGCTATAAAGACGGGACATTTCTCGAACACATGGTTCATGGCTTGACAATAAGTACAGCCCACCGAAGGTGTTGGGCTGACTTGGTTCACTTAGACTGGTTCTTTAGTTCAAAAGCTTCTAGTCTTCGCATCACAGCAGCTAGTTTAGCTTCGGTAGCTATGTTTGCCTCAATGGAATGGGCACCTCCTTTAGAAGAGTTAGGGTCATCAGTCTTAAATTTTTCCGGAGTTAGTTCCCATTAGATGGTCTTATCAGCCAAATCTTCATATAATAACCATCCTTCATCTTCTTTCTTTTTCAAAAATCCTCCTTGGCACATGAATTCTAATAGGGTTTTTGTTTGATAATCTAACCCATCATAAAGAGCTTAGCAAAGTCGCCATTTCTCTATCCCATGGTGAGGGCATTGGGCAAGGAGGTCCTTAAAACGTTCGAAGTACTTCCAAAAAGGTTCATTGGCTGTTTGCTTAAACTGCAAGATGCGTTTTCCTAATTTGTGCTGTCTTGTGTATGGGATAGAACTTCTGTAAGAAGACTTTGACGAAACTACCCCACGATGATATGGAACCAGCATCTAGAGTGTAGAGCCATTTCTTTACTAAGTCTTTCAAAGAGAATGGGACAAAACGTAATTTAATGGCATCTACTCCTAGGCTGGGTATTTTCATCATTAGACATACTTCTTCAAATTTCCTTATGAAAAAGTATGCATCCTCGGATTCAAATCCATGAAATTTGGGAAAAGTGTTGATGTATTATGGTTTTAGTTTAAATTGTTCGTCCCCTTCATCGGGCAGCTGAATGCAAGATGGAAGAGAGGTCCTAATAGGATAGAACCTATCTTACAGTAATGGTGGTTGTGCCATGTGTGAATCGGGTTTTTGTTCGGGTGGTGAGCTGTTCCTAGTTAGTCTAGATATGACTGGGTCTCTCGACCAAGCTGACATGCATAGTTAACGAACAAGTTCACCCAATCGATCAGGAAAAAGAAAAAATAATCAAAAATCAAAAATCCTAATTTAGGGTAAGCTTGGATCTAGACGACTCCTAACTTTAGACTGTCTTTAGGAGGTATATTGCCGACCTTAATCAAAAGTTAATCGGTCAGGTAGGTGGCAAGATCGGTGGGAGGTTATCCGTCAAAGACGTTCCTTAATTAAGTAACCACTAACCTTCGGGCTTTCGCCCTTAATCCCCTTCCTAGACACCAATTTGGCCAGAGTTAATTTCGAACAACTTTCTCCTTCAGTCAATCTCTTAATGAGTCCGAGTTAACCTAAGGTCAACGTCTAGTCAATTTTTATTTTAGGGTTAGGATTGTGAGTGCAATGGAGATGATTTGTGGGCCAAGGAAGGGTAATGACGTCCCCACCTTATCTTGTTTATGGGATTTGCCCTTAATGTGATTTAGTACACGTGTAAAGCAATAGACAAGTATTCAATTAAAAGCAGTAAATCAGCCAAGGGTGCTTCCTAATCTATATGCAATGCAAACGTACCTTGTCGCCAGCACTCTTCTACAGGAATTAAGAAAATTTAAATAGACACGTGCCTATAATGCAAGAGTCTAATTTTTTTAATTAGTTAACCAATAAGTTACTGTTAATTAACTAGCAGTATGCAGGGTGATCACAGAGAAATAATATAAAAGCAGTAAAGAGGACTTTGCAATTTGTCGCAACCTGTAAAAGATCAATAATTAGTAGTGATCTACTATAGCTGCGGAAACGCTGCAAATGCCGCGTTTGCACAGCTGTTTAGTAGGCTCTGTTGCTCTGCCTTCTGGGGCAGAGGCACAGAGTAGCTGTATGTCCTTAGCTGCAGCTAGTTATCCTGTTATCAGATCCTACAAATCGAAAAAATAATTAGTTTTTTTTAGAGAATATCGTACCGTTCCCTCCCCGACAACGGCGCCAAAATTTTGATTAAAATGGAAAAATAATAAAGAAAGAGTTTAGAAAATCTTAGTCTCGTTTCAATGTAACCGTGTAGCAAGGGCTAGACGGGTCGATCCACAGAGAAGGATGCGATGGAAGCTTTTCAGAACGATCTTCTCTGTAGTTGGCTTAGAAAAGAAAAAGAGATATTGATTGTGAGAATTAGATTTAATCAAGCAAAAGAATTATAGTTTACTAATCATCTACTACAACCAAAGTATTAGTCTAAAAGAGTGAACAACATATTGAATGAAGAATTATCTACCCTAGGGTTTTGATTGAAAATCAAGCAAGATGAATAAAAATATTATAAACCCTAATTAGTGTGCACTAATAACAATTAAACTGTAGTTCATCTTAATTTCAAAGTATAGCATATGAAAAGTCGACTTAAAATTATGCTATCAAAGTATTTAAATATGAACCATGAATAACCATCTAAAAAGTGCAACCCAAACTAGTTAAACTAAATTATTGATTCACCTTCAAGAACACCAATTTAATTCTAGGGTTTCTAACAAGCATAGATGTCAAACAGTTCATCTTTTAAACTAAACTAGGGTTGATCAAGAGATTAGCAAACTATAGGCTTAATTAGTTATTCATATTATTTTTATTTTCAATTTTTTTTGAATAAGAAAAGTTGCATGAAAATTAAAAGAAGAAAAACAAATAAGCTAAGCAGAAAACTAAATTGAATTGCAAAAAGAAAGAAGAATAAAGAACCTTTTTATTGGATGTCACTAACCAATTACAAAGCTCTCCTGCTTCTTCAACAATCTTCTTCTCTAAATAAAAAAAACGAAAAAAACAAGAAAATTCAGAAAGAAGAAAAGATCTAAAGAAAACCGTAAGATTCAGCTCTTCGATCCCCCCTCTATGTTGCTCTGCAGGGGTATTTATAAGAGATTTAAGACGTAGAGTCCCAGTACAACTCTCCCACGAAACCGCGTTGCCAGATGTATGCAAACGGCCGCGAAAATGCGGCCATCGTCGCGTTTTCGCGGCAAAAGCATGGCCAATGGCTACGCGCTTTCTCGCGTGGGCTTCTCTGATCCGTTCATCTAGGCGTCTCCTTCTAGATTCTGCATTCAGACTCTCTATCTTGAGAACTCGGGATAACTTGGGAAGCAAGTCATCAAAATCCGAATTTGAAAAGGATTTGTTCCCTTTATCTTTATCTTTAAGCCTTTTTCCCCTTTATCTTTATCTTTGTATTGCAAGCAACCAGGTTTAAGTAGAAGTTCATCTCTTATTTTAGGATAAGGATCCATCTTATCCTTTTCCTCCTCCTCTTTATTTGAATAGCAATTTTGGAGTTCTTTATCCTTCCTCTTCTTCCCCTAGATTTTAAATTAATAATTTAAAATCTAAGTTTAGATTAGGTTAGATAAGATAGAAGTTTCTAAATTACTAAAATAAATTATGCATGTGGGCTTGTGGGATTTTTGGGCTTTTGGGCTTCACTTGTACTTTATTTCTTATTCTTCAATTACTCAAGGCCTGCACAACATTAAACAATAAAACATTACGTAGCAGTGCTTAATAAAAGAATAAGTAGGAAAATATGATGATAAATATGATGATAAATATGCACTTTTGACTACCTATCAGTAAAGTTCACCTAGAGGGGGGTGAATAGGTGATAAGCTAATCTAATGATGAATGATGAATTAATTAAAACTTTTTATGCAAACTAAAAACTATTATGCTAAACACACCGAGTATAACACAAGAGTGTAGCCGAATTCCCGGTGAAGGGCTCTGAACTATCTCCTCAAGATTCCCTAGATAGGAGTTGAGGTGCCGCTATGGCTCTCTTGGTTGAATACAAGTGTGAGCAAACAATCCCAAGGATATATCAAATAAGCACAAGATATATCAAGCATATAAATAGATAAGCAATGTAAGCATGCAAGATATAAACACAAGTGAGAGATAGAGAGAGAGCAATCGCAAACATGGGAGATTTGTTTCGAGGTTCGAGCACCCTTGCTCTACGTCCCCGTCTTCAACACTATGAAGGATTTCCACTGGAATCGATCCCACCGGATCACTCGGTGTCGCAACACCTACAAAGGAGTTCACACTAGAACTCTTGGACTCACTAGTCCCCTCACTTGTTCCTGTAAGAACAAACACACGCAAGCATACTAGCTTGCCGAGGCCGCACCTTTACACCGAGCTCCTACAAGAACTCGAAACAACACGAACCCGTAAGTTCGCCTCCTCAAATATAAAGTAGAACACTTTGGTGATCTTAACACTTTGATCACCTCAAACACTCTTACAACAAAGATCCCTAGAGGATTGATATAGCATTGAATAGCTCAAATATGTGTGAGAAAACAAGATAGAATGGTGGAGGAAAACTCAAGAAATCTCTTTTTTAAAAACTCTTGAAAAACTCTCCTTTTGATATGAAAGTTTTAGCTCTAAAACAAGTGGAGATAAACACTCAGAAAGGTAAGAAAAACTAGCTTGAAAACCCATTTTAAATCTTGTTAAAAACAGCCCAAAACAACCCCAATTTATAGGCCTCAAAAATATAGCCGTTGGAGCCAACTCAACAGGAAACCCTGCTGTCGGTCGACGGGCCGGTCGACTGATAGCGATCAGATTTTCGACCGTGGGGAAAAGCGGTCGACCGGACGGTCGACCGAAAACTAGGCCTTGACCTAACGGCTGACCGCCCGGCAGATCCAGAGAGCAAAGCTCTCTGGATGGTCGACCGTGCAGTCGATCGGCCCCTGGCTGTGCACGTTTGTGCACATCGGTCGACTGGTCCGGTCGATCGACTTCTGTCTCGGGCGACCGTCCGGTCGACCGACAGAAGGTCTGGTCAAACATCTTATAGGGATTAAAACTTGGTCTTTTTATCTTTAATAAAATCCCATAAATTCTCATAAATTCTAAAAAAATAAGTTCATTAATATACTTTGATATACAAACATGTTTGATTAAAAATCAAAACATATTACAAATATTTTGAACTATTTTTGTGATATAGAAATTTTGATCTTAAACAAAAACTGTATTTTTCAAATACAATCTCCAAATTGAAAAATGATTTTTTTCAAAACTACTCCAAGTACAAAAACATGATATCTTAAACACTTTTGAAGCTTAGTGTGTATGTATATGATCCAATCCACATATGAGATGAAATATCTATGTTTTTGACAATAAGCTCAAAAATAGTTTTGATAAAAACTCATGTATATTTTTGAAGCTTAAAAATCAAAACGTTATTTTCTAAAACACATATAAATTTTGTGTGTGTAAATGAACTTAAGCAATCCACCAACTAATCTATCATTTACATTTTATCTAAAAATAAATCTTAGCACTTACAAAACCTGACACAAATCTCCTTCTTTTGAAAATCTTCTTCTCCTTATTGACTTGGTCCAAAACCTTGATCCAATGAGCTAGACTCTTCTTGAGTACTTGATGCAATCTTGATGTGCGAACTCTTGAATCAACACATGCTAGCTCCAAAACGTGACTTCGAATCCTTTGTTGAAGCTAAACACCTACTAAGATCTAAATCAAATATCTGAGACTAAATAAACACAAGATCATTAGTACTATAACTACATGAGTTAATCATCATCAAAACTAGAGCGATGGGCCTTTGGGCCAACAATCTTCCCCTTTTTGATGATGACAAAACTCATGAAATTATATATGCATGGTTTAAAGTTAAGCTTCATAGAAGCTCCCCCTTAACTCATGCATAACAATAAATATAAATATATTCAATAAAGTGCATAAAACTAAACAAATATATATGCACAAATAAAGAGATAAACATGCATAAACTCACCAAATTCTTCTCTCCTTTTTGCATAAACAAAACATATATGCATAAACAAGAAAATAAACATGCATATATAAACTCTCAAAATCCTTCTCCCCTTTCTGTCAAATCATCAACAAAGGGGCGAAAATAAATCAAACAATATAAATATATATATGTGATATACATTCATGAAGAAGAGAGACGTGAAGTTAGCTCCTCCTGCATACATGCATTGCATGAAGAAGGGATGACAAAATCCTATCTCACATAAAGCATAATATACAATGCATAAAAGGAGATGTTAAGCTCCCCCTACACACGTGTACCACATAAAGAAGAGATGTCAAGCTCCTCAATATAAGATACACTCAACATGAATCTATATATAGAAGAGATGTTAAGCTCCCCTTGCATATAGACAATACATATCAAAACATTTTTAAACAAAATTTTGATAATACTTAAAGCAAAACTTTGAAATTTCTTAAAATAAAATTTGGTACCACTTGCAATAAACAAAATTTTAAGATACCAAAAGATACCAATTGAAAATATCTTGTAAATTTTTTATGCCAATAGAAAATGAAACATTGTATGTTTTCGATATCAATTGAAACATATATTGTAAATTTTGATACCAATTGAAAGTAAAAATCAATTGAAAATACAAACTAAATTTTTGGGTAAACACAACTCATTTTGCAACAAGGATACCAAATTGAGAATAATACCAATTTAAGATTATTGATACCAATATTGAAAATGTTAGTATATACCAAAACAAAGTATTTTTCATCATAAAGAATGGGAGTAAGATACTAATTGAAAATAAAACCGATTGAAATATAAAACACGAATTTTTCTCCCCTTTATGAAATACTAATAAAAACAATGCATAAGCTTGTATAAGATACCAATTGAAAAATAATTGACATTAAGGAGTGAATCAAGCTTAGCATAAACATAATTTGTGCTTTAAGATGTAAAGATATTGTAAGCACAATCAAATCATATATATATGTATGAAAATATAAATACCAATCGAAATTGATACTAATTGAAGTTAGAAGCATACATAGAAAACACAAATATGAGTATACAAACATAAAAGTATCAATTGTGAAACCAATTGAAAATATAATAAGGATCAAGTGTATAACTCATAATTACCTCCCTATTCATGCACATGTTAAAAAGATTTTCAATTTTGAGCATACAAGGCATGGTCGCCCATCCAACCGCCCTTGAGGGTAGAAGTTTTCAAAAATAAGATTTGAAAATAGTTGTAAATTGACAACACTACCAAATGAAGAATAGATAACTAGTTAAAGTAATTTTTGAAAAACTAGTTAAAGATTCTTCACAGATGAAACCAAATCATATATCCCATGAAGCATGCTAAAAACACAAGAGTTGACACTCGAAATCTATGAAGCTCAAAAATTCTCATGAAAACATTGTCATGAGTAAACAAATGATGTGTGAGTGCACAAGAACCATGTGAAGAGTAAATTCATGAAAATAATTAATAAAGCTCAAAATAAACATGAATTTCTTTTATAAAAAACATGAGAATCATAAAAATGTATTTTTTCATTAAAATTAAACTTCAAGGTATATGTATGTTCTATCAAAACTAACAATATGCATACATATCCCAAACATAAACGGGTTCATAATGTAATTTACATGAAGGCAAGTGACTCAAGGGTGTACATGCATATTTATTAGTTTTAGACAAGAATAACATATACATGAAGCAAAACATATTCAAGAATAGGAAAAACATGTATAAGTGAAAGAATCATCAAAACTAGGTTATACATGTACATGTAATAAGTACAAATGAGAAATGAAGTACAAATATATAAGAATCAATTGTTGCTCACTACTTGTAAAAATATATACACAAGTTTTAATGAAAAGTTCATCTAAACAAGTATTCACCACATGAAGCACAAAATCAAAATATGCTAAAAATAATATCAATTATGAAAGCATGCAAACTTAAAATAGGAGTTTTAGAGATAGTTACTAAACCATATGAACTATTCTCTAAGTTTTCAAAACATGGTGGTCCTCCCACCAACTTCCTTGATAGCGGTGCATCATTTTGTATGTCCATCTAGCCCATGCATCCACCACCAAAGCACAAATCCTCTCACGTCATGTGAGAGCGCACACCTACATCAACACAAGAGATGGGGACTTCGGTACCCATTTTCTTTTGGGTCCTCGGGGGTTAGCATCATAAGGAACCCAAACATTTTTATTTGCAAAATTTATATGATTTATCTTATCAAAACAAAACTTTGCTAAATGACTTTTGCGGTTGCAATGTGTACATTTGTACACTCTATCATGCATATGAGAATGAGTGTGATCATGATGTGCAAAGTGTGCATATGTATGTCGTGGGTGATGTGCATGAACATGTGGAGCTTGTTTCTTTTAAAACAAAGTTTCCAATTTAGAATGATTAAATGCACAATTGCTCAAAGTTGAGCTCAAACAATTTATTCTATTTTTCAAAACTTGAATCTCATTTTTATTGATGGTGGCATGAAGAGCATGGCAAGAATGAGAATCAACAACCTTTTTCTTTTTAGAAATGTTTTCTTTTTCTTTTGAAACAATTTTTCTTTTTAAAGAGTTGTTTTCTTTCAAAGCAATTCTTTTTCTTTTTCCACCAAATTTATTTTATTTTTTAAAGAATTATTTTCTTCACAAAGATCATTTAATTTAGAAGATAAGGAAATATTCTCCTTTTTCAAAAATTTATTTTCTTTAAAAATATTTTCCAATTTATTTTTAAAAGAGTCATTTTCTTTTAACAAAGAAGTATTTTCCTTTTTCAATTTATTGTTATCAATTTTTAATGAATCATATTTTTTAAGAAGTTTTTGACAAAAAGATGCAAGCTCATCATAAGACATGTCAATATCTTCTTCTAACCCGGATTCAGAGTTTACCTAAAGGGGGTTATCCCCTTGGACCATGTAGCACAAGTTGGAAGCATCACTTCCATCATCCGAGTCACTCCCCGCATAGTATTGCTTTTGCTCACCAAGAGACACTAAAGTGATCCATACTACAAAAGCCGAATAAAAATTAGAAACCCTACATAAATAATCATCATTTAGGGTTGATTTTAAAGCATGGATGGCTTTTGAGTTAGCCTCTAGATGTTTGATATTTAAATAATATGAATTTTTAATTGTGGCAAGATAAACATGAATCCCTAAGGCTTTGAGGTATATGGACATCTTAACTGTCTAAGTTTGGATGTTAAGAATGTCAAACATGGGAGGTGTCATGAAATCCATGTGTGTGTAAAAAATATTGTGATTAGTTAAATGAGAATCTTTAACTCAAGATTGTTAGACCCAAATCAAGAGCACAAAGCTCTGATACCAATTGAAGTTCACCTAGAGGGAGGGTGAATAGGTGATAAGCTAATCTAATGATGAATAATGAATTAATTAAAACTATTTATGCAAACTAAAAAATATTATTGTTAAACACACCAAGTATAACACAAGAGTGTAGCCGAATTCCTGGTGAAGGGCTTTGGACTATCTCCTCAAGATTCCTCTAAATAAGAGTTGAGGTGCCGCTATGGCTCTCTTGGTTGAATACAAGTGTGAGCAAACAATCCAAAGCATATATCAAATAAGCACAAGATATACCAAGCATATAAATAGATAAGCAATGTAAGCATGCAAGATATAAACAAAATGAGAGATAGAGAGAGAGAGAGAGCAATCGCAAACACGGGAGATTTGTTTCGAGGTTCGAACACCCTTACTCTACGTCCCCGCCGTCAATACTATGAAGGATTTCCACTCGAATCGATCCCACCGGATCACTCGGGGCCGCAATACCTACAAAGGAGTTCACATTAGAACTCTTGGACTCACTAGTCCCCTTACTTGTTCCCGCAAGAACAAACACACGCAAGCACACTAGTTTGCCGAGGCCGCACTTCTACACCAAGCTCCCACAAGAACTCGAAACAATATGAACCCGCAAGGTCACCTCCTCAAATACAAAGTAGAACACTTTGGTGATCTCAACACTTTGATCACCTCAAACACTCTCATAACAAAGATCCCTAGAGGATTGATATAGTAATGGATAGCTCAAGTATGTGTAAGAAAACAAGATAGAATGGTGGAGGGAAAACTCAAGAAATCTCTTTTTCATAACACTCTTGAAAAACTCTCCTTTTGATATGAAAGTTTTAGTTCTAAAACAAGTGGAGATAAACACTCAGAAAGGTAGGAAAAACTAGCTTGAAAACCCACTTTAAATCCTATTAAAAACAGCCCAAAATACCCCCAATTTATAGCCTAAAAAATATAGCCGTTGGAGCCAACTCAGCAGGAAACCCTGCTATCAGTCGACCGGCCGGTCGACCGCCAATGGTCAGATTTTCGACCGTTGGGAAAAGCGGTTGACTGGACGGTCGACCAAAAACTGGGCCTTGACCTAACGGTCGACCGCCCGGTCGACCGGTCCCTGGCTGTGCACGCTTGTGCACATCGGTCGATTGGTCCGGTCGACCGGCAGAAGGCCCGGTTAAACATCTTATAGGGATTAAAACTTGGTCTTTTTATCTTTAATAAAATCTCATAAATTCTACAAAAATAAGTTCATTAATAAACTTTGATATACAAACATGTTTGATTAAAAATCAAAACATATTACAAACATTTTGAACTATTTTTGTGATACAGAAATTTTGGCCTTAAACAAAAACCGTATTTTTCAAAAACAATTACCAAATTGAAAAATGATTTTTCCAAAACTTCTCCAAATACAAAAACATGATATCTTAAACACTTTTGAAGCTTAGTGTGTATGGATATGATCCACTCCACATATGAGATGAAATATTTATGTTTTTGACAATAAGCTCAAAAATAGTTTTGATAAAAACACATGTATATTAACACATATAAATTTTGTGTGTGTGTAAATGAACTTGAGCAATCCATCAACTAATCTATCTTTTACATTTTATCTAAAAATAAATCTTAACACTTACAAAACCTGACACAAGTCTTCTTCTCTTGAAAATCTTCTTCTCCTTTTTGATTTGGTCTAAAACCTTGATCCAATAAGCTAGACTCCTCTTAAGTACTTGATGCAATCTTAATGGCGAGCTCTTGAATCAACAAGTGCTAGCTCTAAAACTTGACTTCTAATACTTTGTTGAAACTAAACACCTACTAAGATCTAGATCAAATATCTGAGACTAAATAAACACAAGATCATTAGTACTATAACTACATAAGTTAATTGTCATCAAAAGTAGAGCGATGGGCCTTTGGGCCAACAGAAGGTACTTGGAGCATTAGTTAATCTAAAAAGCATGACCATCCACTCATACAACCCATCCTTCATTTTGAAGGCGGTCTTCCATTCATTTACGGAACAAATGCGAATTTGGTGATAACTACTTTTTAGATCAATCTTGGAGAAAATAGTGGCATCAGACATCATATTCAACATAGCAGTTTAGAAATGGGAAAATGGTATTTAACTATTATCTTATTGATGGCACGGCATATGCCAAGATCTATCTTTTTTGTGAATCAGTAGGGCGGAACCGCACAAGAACTCATGCTCTCTTAGATGAAGCGTTTTCTCATCAATTCATCAACTTGCCTCTTGAGTTTGACATGCTCAGTGGGGTTCATTCTATAATGGAAAAAGTTGGGAAGACTAAAGACTAGCTCCTGGGACTAAATCAATAGAGCATTGGATGTCACGCATTGGTGAACTTGTTCGGACGGTCTTTAGGAAAAACATCAGCGAACTCCGCAATCACTGGGGTGATTTCAGAGGGATCGCGGTGTTGGATTCTTTAGTAATTTCCTTGGTTACGAGGATCACGAAGGGAGCTCCTTTCTCCACATCTTGAATGAAAGTCTTGACAGTAATTAAGTTGATACTATTAGTTTTCTTCACTATCGTAGGCTTTGGTTCAGATGGTTCAGTTTAGGCTCGCGAGGTAATAACTTGATCTTCTTCCTTTTGTGTTCGAATTGACACATGTTCGACCGACCGTAGATGGTAACATCATTGTCGTATAACCATGGTCGTCCAAGAATAACGTGACCCACATCCATAGACATAACATCGCACCAGATTTTGTCTTTATAGAGACCAAAGTCAATCGGGATAAGGCATCTCTGATTGACTTCCAATGCTGAAGAGTTAATTCATGTTACTTTATAGAGATGTGGATGGGGTACAACATTCAGGCCAAATTTGACAATTACTGAAAATGACACATCATTAATATAAGTTTCACTGTTTACAGTTATCTTGCAGCTCCTATGACCAATTTTCATAATGATGTGGAACATGGTGATTCGTCTATATTCATCTTTCTTCTTAGATTGAGACAAGGTACACCTGACGACGGATAAATGAATAGACATCGTTGATTGAATGCAATTAAGACCAATGCTATCACATGTGGTATCATCATCCATATCAGACTTCTTCTTCTCCCCGGAAAATAAATTCCTTTGATTCTGATTTTGATACTACTTCAGGCTCCCCATTGATTAAGGAAATTTTGACTGGAGTTGGGCAATTGGCAGCTACATGTCCATATCCCTTGCACTTGTAACATTTGATTGTGGCAGTCAGTTTGGAGAACTCCTTATCGACGCCCTTGCCTTTATTCTGAACACTCTTGCCTTTAATATCCGCTTTGTGGATAGAAGTGTCCTTGAAAGCGGATGAGGTATTGACTCGAGGGAGGTTTGATTGTTTGTGTGACCTTCAGAGATGGAGTTAGACTTAGCCGCATCTAAATCTTGAACCAATGCGTAGGCCTTCTCAAGCTCGGTGACTTCGCTTGCCAAAAGTTCAGTTCGCAAGTCATCCCTAAGTCCAGATCTAAATCTAGACAGTACTTGAGCTTCCCTTCACTGTAAATGACATTGCATCTGCTGAGAATCTCATTAAACTTTTTCACATATTCCTGTACCGATTTGTTGCCCTGAGTGTATTAATGCCACTTGTCCATAAGACAGGCATTAGACGATGTCGGCACATATTTTTCTTTAAGTTCATCCTTCATTCTTTACAAGTATCAATTGGTTCTTGCTCATGAGCTGCTCACATGTTTACTAAATTAGTCCAATACTGGCTAGCTTGACCGATCAATTTCATCTCGGCAAACTTGACTTTTCTGGGTTCAGTAAGATCGTATCACGTGAAATATTTGTCAAGTTGTCGAGTCCAATTAAGAAAAGTTATGGATCATGATGTCCATTGAATGTTTGGACATATATCTTAATACTTCTTAAGAATTGACTATCAGGGTCTCGCTCATCGTGTCCTTGGTATGATGCCAACCGATCACGTTCTCCTTCATGTTCTTCTTCTCGATCGTTGCGGCTCTGGAGACATGTTTCAACTCTACCTAACCTATCTGCAGTCTGGGTCGCAGTTTAGATCAGATTGGCTTGTTGGGCTTTGTATGGTAGTAATTGCATCGACGAGTTGTTGGTGATCCATAATTATACTACCTGATTCACTAGACTCTCCTAGCAAATATGAGAGTTCACTACGGGTAGACATACACTAAAACAAGAATTAAATGAATGCAAACAGAATCTAGATGCAAACTATTTTTTTATATAATTAAATTTAAGCAAACTAAATGAAAGTCCTAACTATATGTTGGTGCAAATTTCTTACTTAAACTGTGCTCTGATATCAAATAATGTGAAACTGGACGCAGGCGATATCAGAAATTAATGATAAAGCTAAACTTACTAGGTTCACTATAAACTACGATCTTTGGTAGGAATAAACTTAAAATTAATTATATGACAAGATGGGTTTTGACAAAATATAATACTCGTAATGTGGATAATTCTAACCGTCACAAACCACTTACAATACTTAGTTACGCAGAATGAATCCTACTTGCAATATCAGGATAGTATAATACAAAGATATGCAGAATCACACACGCTCACTAATATTTGTGGACAATAGAGAATCCATGATAATATACTAGAGATAATATAAGCAATGTAACCGACAGATATTCTGAATTGCTGTAAATAGAAACTACCTACCGAGAAGCTTCGTTCTCGGGCTTCCTTGTGGTTACGATTTTATTTTACTCCTGCTCTGATTTGTTGAAAGTGGACTAAAATCTTATTTGTGGTTGTTGTAGGGGACTCGCTGTGGTGCTGCTCGATGTCGACGCACGCAGAGGGAAGGGACAACAGACGAGAGCGACCGTAGGGGGATGCTGTCGCATGCAGAGGATGGAAGAGGGTGGCAGGCGGGGCTTGCTGTTGCTGTCATTGGTGCGACTGCTGTTGTTGATGTGGAGTAGGGAGATTTAGGGAGAGGGTTGCTCACGAAAGGGGAGGAGGGAGGGAGGTTTGTGGGGCTGCGCTGGCAGTTGTCATGCGAGGGAAAGGAGGGAGGATTTGGGGCGTGGCAACAGCTCACGCAAGGAGGAGGACTTGGGGAAGCACAGGTCACAGCTTGGGGATTTCTGCACCTGCTCATGCAAGAGGATGGATGGGAAAGCAGGAGGCGGTCTTGGGAAAGGTCCTGTGCTTGCTCACGCCATGGGAAGGAGGTAGATCTCTGTTGCTTGTTTTGTAGTTGTATAGGGATTGAGTTTTGCAAAATAAGTTGTAATTGGATTGGAGAACTGAAATTGGAATTTTGTAATTAGATTGGATTTGTGTAAGTGGATGAGGGACTTGAATTGGGGTTCGAGATTTGAACGTGAAGCCGATAGAAGGATAGATGGATTGGATTTCATACCCGCACCGATCGAATTGGAATTTCACATTCCAAATTCAAAAGATTAAATTCTCATATCTGAAAATTCAACAAGATATTTTATCATCAAGAATGCATCAAAATTTATTTCAAGAAATGCCAATTAAATAGGCTAACAGACTACAAGAGTTTCCCCACATAACCGATGTGATACTAAATAAGATAAACACTATGAAGAAGTAAACAATTGTAACGAAATGATCACTAAAACAAAGGAAAAATATAGTAACCAGCTGAAAACATAAGAGTGTGAGTAAATCTAAATAGATGCAGCTTGACGTTTCCTGCGCTGATACACATGATTGTATTTCCTCTTCGGACGCGCCGATGCCATGTCATCATCAACCATACTTTTCAACTTTACTTTATTATACTCAACTATTATAATTGATACGACCAATTCGATCGTAGTTCCAACTACGGGGCTGTTTGGATTCAAGGAAGTGGGCGAAAGTAAGAAACTAGGGAAGTGTTATTTCTCACTTCCCTATTTATTCAAACGCCGGAAAAGAAAAATGAGAAAATCCCTTTTCCTTTTCTCTTTTCCCTTTTGCACAATCATTTCCTCACTTCCGGAGTGCTACAGTTAATTTTGTGATCATGTAAATCTCATTTATAAGAAGTTGCAGTTAAAAACAGTTAATTTTGTGATTATGTAATTCTCACTTGCATTCTAATTATAATCCAATTTTTATTTTTCTTTATTAATTTTTATTTTAATATTATTTCATGGTCAACTTTTTCACTTCCACTTTCACATTACCATCCAAACACTAGAAAAAACATAACATTTTTTAAATCATACTTTCCAACAACATTCAAACACCGGAAAACTTACTAACCAATTCACAAGTTTCAAAGGAAACTATTACTACTTCCTCACTTCCTCACTTTCACCCCTAACCAAACAACCCCAACATCAAAGCGATCTAAATTACAGCTACAGCTCTAACTACTGCAGTTAAAGTTACATGCAACTCTAACTAAATTTAAAAAAATGAATTGTTGTTCACTGTAGTTGAATCGGCACGTAGTTGAAATTGAGACTATGGAAAATAATCACAGGAAAATGAGACAACAGAAAACACAGTTTCTGGTCTTACACTGTTTTCGACGTTCTACATTTTCCCTCTAACCAAAACAACCCATGATGGTTTATAGCGGGGGCTCAAGCTAGGTTTTCTAACTGGATCTGGCCCAAACAACAACTGGCACTTTGTCGACCTCTTTTCCCCCAAAAAAGGCCCACAACGCCGAACACTTTCGTTCATATCGTATCGTCTAATTTTGATCAGACGCCTACAATTCAATTTAAACTTTTTAGGGTTTTCAACGCCGCCCACACCAACCCCCCCCCCCCCCCCCCCCCCCCCCCCCCCCCCCCCTCCCTCTTCTTTTTCTATATGAGCCCTCCGCTTCGGCGTCTCGTTCTCTCGGTTGGGGCTCTGTTGTTTTGCTTCTTCTTCCCCCTTCTTTTTTCTGTTTGATTCTTTTAAAAAGTGTATGGTATTTCTCAATTAAACTTGTAATTTTCCTTGTTTTCTTATTTACTGTCAGATTGAAATGAAGGCTGCAGAAGCAGCTTGCAATGATGAGAGAAATTTGGCAATGACCCCAGATGGGGGATGTGATTCAAAACGCATATGCCATATCGCTACGTTCTTTCTGAGCTTATTATTCCTGGCCATTTAATTTAATTTATTTGTCTTTTGCATCTTTTCTCCTCCCATCTTTTATTTTTCCCTGGCTCCGATTCTTTGCAGGAAAAGAAATTCTGATTTTCTTTTGATTTTGTTTTCTTCTGCTTTATTTCCTAATTAATTTCTTACTACTTATTTTTAATCAAATAAAAAGCTTGAATATTCATTAATTATTTAACAGTTTACATTCAATTAGCAAATATTCTTGATATAGAGTTGGATATTTGACGAGATTTGAGGTGGTGTTTTTTTTTTCTTTTTCTCTGAATTTTTGGATTTAGATCTTTAAAACTGTACAATAATCCCATAATACACCATTAAATTCAGATTCTCTAATGGTTTCTACATTTGTTAATGAGTTTGAATTTATTTGAGTCAGTGAAAGCAGAATCTCACAGCATAATAATGTCCATAAATTCTGATATTAACAAGTTTACACTACTGATTCAACACAACAACGCTGGATCAAGCACAAATTAAAGCTAAACACACAACAGGAGAGAACTGATCCAAGCTTGAAAGTCAATTGAACCCTGCACAATGAGAATGAACAGTGAATTATTAATTGGGGAACAGAAAACGTCAAATCAAATTAAAATGTGGGAATTCACCCAAAAAAAATTGCATTTTTTTTCCCCTTCTTCTTTTGACCTAATTTGAGATCCAGCCCATTGTTCACTGAGGATGATCCCCCCGCTCCCGTCTCTCGCAGCGCCTGTATGTTGGAAATCTACATCATAGATTAGCGAGGGATTAGTTGACAAAAATGCTTTTGCTTTATGTTTAAACAATACTTTTTTTGAGAAATTAACAATTTTGAGGTGGTTTTCATCTAATTTCAAAATCATTCTTACTTGTAAACTCTTAACAAATTTTTAATAATTCTACTTTTATTATGAAACAAGCAATAGATGCAGCTCGCCCACCTTTGCTTAAATTGCCAGGACACAACAACGCACATTTTAAAACCCTAGATTCTGCCTAGGTTTATTGAGACAGAACCTAAGCTTACGAGACAGTGTTCCCTATTTTTGCTTTTCAGAATAAAAAAAAAAGTAAAACCAGAAGGCATTCATCAATTTAACATATGAACTATCAAAATCTCACCTTCTCGCACAGTCCGTACCTCGTCTGCTGCTGATCATTCAGCTTCATCGTTCAAACCAACACCATCACCATTAATCTAAATGACCAAAGAAATCAATTTGCATAATATAATAAATTTTCTAGTTATTACCATGTTTTGGAGCTGACCCATCTCTCCATTGATCTTCCTCTCCTTCTCCAACCTCACCTTGTTGATGGCAGCCTCCAGATTCTGCTCCAAGATGTCCAAAACAGGCACTGAGTACTCTTGGCTCTCATCAATTTGCATGAACCTATATTTTCATACAGCTTCAAAAACTCTACCCTTTTTCTTTTAAAATACAATTCGATCATAACAATCAAAGTAAGAGAAATATTAGTCGTAAATAAATAAAAATACCTCAGCTCTCTCTCCAAAAGCTCACACAACTTCTCCACCTTCTGAGCCTCTGTGGCAAATAGTTAAGGAGTTATTTTCTTTAGAAATATTTTCAAATTTATTTTTAAAAGAGTCATTTTATTTTAACAAAGAAGTGTTTTCCTTTTTCAATTTATTGTTATCAATTTTTAATGAATCATATTTTTCAAGAAGTTTTTGACAAAAAGATGTAAGCTCATCATAAGACATGTCAATATCTTCTTCTAGCTTGGATTCAGAGTTTACCTCAAGGGGATTATCCCTTTGGACCATGTAGCACAAGTTGGAAGCATCACTTTCATCATCCGAGTCACTCCCAGCATAGTATTGCTTTTGTTCATCAAGAGACACTAAAGTGTTCCATACTATAAAAGCCGAATCAAAATTAGAAACCCTACATAAATAATCATCATTTAGGGTTGATTTTAAAGCATGGATGACTTTTGAGTTAGCCTCTAGATGTTTGCTATTTAAATAATATGAATTTTTAATTGTGGTAAGATAAACATGAATCCCTAGGGCTTTGAGGTATATGGACATCTTAACTTTCCAAGTTTGGATGTTAAGAATGTCAAACATGGGAGGTGTCATGAAATCCATGTGTGTGTAAAAAATATTGTGATTAATTAAAATGAGAATCTTTAACTCAAGGTTGTTAGACCCAAATCAAAAGCACCAAGCTCTGATACAAATTGAAGTTCACCTAGAGGGGGGTGAATAGGTGATAAGCTAATCTAATGATGAATAATGAATTAATTAAAACTATTTATGCAAACTAAAAACTATTATGTTAAACACACCAAGTATAACACAAGAGTGTAGCCGAATTTTCGGTGAAGGCTCTGAACTATCTCCTCAAGATTCCTCTAGATATGAATTGAGGTGCCGCTATGGCTCTCTTGGTTGAATACACGTGTGAGCAAACAATCCGAAGCATATATCAAACAAGCACAAGATATATCAAGCTTATAAATAGATAAGCAATGTAAGCATGCAAGATATAAACACAAATGAGAGATAGAGAGAGAGAGAGCAATCGCAAACACGGGAGATTTGTTTCGAGGTTCGAACACCCTAACTCTACGTCCCCGCCTTCAACACTATGAAGGATTTCTACTAGAATCAATCCCATCGGATCACTCGGAGCCGCAATACCTACAAAGGAGTTCACACTAGAACTCTTGGACTCACTAGTCCCCTTACTTGTTCCCACAAGAACAAACACACGCAAGCACACTAGCTTGTCGAGGCCGCACCTCTACAGCGAGCTCCCACAAGAACTCGAAACAACACGAATCCGCAAGTCCGCCTCCTCAAATACAAAGTAGAACACTTTGGTGATCTCAACACTTTGATCACCTCAAACACTCTCACAACAAAGATCCCTAGAGGATTGATATAGCAATGGATAGCTCAAGTATGTGTGAGAAAACAAGATAGAATGGTGGAGGGAAAACTCAAGAAATCTCTTTTTCAAAATACTCTTGAAAAACTCTCCTTTTGATATGAAAGTTTTAGCTCTAAAACAAGTGGAGATAAACACTCAGAAAGGTAGGAAAAACTAGCTTGATAACCCACTTTAAATCTTGTTAAAAACAGCCCAAAATAGCCCCAATTTATAGGCCTAAAAATATAGCCGTTGGAGCCAACTCAGCAGGAAACCCTGCTGTCAGTCGACCGGCCGGTCGACCGCCAACTGTCAGATTTTCGATCGTTGGGAAAAGCGGTTGACCGGACGGTCGACCGAAAACTGGACCTTGACCTAACGGTCGACCGCCCGGTCGATCGGGGCAGATCCAGAGAGCAAAGCTCTCTGGACGGTCGACCGGCCCCTGCTGTGCACGTTTGTGCACATCGGTTGACCGGTCCGGTCGACCGGCAGAAGGCCTGGTCAAACATCTTATAGGGATTAAAACTTGGTCTTTTTATCTTTAATAAAATCTCATAAATTCTCATAAATTCTACAAAAATAAGTTCATTAATAAACTTTGATATACAAACATGTTTGATTAAAAATCAAAACATATTACAAACATTTTGAACTATGTTTGTGATATAGAATATTTGGCGTTAAACAAAAACCGTATTTTTCAAAAACAATCACCAAATTGAAAAATGATTTTTTCAAAACTTCTCCAAATACAAAAACATGATATCTTAAACACTTTTGAAGCTTAATGTGTATGGATATGATCCACTCCACATATGAGATGAAATATCTATGTTTTTTGACAATCAGCTCAAAATAGTTTTGATAAAAACACATGTATATTAACACATAAAAATTTTGTGTGTGTGTAAATGAACTTGAGCAATCTACCCACTAATCTATCCTTTACATTTTATCTAAAAACAAATCTTAACACAAAACCCGACACAATCTTCTTCTCTTGAAAATCTTCTTCTCCTTATTGACTTGGTCCAAAACCTTGATCCAATGAGCTAGACTCCTTTTAAGTACTTGATGCAATCTTGATGGCGAGCTCTTGAATCAACACGTGCTAGCTCCAAAACTTGACTTCGAATCCTTTATTGAAACTAAACACCTACTAAGATCTAGATCAAATATCTGAGACCAAATAAATACAAGATCATTAGTACTATAACTACATGGGTTAATCATCATCAAAAGTAGAGCGATGGACCTTTGGGCCAACAGAAGGTACTTGGAGCATTAGTTAATCTAAAAGCATGACCATCCACTCATACAACCTATCATTCATTTTGAAAGCGGTCTTCCATTCATTTTCGGAACGGATGTGAATTTGATGATAACCACTTTTTAGATGAATCTTGGAGAAAATAGTGGCATCAGACATCATATTCAACATATCATCCAGTTTAGAAATGGGAAAATGGTATTTAACTATTATCTTATTGATGGCACAGCTATCCATCCACATACGCCAAGATCTATCTTTTTTGTGCATCAGTAGGGCGGAACCGCACAAGGACTCATGCTCTCTTAGATGAAGCATTTTTTCATCAATTCATTAACTTGCCTCTTGAGTTTGACATGATCAGTAGGGTTCATTCTATAGTGGAAAAAGTTGAGAAGACTAAAGACTAGCTCTTGGGACTAAATCAATAGAGCATTGGATGTCACGCATTGGTGGAAACTTGTCCGGAAGGTCTTTAGGAAAAACATCAGCGAACTCCGCAATCACTGGGGTGATTTCAGAGGGATCGCAGTGTTGGATTCTTTAGTAATTTCCTTGGTTACGAGGATCACGAAGGGAGCTCTTTTCTTCACATGTTGAATGAAAGTCTTGACAGTAATCAAGTTGATACTATTAGTTTTCTTCACTATCGTAGGCTTTGGTTCAGATGCTTCAGCTTAGGCTCGCGAGGTAATAACTTGATCTTCTTCCTTTGTGTTCGAATTGACACATGTTCGACCAACCGTAGATGGTAACATCATTGTCGTATAACCATGGTCGTCCAAGTATAACGTGACCCACATCCATAGACATAACATCGCACCAGATTTTGTCCTTATAAAGACCAAAGTCAATCGGGATAAGGCATCTCTGATTGACTTCCAGCGCTGAAGAGTTAATTCATGTTACTCTATAGAGATGTGGATGGGGTACAACCTTCAGGCTAAATTTGACAATCACTGAAAATGACACATCGTTAATATAAGTTTCACTGTTTACAGCTATCTTGCAGCTCCTACGACCAATTTTCATAATGATGTGGAACATGGTGATTCGTCTATATTCATCTTTCTCCTTAGATTGAGACAAGGCACACCTGACGACGGATAAATGAATCGACGTCGTTGATTTAATACAATTAAGACCAATGCTATCACATGTGGTATCATCATCCATATCAGACTCTTCTTCTTCTCCCTGGGAAATAAATTCCTCTAATTCTGATTTTGATACTACTTCAGGCTTCCCATTGATTAAGGAAATTTTGACTGGAGTTGGGCAATTGGCAGCTACATGTCCATATCCCTTGCACTTGTAACATTTGATTGTGGCAGTCAGTTTGGAGAACTCCTTATCGACGCCCTTGCCTTTATTCTGAACACTCTTGCCTTTAATATCCGCTTTGTGGATAGAAGTGTCCTTGAAAGCGGATGAGGTACTGACTCGAGGGAGGTTTGATTGTTTGTGTGTGACCTTCAGAGATGGAGTTAGACCTAGCCGCATCTAAATCTTGAACCAACGCGTAGGCCTTCTCAAGCTCGGTGACTTCGCTTGCGAAAAGTTCAGTTCGCAAGTCATTCCTAAGTCCAGCTCTAAATCCAGACAGTACTTGAGCTTTCCTTCACTGTAAATGACATTGCATCTGCTGAGAATCTCATCAAACTTTTTCACATATTCCTGTACCGATTTGTGCCCTGAGTGTATTAATGCCCCTTGTCCATAAGACAGGCATTAGACGATGGCGGCACATATTTTTCTTTAAGTTCATCCTTCATTCTTTACCAAGTATCAATTGGTTCTTGCTCATGAGCTGCTCACATATTTACTAAATTAGTCCAATACTGGCTAGCTTGACCGATCAATTTCATCTCGGCAAACTTGACTTTTCTGGGTTCAGTGAGATCGTACCACGTGAAATATTTGTTAAGTTGTCGAGTCCAATTAAGAAAAGTTGTGGATCATGATGTCCATTGAATGTTTGGACATATATCTTAATACTTCTTAAGAATTGACTATCAGGGTCTCGCTCATCGTGTCCTTGGTATGATGCCAACCGATCACGTTCTCCTTCATGTTCTTCTTCTCGATCGTTGCGGTTCTGGAGAAATATTTCAACTCTACCTAACCTATCTATAGTCTGGGTCGCAGTTTAGGTCAGATTGGCTAGGTGGGCTTTGTATGGTAGTAATTGCATCGACGAGTTGTTGGTGATCCATAATTATACTACCTGATTCACTAGACTCTCCTAGCAAATATGAGTGTTCATTATGTTGGCCCAAAGGCCCATCACTCTAGTTTTGATGGTGATCAACTCATGTAGTTATGTTTACTAATGATCTTGTGTTTAATTAGTTGACAGATTTATGGTCAAGATCTTAGTTGGTGTATAGCTTCAACAAAGGATTTAAAGTCAAGTTTTGGAGCTAGCACGGTGTTTGGACCAAGTCAAGAAGGTTTCAAGTGAAGACTTCAAGAAGATGAAGACTTGTGTCTAGGTTTGTTTTAGAAGATTTTATTTTTAGATAAAATGTAAAGGATAGAATAGTTGGTGGATTGCTCAAGTACATATATACACACACTCTTAATTTAGTTTATTTAGAAAAGAATTTTTACTTTGGAAAAATATAGTTTTGGTTTTTGGAGTTTCAAGTATCATGTTTTTAACCAAAACCTTATTTAGTGCTTAATGTCAAAAACATAGATATTTCATCTTGATTGTGTAGTGGATCATATCCATACACACTATGCCTTAAAATGAATTATAATATCTTGTTTTTGTATTTGGTGATGTTTTGGAAAAACAAAGTTTGGAAAAATAAGTTTGGAAAAATACTGTTTTCATTTTGAGCCAATATTTCCAAGTTACAAAAATAGTCCAAATTATATGTAACATGCATTGATTTTGTGCAATCATGTTTGTTTATCAAAGTATATTGGTCAAACTATTTTTGTAGAATTTTCAGTATTTTATGGGATTTTATTTGAGCCAAAATGACAAACTTTTTAATCTCAGATTTCTGTTTCAGGCTTCAGCAAGTCGACTGTATAGTCGACTAGGTCTGAAGTCGGTCGACCGGCTCGGTCGACCGACGTGCACAGACGTGCACGCCTTGACTGGAAGATGGCCGGTCGACCGACCCGGTCGACCGTCCAGAGAGCAGAGCTCTCTGGAAAGGCCCCGGCCGACCGGACAGAGAGTCTGCTCTCTGTATCTGGCCTCGGTCGACCGACCCGGTCGACCGTTGGCACAACGGTCTAAAATATTACCGTTGGCCGGTCGACCGGGCGGTCGACCGACAGGTCTGACAGACCCCAACGGCTAGTTTCTTCCAGCCTATAAATTTTGGGGTTTGGTCATTGTTTTCATATAAGATTTTGGAGACTCTTAGAGCCAGTTTTTCCTACTTCTTTCAGAGGTTTTCTCCACATATTTGAGAGCAAATATTTCCAATCAAAAGGAAAGATTTATCGAGAGTGTTTAAGTGATTTCTTTGAATTTTCCTCCACCATCTCTTTCCTTGTTTTCTCACACTACACTTGAGCCAACCATTGATTATTCATTCTATAGGAGTGTTATAGTGAGAGCTTTTATTGGTGATCAAAGTGTTTAGATCACCAAGAGATCTTTTCTTTGTTCTTGAGGAGGCGGACAAGTGTGTTCGCGGTGGTTTAGAGTTCGGTTGTGAACTCTTGGTTTGAGGTGCGGCCTCGGCGAGCTTGTGGGGCTTGCGTGTGTACGGACTAGGGAGTCCGAGAGTTTGTAGGTGTTGTGGCACCAAGGAGTGATCCATTGGGATCTTGCATAGTGGAAATCCTTCGTGTGTCGAATGCGGGGATGTAGAGCAAGGGTGCTCGAACCTCGAAACAAACCCTTTGTGTTTGCGATTGCCTTTTCTCTCTCTCTCTCTCCCTTACTTATATCTTGCATAGCTTATATTGTCTTTACATTTACATGCTTGATATATTGTGCTCATATTGTATACTTGCTTGGGTTTGTTTGCTAACACTTGTATTTAACCAAGAGAGCCATCGCGGCACCTCAACCCATATCCAGGGGAATCTCGAGGAGCTTGTCCAGAGCCCTTCACGGGGAATTCGGCAACACTCTTGTGTTATACGTGGTGTTTAGTGTAAAAGTTTATTTAGGTCATAATAGCTTTTAATTCCGCATTATTTGTCATTAAGTGACCATTAGATTAACCAACACCTATTCACCCCCCCTCTAGGTGAACTTTCAATTGGTATCAGAGCCAAGTGCTCTTGATTTGGGTCTTACAACCTAGAGTTAAAGATCCTCTTTTTAGGCTAATCACTATTTTTGTACACACACTATGGATTTTATGGCACCACCCACTTTTGACATTCTTAACATCCAAATTTGGAAGGTTAAGATGTCCTTGTACCTCAAGGCCCTAGGCATTCATGTTTATCTTGCTACCACTAATGATTCATATGTTAATAATAGCAAGTATATTGAGGCTAACTCAAAAGCCATTCATGCTTTAAAATGTACCCTAAATGATGAATATCTTTCTAGGGTTTCTAATGTTGATTCGGCTTTTGTAGCTTGGAACATCATCACCTCCCTTGGCGAAAAGGATTTATATTATGCCGGGAGCGATTCGGACGTTGGAAGCGACACCTCCAACGCATGCTATATGGTCCAAGGGGATAACCCCCTTGAGGTAAACATCGAATCCGATGATGAAGACATGTCATATGATGAGCTTACTACTTTTTGTCAACTTGTGCTTGAAAAATATGACATGATTAAGAAAGAAAATAAAATTTTGAAAAAGAACATTGCTTGCATGCATAAAGAACATGATTCATTTAGAAGTAACATTGCATGTTTAGAAAAAGATAACAAAAATTTGAAAAAGGAATTTGATTGCATGCTTAATGAAAAAGATTCATTAGAAAATAAGGTTGCATGCATTGAAAAGGAAAATGAGATGTTGAAAAATGAGAATGTTTCCTTGATGACCAAATTAAATAATCTTTGTGAAGGAAACACTATTTTGAAAAATAAAGTTGATTTGGTGGAAAAACAAAAGGAAGTTGTTTTTCAAGAAAATAAGTCTTTGAAAAGAAAAATTTGTGAAAAAGAAAAAGAAGATGTTTGTAAAAGGAAAAAGAAAATGATCATATATCTCATCATGCTTTACATGTCACCTCTAATGAGATAAATATGTTGAAAAATAAAATAGATAGTTTGAGCTCTAATTTGAGCACATGTGCATTCAATCATACTAAATTGGAGTCTTTGTTTTCAAAGAAACAAACTCCACATGTTCATGCACATCCACATCATGCTTATGTTGAACATCATGCTCACACTCACACACATAAGCATACTAAGGTGTACACATGTACACATTGTGGCCGCAAAGGCCATTTAGCAAAGTTTTGTTATGATAAGATTAATTCTATAAATTTTGCTAATAAAAGATTTTGGGTTCTTACAAGACTAACCCCCTAGAACCCAAGAAAATATGGGTACCGAAACCCCACCTTGTGTATTTGATGTAGGTGAGGGCTCTCGCAAAACGTGAGAGGGATGGTACCTTGGTAGTGAATGCAATGAACTTGATGGACACATACTTGATGCATCACTATCAAGGAAGTTTTGGTGGGATAACCACCATGTTAGGAGCTTTGGAATTGATAACGATCTCTAAACTCCTACCTTTTATGTACATACTAGTACATTTATCATATTCATAGCATGTTCATGTTTTATGTTTTAATGTGCTTCATATGGTAAAAACAAGCTTAGATGTAGTTTTTATTAAAACTTGTATTATACATGTACAAATAGTGAGCTACATTTGTTTTATATATTATTGTACTTCATGCTCATTTGTACCCACTATATGCACATGTATAGACTAGTTTTGATGATTCTTTCATTTATACTTGTTTTGCTAATTTTTATACTTTACTTCATGTATATGTATTTTTAATTCAAATATAATAAATATACATGTATACACGTGAGTCTCTTGCCTTCATGCAAACATTATTAATAGACTCTTTTATATTTGGGATATGTATGCATATTGTTAGATTTGGATGAATCATACATATACCTAGAAGTTTTTGTTTTAAGATGTAAAATGATTTTATGTGTTGTTTATTAAAAAAAAAAATGATATTCATGTTTGATTTAAGCTTCAATGACTACTTTCATAAAAATACTATTTACATGATCTTTTAACACTCATTTTTATATACATGACTTTGTTTCATGATAATTTTGAGCTTTATAGACCAAGAGTGATTAAATCTTTATGTAATTAGTTATGATTTATGAAAAACATATGAGTTGATGTATTTGAAGGATCTTTAACTAGGCTTTTTAAAAAAAAAATAATTTAAACTAGTTATTTATTCTTCAAATTTTATAATGAGATATACTCTTGATCTTACCTTGCTTCAATTGGTATCATTGGATCATTTCAATTGGTATCAATATGATTATTTTTGTATATACTCATGTTTTGATTATATGTATGTATGCTTTCAAATTCTAGTAGTATCAATTTCTATTGGTATTCTCTTTTCATACATATATATGTGTTATTTGTGCTTGAGTTAAAATTGATTCACATTCTTAAAGCACTATGTTCATGCTAAGCTTGGGTTAAAACTTTACTTTCAATTGGTATCTCAATATATTTTAACTTAAGAAAAATTAAAGATTTTGCAATGTTTATTTGATATCACATACTTTCAATTGCTAATTTGCAATTGGTATCAAAATTAAAAAAAAATTATGTTGATTTGATATCTCAAAATTTGTTTCTTGAGAAAAGTTCAAAAATTTTGTATAAGAAAAATTAAAATGTTTTGATATGTATTTCCTATATGCAAGGAGAGCTTAACATCTCTTCTACATATAGATTCATGTTGAGTGTATCTTGTACTGAGGAGCTTGACAACTCTTCTTTATGTGATACACGTGTGTAGGGGGAGCTTCACATCTCCTCTTATGCATTACATAATATGCGTTATGTGAATTAGGGCTTGTCATCCCTCTTTCATATAATGTATATGTGTAGGGAAGCTAACTTAGCGTCTTCCTCTTCATGAATGTATATCGCATATAAACTTTTATTGACTTATTTGTTTGCACCCCTTATTGATCTCTTTGTTTATGACAAAAAGGGGGAGAAAAATTTTGTTTTTACTTTAACCCCTTTGTTGATGATTGACAAAAAGGAGGAGAAGAATTTAAGATTTATATGCATGTTTTTAGAAAAAGATTTATGTTTATGCATATATGTTTTGTTTTGCAAATAGGAGAAAAAGAATTTTGCTTTGTTTTATGCTTGTTAGCATGTTTATCTCCACATTTGCATACATGTTTATGTGCTTTCATTGCATATCTATTTGTTTATTTGTTATGCATGAGTTAAGGGGGAGCTTCTTTGAAGCTTTACTTTAATCCATGCATATATAACTTCATGAGTTTTGTCATCATCAAAAAGGGGGAGATTGTTGGCCCAAAGGCCCATCACTCTAGTTTTGATGATGATCAACTCATGTAGTTATGTTTACTAATGATCTTGTGTTTAATTAGTGACAGATTTATGGTCAAGATCTTAGTTGGTGCATAGCTTCAACAAATGATTTAAAGTCAAGTTTTGGAGCTAACACGGTGTTTGGACCAAGTCAAGAAGGCTTCAAGTGAAGACTTCAAGAAGATGAAGACTTGTGTCTAGGTTTGTTTTAGAAGATTTTATTTTTAGATAAAATGTAAAGGATAGAATAGTTGGTGGATTGTTCAAGTACATATACACACACACACACTCTTGATTTAGTTTATTTTAGAAAAGAATTTTTACTTTGGAAAAATATAGTTTTGGTTTTTGGAGTTTCAAGTATCATGTTTTTAACCAAAACCTTATTTAGTGCTTAATGTCAAAAACATAGATATTTCATCTTGATTGTGTAGTGGATCATATCCATACACACTATGCCTTAAAATGAATTACAATATCTTGTTTTTGTATTTGGTGATGTTTTGGAAAAACAAAGTTTGGAAAAATACTGTTTTCATTTTGAGCCAATATTTTCAAGTTACAAAAATAGTCCACATTATATGTAACATGCATTGATTTTGTGCAAGCATGTTTGTTTATCAAAGTATATTGGTCAAACTATTTTTGTAGAATTTTCAGTATTTTATGGGATTTTATTTGAGCCAAAAAGACAAACTTTTTAATCCCAGATTTCTGTTTCAGGCTTCAGCAAGTCGACTGTATAGTCGACTAGGTCTGAAGTCGGTCGACCGGCTCGGTCGACCGACGTGCACAAACGTGCACGCCTTGACTGGAAGATGGCCGGTCGACCGACCCGGTCGACCGACCCGGTCGACCGTCCAGAGAGCTCTGCTCTCTGGAAAGGCCCCGGCCAACCGGGCGGTCGACCGGACAGAGAGTCTGCTCTCTGTATCTGGCCTCGGTCGACCGACCCGGTCGACCGTTGGCACAACGGTCTAAAATATGACCGTTGGCCGGTCGACCGGGCGGTCGACCGACAGGTCTGACAGACCCCAACGGCTAGTTTCTTCCAGCCTATAAATTTTGGGGTTTGGTCATTGTTTTCATATAAGATTTTGGAGACTCTTAGAGCCAGTTTTTCCTACTTCTTTCAGAGGTTTTCTCCACATATTTGAGAGCAAATATTTCCAATCAAAAGGAAAGATTTATCAAGAGTGTTTAAGTGATTTCTTTGAGTTTTCCTCCACCATCTCTTTCCTTGTTTTCTCACACTACACTTGAGCCAACCATTGATTATTCATTCTATAGGAGTGTTGTAGTGAGAGCTTTTATTGGTGATCAAAGTGTTTAGATCACCAAGAGATCTTTTCTTTGTTCTTGAGGAGGCGGAGAAGTGTGTTCGCGGTGGTTTAGAGTTCGGTTGTGAACTCTTAGTTTGAGGTGCGGCCTCGGCGAGCTTGTGGGGCTTGCGTGTGTACGGACTAGGGAGTCCGAGAGTTTGTAGGTGTTGTGGCACCAAGAAGTGATCCATTGGGATCTTGCATAGTGGAAATCCTTCGTGTGTCGAAGGCGGGGATGTAGAGCAAGGGTGCTCGAACATCGAAACAAACCCTTTGTGTTTGCGATTGCCTTTTCTCTCTCTCTCCCTTACTTATATCTTGCATAGCTTATATTGTCTTTACATTTACATGCTTGATATATTGTGCTCATATTGTATACTTGCTTGGGTTTGTTTGCTAACACTTGTATTCAACCAAGAGAGCCATCGCGGCACCTCAACCCATATCTAGGGGAATCTCGAGGAGCTTGTCCAGAGCCCTTCACGGGGAATTCGGCAACACTCTTGTGTTATACGTGGTGTTTAGTGTAAAAGTTTATTTAGGTCATAATAGCTTTTAATTCCGCATTATTTGTCATTAAGTGACCATTAGATTAACCAACACCTATTCACCCCCCCTCTAGGTGAACTTTCAATTGGTATCAGAGCCAAGTGCTCTTGATTTGGGTCTTACAACCTAGAGTTAAAGATCCTCTTTTTAGGCTAATCATTATTTTTGTACACACACTATGGATTTTATGGCACCACCCACTTTTGACATTCTTAACATCCAAATTTGGAAGGTTAAGATGTCCTTGTACCTCAAGGCCCTAGGCATTCATGTTTATCTTGCTACCACTAATGATTCATATGTTAATAATAGCAAGTATATTGAGGCTAACTCAAAAGCCATTCATGCTTTAAAATGTACCCCAAATGATGAATATCTTTCTAGGGTTTCTAATATTGATTCGGCTTTTGTAGCTTGGAACATCATCACCTCCCTTGGCGAAAAGGATTTATATTATGCCGGGAGCGATTCGGACGTTGGAAGCGACACCTCCAACGCATGCTATATGGTCCAAGGGGATAACCCCCTTGAGGTAAACACCGAATCCGATGATGAAGACATGTCATATGATGAGCTTACTACTTTTTGTCAACTTGTGCTTGAAAAATATGACATGATTAAGAAAGAAAATAAAAATTTGAAAAAGAACATTGCTTGCATGCATAAAGAATATGATTCATTTAGAAGTAACATTGCATGTTTAGAAAAAAATAACAAAAATTTGAAAAAGGAATTTGATTGCATGCTTAATGAAAAAGATTCATTAGAAAATAAGGTTGCATGCATTGAAAAGGAAATTGAGATGTTGAAAAATGAGAATGTTTCCTTGATGACCAAATTAAATAATCTTTGTGAAGGAAACACTATTTTGAAAAATAAAGTTGATTTGGTGAAAAAACAAAAGGAAGTTATTTTTCAAGAAAATAAGTCTTTGAAAAGAAAAATTTGTGAAAAAGAAAAAGAAGATGTTTGTAAAAGGAAAAAGAAAAATGATCATATATCTCATCATGCTTTACATGTCACCTCTAATGAGATAAATATGTTGAAAAATAAAATAGATAGTTTGAGTTCTAATTTGAGCACATGTGCATTCAATCATACTAAATTGGAGTCTTTGTTTTCAAAGAAACAAACTCCACATGTTCATGCACATCCACATCAAGCTTATGTTGAACATCATGCTCACACCCACACACATAAGCATACTAAGGTGTACACATGTACACATTGTGGCCGCAAAGGCCATTTAGCAAAGTTTTGTTATGATAAGATTAATTCTATAAATTTGCTAATAAAAGATTTTGGGTTCTTACAAGACTAACCCCCTAGGACCCAAGAAAATATGGGTACCAAAACTCCCACCTTGTGTATTTGATGTAGGTGAGGGCTCTCGCAAAACGTGAGAGGGATGGTACCTTGGTAGTGAATGCAATGAACTTGATGGACACATACTTGATGCATCACTATCAAGGAAGTTTTGGTGGGATAACCACCATGTTAGGAGCTTTGGAGTTGGTAACGATCTCTAAACTCCTACTTTTTATGTACATGCTAGTACATTTATCATATTCATAGCATGTTCATGTTTTATGTTTTAATGTGCTTCATATGGTAAAAACATGCTTAGATGTAGTTTTTATCAAAACTTGTATTATACATGTACAAATAGTGAGCTACATTTGTTTTATATATGATTGTACTTCATGCTCATTTGTACCCACTATATGCACATGTATAGACTAGTTTTGATGATTCTTTCATTTATACTTGTTTTGCTAATTTTTATGCTTTACTTCATGTATATGTATTTTTAATTCAAATCTAATAAATATACAAGTATACCCGTGAGTCTCTTGCCTTCATGCAAACATTATTAATAGACTCTTTTATATTTAGGATATGTATGCATATTGTTAGATTTGGATGAATCATACATATACCTAGAAGTTTTTGTTTTAAGATGTAAAATGATTTTATGTGTTGTTTATTAAAAAAAAATTTGATATTCATGTTTGATTTAAGCTTCAATGACTATTTTCATAAAAATACTATTTACATGATCTTTTAACACTCATTTTTATATACATGACTTTGTTTCATGATAATTTTGAGCTTTATAGACCAAGAGTGATTAAATCTTTATGTATTTAGTTATGATTTATGAAAAACATATGAGTTGATGTATTTGAAGGATCGTTAACTAGGCTTTTTAAAAAAAAATAATTTAAACTAGTTATTTATTCTTCAAATTTTATAATGAGATATACTCTTGATCTTACCTTGCTTCAATTGGTATCATTGGATCATTTCAAATGGTATCAATATGATTATTTTTGTATATACTCATTTTTTGATTATATGTATGTATGCTTTCAAATTCTAGTAGTATCAATTTCTATTAGTATTCTCTTTTCATACATATATATGTGTTATTTGTGCTTGAGTTAAAATTGATTCACATTCTTAAAGCACTATGTTTATGCTAAGCTTGGGTTAAAACTTTACTTTTCAATTGGTATCTCAATATGTTTTAACTTAAGAAAAATTAAAGATTTTGCAATGTTTATTTGATATTACATACTTTTAATTGCTAATTTGCAATTGGTATCAAAATTAAAAAAAATTATGTTGATTTGATATCTCAAAATTTGTTTCTTGAGAAAAGTTCAAAAATTTTGTATAAGAAAAATTAAAATGTTTTGATATGTATTTCCTATATGCAAGGAGAGCTTAACATCTCTTCTACATATAAATTCATGTTGAGTGTATCTTGTATTGAGGAGCTTGACAACTCTTTTTTATGTGATACACGTGTGTAGGGGGAGCTTCACATCTCCTCTTATGCATTACATAATATGCGTTATGTGAATTAGGGCTTGTCATCCCTCTTTCATATAATGTATATGTGTAGGGAAGCTAACTTAGCGTCTTCCTCTTCATGAATGTATATCGCATATAAACTTTTATTGACTTATTTGTTTGCACCCCTTATTGATCTCTTTGTTTATGACAAAAAGGGGGAGAAAAATTTTGTTTTTACTTTAACCCCTTTGTTGATGATTGACAAAAAGGAGGAGAAGAATTTAAGATTTATATGCATGTTTTTAGAAAAAGATTTATGTTTATGCATATATGTTTTGTTTTGCAAATAGGAGAAAAAGAATTTTGCTTTGTTTTATGCTTGTTAGCATGTTTATCTCCACATTTGCATACATGTTTATGTGCTTTCATTGCATATCTATTTGTTTATTTGTTATGCATGAGTTAAGGGGGAGCTTCTTTGAAGCTTTACTTTAATCCATGCATATATAACTTCATGAGTTTTGTCATCATCAAAAAGGGGGAGATTGTTGGCCCAAAGGCCCATCACTCTAGTTTTGATGATGATCAACTCATGTAGTTATGTTTACTAATGATCTTGTGTTTAATTAGTGACAGATTTATGGTCAAGATCTTAGTTGGTGCATAGCTTCAACAAATGATTTAAAGTCAAGTTTTGGAGCTAACACGGTGTTTGGACCAAGTCAAGAAGGCTTCAAGTGAAGACTTCAAGAAGATGAAGACTTGTGTCTAGGTTTGTTTTAGAAGATTTTATTTTTAGATAAAATGTAAAGGATAGAATAGTTGGTGGATTGTTCAAGTACATATACACACACACACACTCTTGATTTAGTTTATTTTAGAAAAGAATTTTTACTTTGGAAAAATATAGTTTTGGTTTTTGGAGTTTCAAGTATCATGTTTTTAACCAAAACCTTATTTAGTGCTTAATGTCAAAAACATAGATATTTCATCTTGATTGTGTAGTGGATCATATCCATACACACTATGCCTTAAAATGAATTACAATATCTTGTTTTTGTATTTGGTGATGTTTTGGAAAAATAAAGTTTGGAAAAATACTGTTTTCATTTTGAGCCAATATTTCCAAGTTACAAAAATAGTCCAAATTATATGTAACATACATTGATTTTGTGCAAGCATGTTTGTTTATCAAAGTATATTGGTCAAACTATTTTTGTAGAATTTTCAGTATTTTATGGGATTTTATTTGAGCCAAAAAGACAAACTTTTTAATCCCAGATTTCTGTTTCAGGCTTCAGCAAGTCGACTGTATAGTCTACTTGGTCTGAAGTCGGTCGACCGGCTCGGTCGTTCGACGTGCACAGACGTGCACGCCTTTACTGGAAGATGGCCGGTCGACCGACCCTGTCGACCGTCCAGAGAGCTCTGCTCTCTGGAAAGGCCCCGGCCGACCGGGCGGTCGACCGGACAGAGAGTCTGCTCTCTGTATCTGGCCTCGGTCGACCGACCCGGTCGACCGTTGGCACAACGGTCTAAAATATGACCGTTGGCCGGTCGACCGACAGGTCTGACAGACCCCAACGGCTAGTTTCTTCCAGCCTATAAATTTTGGGGTTTGGTCATTGTTTTCATATAAGATTTTGGAGACTCTTAGAGCCAGTTTTTCCTACTTCTTTCAGAGGTTTTCTCCATATATTTGAGAGCAAATATTTCCAATCAAAAGGAAAGATTTATCAAGAGTGTTTAAGTGATTTCTTTGAGTTTTCCTCCACCATCTCTTTCCTTGTTTTCTCACACTACACTTGAGCCAACCATTGATTATTCATTCTATAGGAGTGTTGTAGTGAGAGCTTTTATTGGTGATCAAAGTGTTTAGATCACCAAGAGATCTTTTCTTTGTTCTTGAGGAGGCGGACAAGTGTGTTCGCGGTGGTTTAGAGTTCGGTTGTGAACTCTTGGTTTGAGGTGCGGCCTCGGCGAGCTTGTGGGGCTTGCGTGTGTACGGACTAGGGAGTCTGAGAGTTTGTAGGTGTTGTGGCACCAAGGAGTGATCCATTGGGATCTTGCATGGTGGAAATCCTTCGTGTGTCGAAGGCGGGGATGTAGAGCAAGGGTGCTCGAACCTCGAAACAAACCCTTTGTGTTTGCGATTGCCTTTTCTCTCTCTCTCTCTCCCTTACTTATATCTTGCATAGCTTATATTGTCTTTACATTTACATGCTTGATATATTGTGCTCATATTGTATACTTGCTTGGGTTTGTTTGCTAACACTTGTATTCAACCAAGAGAGCCATCGCGGCACCTCAACTCATATCTAGGGGAATCTCGAGGAGCTTGTCCAGAGCCCTTCACGGGAATTCGGCAACACTCTTGTGTTATACGTGGTGTTTAGTGTAAAAGTTTATTTAGGTCATAATAGCTTTTAATTCCGCATTATTTGTCATTAAGTGACCATTAGATTAGCCAACACCTATTCACCCCCCTCCCCCTCTAGGTGAACTTTCACATTACAGGTAGACATACACTAAAACAAGAATTAAATGAATGCAAACAGAATCTACATGCAAACTATTTTTTTATATAATTAAATTTAAGCAAACTAAATGAAAGTCCTAACTATATGTTGGTGCAAATTTCTTACTTAAACTGTGCTCTGATATCAAATAATGTGAAACTGGACGCAGGCGATATCAGAAATCAATGATAAAGCTAAACTTACTGGGTTCACTATAAACTACGATCTTTGGTAGGAATAAACTTAAAATTAATTATATGGCAAGATGGGTTTTGACAAAATATAATACTCGTAATGTGGATAATTCTAACCGTCACAAACCACTTACAATACTTAGTTACGCAGAATGAATCCTACTTGCAATATCAGGATAGTATAATACAAAGATATGCAGAATCACACACGCTCACTAATATTTGTGGACAATAGAGAATTCATGATAATATACTAGAGATAATATAAGCAGTGTAACCGACAGATATTCTGAATTGCTGTAAATAGAAACTACCTACCGAGAAGCTTCGTTCTCGGGCTTCCTTGTGGTTACGATTTTATTTTACTCTTGCTCTGATTTGTTGAAAGTGGACTAAAATCTTATTTGTGGTTGTTGCAGGGGACTCGCTGTGGTGTTGCTAGATGTCGACGCACGCAGAGAGAAGGGATAGCAGACGAGAGCGACCGTAGGGGGATGCTGTCACATGCAGAGGATGGAAGAGGGTGGTAGGCGGGGCTTGCTGTTGCTGTCATTGGTGCGACTGCTGTTGTTGATGTGGAGTAGGGAGATTTGGGGAGAGGGTTGCTCACGGAAGGGGAGGAGGGAGGGAGGTTTGTGGGGATGTGCTGGCAGTTGTCATGCGAGGGAAAGGAGGGAGGATTTGGGGCGTGGCAACAGCTCACGCAAGGAGGAGGACTTGGGGAAGCATAGGTCACAGCTTGGGGATTTCTGCACCTGCTCATGCAAGAGGATGGATGGGAAAGCAGGAGGCGGTCTTAGGAAAGGTCCTTTGCTTGCTCACGCCATGGGAAGGAGGTAGATCTCTGTTGCTTGTTTTGTAGCTGTATAGGGATTGAGTTTTGCAAAATAAGTTGTAATTGGATTGGAGAACTGAAATTGGAATTTTGTAATGAGATTGGATTTGTGTAAGTGGATGAGGGACTTGAATTGGGGTTCGAGATTTGAATGTGAAGCCGATAGAAGGATAGATGGATTGGATTTCATACCCGCACCAATCGAATTGGAATTTCACATTCCAAATTCAAAAGATTAAATTCTCATATCTGAAAATTCAACAAGATATTTTATCATCAAGAATGCATCAAAATTTATTTCAAGAAATGCCAATTAAATAGGCTAACAGACTATAAGAGTTTCCCCACATAACCGACGTGGTACTAAATAAGATAAACACTATGAAGAAGTAAACAATTGTAACGAAATGATCACTACAACAAAAGAAAAATATAGTAACCAGCTGAAAACATAAGAGTGCGACTAAATCTAAATAGATGCAGCTTGACGTTTCCTACGCTGATACACATGATTGTATTTCCTCTTCGGACGAGCCGATGCCATGTCATCATCAACCATACTTTTCAACTTTACTTTATTATACTCAACTATTATAATTGATACGACCAATTCGATCGTAGTTCCAACTACAGGGCTGTTTGGATTCAAGGAAGTGGGCGAAAGTAAGAAACTGGGGAAGTGTTATTTCTCACTTCCCTATTTATTCAAACACCGGAAAAGAAAAATGAGAAAATCCCTTTTCCTTTTTTCTTTTCCCTTTTACACAATCATTTCCTCACTTCCGGAGTGCTACAGTTAATTTTGTGGTCATGTAAATCTCATTTATAAGAAGTTGTAGTTAAAAACAGTTAATTTTGTGATTATGTAAATCTCACTTGCATTCTAATTATAATCCAATTTTTATTTTTCTTTATTAATTTGTATTTTAATATTATTTCGTGGTCAACTTTGTGGTCAACTTTTTCACTTCCACTTTCACATTACCATCCAAACACTAGAAAATACATAACATTTTTCAAATCATACTCTCCAACAACATTCAAACACCGGAAAACTTACTAACCAATTCACAAGTTACAAAGGAAACTATTACTACTTCCTCACTTTCTCACTTTCACCCCTAACCAAACAACCCAACATCAAAGCCGTCTAAATTACAACTCTAACTACTGCAGTTAAAGTTACATGCAACTCTAACTAAATTAAAAGAAAATGAATTGTTGTTCACTGTAGTTGAATCGGCACGTAGTTGAAATTGAGACTATGGAAAATAATCACAGGAAAATGAGACAACAGAGAACACAGTTTCTGGTCTTACACTGTTTTCCACGTTCTACATTTTCCCTCTAACCAAAACAACCCATGATGGTTTATAGCGGGGGCTCAAGCTAGGTTTTCTAACTGGATCTGGCCCAAACAACAACTGGCACTTTGTCGACCTCTTTTCCCCCAAAAAAGGCCCACAACCCCGAACACTTTCGTTCATATCGTATCGTCTAATTTTGATCAGACGCCTACAATTCAATTTAAACTTTTTAGGGTTTTCAACGCGCCCCCCCGCACCCCGCCCCCCCACACCCCCCCCTCTTCTTTTTCTATATGAGCCCCCCGCTTCGGCGTCTCGTTCTCTCGATTGGGGCTCTGTTGTTTTGCTTCTTCTTCCCCCTTCTTTTTTCTGTTTGATTCTTTTAAAAAGTGTATGGTATTTCTCAATTAAACTTGTAATTTTCCTTGTTTTTTTATTTACTGTCACATTGAAATGAAGGCTGCAGAGGCAGCTTGCAATGATGAGAGAAATTTGGCAATGACCCCAGATGGGGGATGTGATTCAAAACGCATATGCCATATCGCTACGTTCTTTCTGAGCTTATTATTCCTGGCCATTTAATTTAATTTATTTGTCTTTTGCATCTTTTCTCTTCCCATCTTTTATTTTCCCTGGCTCCGATTCTCTGCAGGAAAAGAAATTCTGATTTTCTTTTGATTTTGTTTTCTTCTGCGTTATTTCCTAATTAATTTCTTACTTCTTATTCCTAATCAAACGAAAAACTTGAATATTCATTAATTATTTAACAGTTTACATTCAATTATCAAATATTCTTGATATACTTGGAGTTGGATATTTGACGAGATTTGAGGTGGTGTTTTTTTTTTTCTTTTTCTCTGAATTTTTGGATTTAGATCTTTAAAACTGTACAATAATCCCATAATACACCATTAAATTCAGATTCTCTAATGGTTTCTACATTTGTTAATGAGTTTGAATTTATTTGAGTCAGTGCAAGCAGAATCTCACAGCATAATAATGTCCATAAATTCTGATATTAAACAAGTTTACACTACTGGATTCAACACAGCAACGCTGGATCACGCACAAATTAAAGCTAAACACACAACAGGAGAGAACTGATCCAAGCTTGAAAGTCAATTGAACCCTGCACAATGAGAATGAACAGTGAATTATTAATTGGGGAACAGAAAACGTCAAATCAAATTAAAATGTGGGAATTCACCCAAAAAAAATTGCATTTTTCCCCCCTTCTTCTTTTTAACCTAATTTGAGATCCAGCCCATTGTTCACTGAGGATGATCCCCCCGCTCCCGTCTCTCGCAGCGCCTGTATGTTGGAAATCTACATCATAGATTAGCGAGGGATTAGTTGACAAAAATGCTTTTGCTTTATGTTTAAACAATACTTTTTTTGAGAAATTAACAATTTTGAGGTGGTTTTCATCTAATTTCAAAATCATTCTTACTTGTTAACTCTTAATAAATTTTTAATAATTCTACTTTTATTATGAAACAAGCAATAGATGCAGCTCGCCCACCTTTGCTTAAATTGCCAGGACACAACAACGCACATTTTAAAACCCTAGATTCTGCCTAGGTTTATTGAGACAGAACCTAAGCTTACGAGACAGTGTTCCCTATTTTTGCTTTTCAGAATAAAAAAAAAAGTAAAACCAGAAGGCATTCATCAATTTCACATATGAACTATCAAAATCTCACCTTCTCGCACAGTCCGTACCTCGTCTGCTGCTGATCATTCAGCTTCATCGTTCAAACCAACACCATCACCATTAATCTAAATGGCCAAAGAAATCAATTTGCATAATATAATAAATTTTCTAGTTATTACCATGTTTTGGAGCTGACCCATCTCTCCATTGATCTTCCTCTCCTTCTCCAACCTCACCTTGTTGATGGCAGCCTCCAGATTCTGCTCCAAGATGTCCAAAACAGGCACTGAGTACTCTTGGCTCTCATCAATTTGCATGAACCTATATTTTCACACAGCTTCAAAAACTCTACCCTTTTTTTTAAAATACAATTTGATCATAACAATCAAAGTAAGAGAAATATTAGTCGTAAATAAATAAAATACCTCAGCTCTCTCTCCAAAAGCTCACACAACTTCTCCACCTTCTGAGCCTCTGCAGCTTGGTCGACGCAGTCACCCCACACTTTTGTTTGAGTGACCATCTCATACCTGTCTATCAAGTCTCTTGTGCTAATATAATAATGAAAAGAAAACGGGTCAGTAAACAATTAACTCAAAGTGTTGCTAATTCCATCAAAACCATTATCGTTTCGTAACCCTAACTCTCTAACTCTCGTTACCAGGACTAATAAATAGTTAAATGAATGCGAGGGGTTACCAAGGGACAGAAGGAGTGTGGAACTCGTAGAGCTTGCCAGAAGAGGAAAAGATGACGAGGAGGAGATCAGTGTCGCAGAGGATGGAGAGCTCCTTGGCTTTCTTGAAGAGCCCATCTCTTCTTTTATAGAAACTGGACTGCCTCTGTGTTGGGTTCTCTATTCTCTTTATCTCCATTTTCCCTCTCCCCATCTCTCTCTTTCTCTCTCTCTCACTTATTCTCTCTGTTCTCTAATGGCAAAAACTCACAAGACCAAGCCTCAGCTCACACTAGAAAGCTCAGGGCTCAAGGGTGACTCTTTCATAAATATAGTAATTGCAACTCACTCTCCACTCTCTCAAGACTTGCTGTGAAGTTGGATGGAATTATTGCATGGGCTAGGTCTGCAAGAAAATGGCAGTGAGCTTTCTGTTTGCTGTTGTCAAGTGTCATTCACAGTTGGGTGTGAGTCTTGCACATGGAATCAATCGGCAGGTTAACTGTGGCATCAGAGGTGAGGCATCCTTAGGGAAAGCTAGGGAAGTGATGGGGCTTCAATCATGGCGGCCAGAATCTGGGTTGTTTTCTGAAAAACCAACAATTTTATGGGAGGGTAGACAGTGGGAGGCACTGTATTGACCTTCAGACAACTGAGATCCTCCTCTGACACTTTTGCCTGCTAGCGTCTCATGTTCTTTTTCTTTTTCTATAATCAACGTGTCTTTCTCGGGCGTTCAAATCGGTCACCTCTGAAGAGCAAATATAAGGCTTAACTGGCAGACCACTGCTAGGGGACAACTAGTGTTTCAAGTTCAAAATAGCGTTTGTTCATCATCACCTAGGATTTCAAGTGAGTCGTATCATGTCGTGTTAGGTATTTTCATACCTAGTCCGGATTGTTAAAAGGGTCATTCATATGCCCAATTTTCTCACAAATAATACCGACTGTTTAACTCGAGAAAAATACATGTATACAACTCCTCATGTATTGTACATGGATTTTTCTCTAAAAAAATGTGTTCCAAGGAGAGCTAGAAGGTATGAAATGTAAAACCCTCGTGTTGTTTGATATAAAATTTTAATCTTGTAATTGTCCTACCCACACAAAGAATGCATGAGGTTATGAGCAAGGTTTGAAACAGGCCAAGGCCGGGGCAAGTTAACTATGGGTTTAGGTATTAAAACAACAATTCCCTCGGGTTTTTACTTTAAATGTTCTTTGAAAAAGAGTTTTATAGACAAAGTAAAATGTTGAGTTAGTCCACTTAGGTTGAGTGCAAACCGATCCGACTTCAATAGAAAATCACAAGCACTCTCTTGCTTTTCTTCTCACTATCTAAGACCAAGATCGGTGCTTTCAATTTTATTCTAGTTCCCTGCAACCATAATAAGCTTAATTTCAGAAATTACCATGAATTTTTTAACGTGATTTCAAGAAATTACTAATATCTTTGATAAACCCAATAAACTACCATGAACTATGGTTTTCCAAGATGGTTTTGTGAAAAATGAAAATTATACAAAGTTCATAATAATTTATTGCATTTTTTAAAGTTTTTTTTTATTTTATATAGTTCTTTGAATCGAGTGAAAGTTCTTAGTACTTCTCTGAAATTAAGTCCCTATACTTAAAATTCTTAAAAGAAAAAAAGAAGTTCCATATAAAATCATCAAAAGTCATACTTAATTACAATATCAAATTAACTATTATGGTTATACATCTCCAACAAAAACACTTATATATAATTACATAGTTCATTATAAAATATTATAATAACAATAAGTAAAAAGAATTTTAAGTATAGGGACTTAATTTCAACATTTTCTTTTTCTTTTGAAGAAAACACCTAATAGAAAATTGAAATTGATAAATTGAAAATAGAAATATATGTGTTAAAAATAGACACATATGGTGCCAATCTTTCTCTGAGTTTCTGCAGGGTGTAGTGAGACGTCACCCTCTCTCTCTCTCCCCCATCTTATCCTGGCCACAGCCTTTCTTAAAACGGCTAAAATTGGGTTGCGCGATCCTGACGAGATTTCCATTAACGGGCGCAATTTGGGTCAGGAAATATCCGAACGTACAATGCGTGAGATACGGAGGCGGGTGAGTGTGGCCCGAGCCCAATCAACACGCCGAGGAAAAAAGAGAGAGAGATTGTGAGTCGACTGAACGAAACGGGTCGATTTGACCCAACCAACTCTTAGCACACTCTCTTTTACACAGTGGGTGCACTCGTTTACACGCTTGCTCCCCTGCCACAAGAACGTGTCGCCCTGTGCGCAATGGCGTCTCACCCACCCACCCACCAACCACGCCATTTTGGGATGGGTAGGATTGTAGGATACCGTATGTACCCGTGAGGGGATTGTGTACAAAAATACCAACTTTGTACAAAAAATACCGTTCAAGTTTAGCTCGGTGGCGCCTGGTGTGTAGGTCTGGGAATTTTACTCGCTTACCTGGTCCCAACTCAGTGACGAACCGGATCCGGACTGAACTAGAACAGGTCCCAAAATTCATACGGACTATGTTCAAAATTCATGAGTACGGTATAGACATAAAAAACCTAAAACCGATATGACTCACTACTAGTTATAGGAGACATATTACGCAAACTGCTACCTGGTAACATCGTCCCAATCCAATTCCAAGCCATACTCCAACCGATCCAAAAGAACCACAGTCACTCCTGAATATTTATAATGGGGTGTGGATATAGAAAATGTGAAATCTACCCGACCTGTTACTACCCCTACTGGTGTGTGACACTTTTTCACTCTTGTAAAACGTTTTAACTGAAGAAAAGTAAATTGGGTTCGAATATCACAGTAATATTAAATTGATTTTCTCTTTTCTATTTTCATTTAAACAACAACTATCAATTTAAATGTGCCTCCTCAATCTTTTTTTTTTTTGAGCAAGTGCTTTACTCTGTTATTGAAAGGCCCTTCCCCGTAACTCTACATCCACTTCACCGGCAGTTCAAACTGAATTGGATGCTTTCTCAGTGTGTATATATAAAGAGAAAAATGTATCTCAGTCGCCCAACTGATTGGCTTTAAATAAAATTGTTTAGGCATTGTGACCTGCATAAAAAAAAAAACATCACAAAATAAATACAAATTTGTCATTACTTTTACTTATGTCCCCTTTTATTCCCCATTCACAAAGATAGTGAAACTCCTTAACTAAATAAAAACAATCAGCCCATGACCTCGTCACAAATAAAACAGCGCACAAAAGGGTTTAATAAGTCAATCCAATTTATTCAAGTCCAAACCCTTTAAATTCTCCCAAGAAAAATAAATAAAGATTTTCTTCAGTGTAGATCTCTTGCACACTGCGTGATGACGGTGCACTGACGGCGGTAGGGGTTGACCTGCGACCTCGAGTTGCAGTTGTAGTAGGAGGCCCCCCTCTGGCCGCAGGGCACGCTGTCCCTCTTCAGGGCGTCGTAGCTGATGAACTTAACGCCCTCGACGTAGAGGAACCGCCGATCAATCTCCGCCTCGAGGCTCGCCATCTCGTTGTTGAGGCACTCCCCATCGAAGCACCCGCGGGGCTCGCCCTCGCCGCCGGCGATGTGGGCCAGCCCCCAGTCTTGGAACTCAGACACATGCGCGCTGCTTGCATGGGCCATGCACAACATCAGCAGGAGCAAGGCGAAACGTAGAGCCATTTTTTTTTTCTCTCGCCCCTTTGCTTTCCAGTAATTTTGATGTTGGGGTGATTTTGAGTTTAAGGCTTGGTTTCCAATTTTTGTTTTTATATTAGTAATATTCAAATCAAGTCTTGAGCGTTCACAAATAAAGTGATGAAAAGATAGCGGAGGAGAGGATAAAGAGAGCTCTTTGTGCGGTTCTTGATGCTGGTTTCTCGTGGGTCGTTGGGGGTCATCCATTGTGTGTGAGAGACATGGGTTTTTAGCTAACAAACTGCTTGAAATTAGCCTACCAAAAAAATTTTGATCCTATTTTTGAATTACAACAGAAATTTTGGGGTTTGTTGTTGAGATCTCTGCATTTTGCATGGACCTGCTTGGAGATATTGCTGCTAAGATTAGTGATTGAAAAACCAAAATAAAACAATAGTAATAATATAATCAGATGAAAACAAAAACTTCATGATGGAAAGCACACTGTCGAACAGTTCATTCAAGCAGATCGGGGGGATTCAAATTCAGCTAAGAACACCTTAGTTATTTTAGATTAACTCACATCCAATGTGACCCCATTGCAAGTGGTTGCAGCTTGTTACTTCCAATGACTTTTAGTTGCTTATCTATTTATTTTGAAGAACAGATCATTAACTATATGTTAGTGAAATTTTTAAATGTTGGATTGTTTGTCTACAAATAAGAAATAGAATTTCATCCATTTGATACTCATGAACAGTATTTTCCTTTATCATTTTTGGAAAACCAAACAGGGTCTCAAGAAGGGGACTGCAAAATATTGAGTGATGCGGAGTCAGAACTGATGTATATTGTATAGAGTTCCGTTGGAAACAAACCTTTTCTTTTTTATTAAAAAAGAAGAAGAAGGAAAAAGAAAAAAAAAAAAACTGATCATTTTGTAGTTGGCAACTACTCTGTGCTTTTCTCGGCTAGTTTGTTTTGGCCCCTCAAATGATCACAAAAGGACTAGCTGATTAGGTGTCACATAAGAGCATACAATGCCAAGGGGTTTGCTAGCTTATCCGTTCTCTTCTGTATTTTTTTTTTCAGATGCAGGCATCATGTCAGCTTAATACTTATCAGAAAATTATTAGCCGGAAAAAAATAATAAGAAGAAGAACAAGAACTAGCAACGTTTGAACGGGATTCAAAGAAAACAACAATAAACTTTTAATAAATACGTCATTTATCTCCACGAGTCACAATTTATTATTTGAATATATATTCTATATACATTTGCCGATAATTAAAAGTAGATATAAACATAAATTAATTTTCTGATCCAAATGAGCAAAGAAATAGGCATAACTATGAGTGTTTTTATTGTTTTATTTTCATAATTTGTATAAGTATGTTGAGTACATTGTTTATTAAAAGAAATAACTACAACAATTAACTAAAGCTTATACTGCATAGACATCAAAATGTGTTTTTTTTTTCAATAAGAGAAATGGAGTTTATGAAATGATGTTTTGCTGAATAAGGTACAAGTCCTTGAACTTAGCTGAACCAATTTTTCAAAACCCATACTAATTCTGCATAGACAACAAAATATGTCTCTTCAAACGTTTTCCAATTAACATGTGTTTACCAAATTGGTTGATAAATACTAATTAAAGAGGTTAAAGTTGGAGGTGATGAAGCACACAATTTAAATCTTATACGAAATTAAGGGTAATCTATGCAGAAAAGAGGCACAAAATCGCAACCTAACCCTACACAATCAAGCAACATTAAAAGAGTAAAGATATCTTTGGCACATGCATGCCCAAGTCTTTGTTTTGTGTGAACAAATAACCTAAAAATATATATATAATGCATAGAGAAATTGAAAGAGAAAAAGGAGGCTTCTCCTGGCCAAGCAATTCAAGCACATAATAGAATTTGAGACAATGACAACATTCTAATTATATTATATCAGAGAGAGAGAGAGAGAGAGAGAGAGAGAGAGAGAGAGGGATAAAGGGCATGAATTTGATTCTTGTCAGAGAGGGGATAAAGGGCATGCATTTGATTCTTGTCCAGCTCTTGACATGATATTTGGATGGTGAGAGGTTTGCAAGCATCCAATGTTAATTGTTTGGGAAGTGATGATTCATTTGATTTTATGGAACTCAAAATCTCGAAGCTTCTTTGCAAATTAATGTAGGTGCGAGGGCTTGGAAGTTGGAACATGGAGCACTGGGGCTTTTTATAGAAAAGAACTTGATTTATTTAATGGTGCTGAGGAAAGATAATAAACATATCCTGATCCAGTGAATCAACAAAGTAGGCGATGACTTTTTTTTTCTTTCAGTTTTGTTTTGTTGTTGGGAGTTAGGCTGAACAAATAGTCTCGTATCAATTAAATATGGAGATGGTCGTGAGCTCATAAGAATTTGAGTTACTCCATTTTGAAAACTAGTCTTTTAGAATGATGTCTGGAGTCCTTACAAGCGGTATCATAACCACGCCCCAAACTGAACTTAGTCGTGTGTGGGTGATGTTTGACCCCCCAAGGCGCTCAAAAGACACGGTAAAATCCTTCGCTATAAAGCGCTAGTTGAGCTCTCAAGCATGCTAGTGTTTTTTTTTTTTTTTTTTTAGAATGATACCCCAAGTCCTTACATTATTATCTTCCATTTAATGAAATATATATTATTCTATTAAGTTCAATATATATATATATATATATATATATAAAATTCTATTAAGTTCATTGAAATCTACCTACCTAATAAATATATTTCTTTTACACAAGTTACCTCTAATAGAGGTGAAACAAACATGAACAACCCATGCTCAGTTTTTCTTTCTTTTTTTTTTTTTTTTCAATAAATATTAATATTAGACATCCATCTGATTAATACAGGTATCATACAATTGTACCAGCAGACTTTAAAATATTCTAATATAATGAAATATCTTCATATCCTATATATGTTTAGATAAAAATCCAAGTCAAATAGATGATAATAAAGCACATATATCTCTCCACCACCTAAATTTTCTGCTATGACCCAGATTTTGATATGTGCCACTGTACTACAGTAAGAAAAGAAGAATAGAATTGTGCTCGGACAGTGAGATTCGAATTCGGGACCTCGAGGCCGAACTGTGCTCTAACAAGACCGAGCCAACCGAACTCCATGACCGACAACATCAACAACCCTCATGAAGTCACACATTCTGAACCCTTGTAGAGTCCATGGGACAAGCGTTCCCCATAGATCTCAAAATGTTGAGCTCATCACCAAAACATGTACATACATTTACATAATGCATCCCCAACTACTTTCAAACTCAATGTATCCTCGACAAAGCATGGAATCATGATATCAACAGGAGAGGTGAAATTTTCTTCTCACAATCCAACTACTATTTGTGAAAATTTAATCTGATCAAAGTTCGCCTTTTCTGAGTTCACAGGCCTATTGGAATTCGACACAAGAAGAATAGAATTGTCTTTAGGGCTAAGGCTCCCAAATTGACCCTTCACTTGCAAACAATCAAACAAGTGTGCAATTCTCCCAGTCAAAAAGCCAATCCTCATGTACGAGGAAAAAAAAAATTAAAAACCCAACGCTCGTCTCATCAGGTCTTCCATTTTCTATTCAAATGTTTAATCAAATCAATAACATTAATACATTACAGAAAGACCCAAGCCATTACACTTATATGCACCCCTCTTATTTGCAATACATTTCTTGCTGTCTAAAACACCCAATCATACAGTCCAGCACGAGTGGTCACAATTTCGGTCTCGGCTTCGTTAAGAGCTCCACTCATTCACAGTTCACGGTTCAGATCTCGCTGCAGATATATTTAATTATATTTAATTCCGACTAACTTGACCGCTGATCTCACCAATGATCAACAGTCTGAACACCGCCCGTTGTGATTTTCTAAACAGGAAAAAAAATGCAATAAACAAGACCCTCTTGACATTCCTCAATCCTCACCTGGTTCACCCAACAACCAAATTGCAATTCATTAAACATGATGAAATCAAGAATACAATTAACTATATCAAAATGCGGAGATAATAAAAATATTGATTAAAAATAATAGAAATCACAAGTCATTGCAGTCATATTGTGCAATATTTTCCAAACTTCTTGAGTGTCCCCAATCACAAAATAAAAAACCCTGACATCTAATCTAATTCACTCAAACAGAGGGATATAAATATTATACCAACAAGAAGGTGACAAAATTCTCTATAATTTGATTTCATAAGCCTGTAAAAATTTGTTGTGAGGAGTCAGTCAAACTCAAAACTACCAAACAAGTGTGTGCAATCGTCAAGACAAATGCAATCACATTTAAATTTCCGTCGTCTCTCTAGCACAATGCCCACGAATACTACTCAAAATGATCAAAGCAATATAAGATAATAAAAATATTTATTAAAGAAAAGAAAGAACCAAGTCATTACAAACATATGCGTCCCCCCTCTTATTTGCAAATATATTTCTAACAATGTAAAATCACCCAAGAAAGGCATGAGCCAAGACCAAAGCAACCGTCCCAATTGTCACCCTTGAACCAGTCAGAGCAGACGACGACGACGACTTCGGCGGCGGTGCCGGCGTGGGCGACGTCGCTGGTCCGTTCCCCGCGGGTCCGTCTCCCCCATTGCCGGAGCTCGGGGTTTCTGCCGGCGGCGACACGACAGTAGAAGGAGACGGCGAAGGAGAAGGTGTTGGCGCCGCGGTCGGCGAAGCAGAAGGGGACGGAGCCGAAGAAGGAGAAGGCGAAGGCGACGAGGTTGGGGGTTGAAGAGAAGGTGTTGGCGCGGCGGCGGCGGGCGGCGGCGGGAGAGGCTTCTTGCCCCTCACGGCCATCACGACGACGATCATCTTCTGCCCTTTCGTGCACCGGTCCTGAGCTCCGCTGATGAAGTAGAAGGGCCCCGATCGAGTGAACTGAAACGAGGCCGAATCGCCCCCTTCCAGCTTTTGGATGGGACTGTTCACGTTGCAGGAGTCGTAGTCCTCTTTCTTGACAACGAGAACAGAGTCCCCTGTTTTCTTGTACTTGAACACTTCAAACAAAGAGAGCAGAGTGTCATCACCATTGTAAGTGAGCTTGAAAAGATTGATAGAATGAAAAGAGATTTGAGAGATGAGAGAGGGTTTTAATACCGAGTTTGTCATTGACTTGGAACCTCATCCTCGATGCCCAGCTGTTGTAGCTCTCTTTGGGGTTCTCCTCGACCCAGCCAGCTCGGCCACCTACATAGAAATCGTAGGCAGTCGATGTTGAAATCAAACACACCAAGATCGCAGCTAGCATGAGGCTAGCCATTTTTTGACAAGAGAGAGGAGGAGGAATTTTTGTAGCTGATTGCAAGTGATTGATTTATAGAGCGAAAGAGGAGGGGGGGGGGGGGGTGATCCTAGCGTCTAGAGGTTGGGGTGTGTATATGAGAGGGATTTGGTGTTGATGAGTTGCCCGTTGGGGCTCCGCTTGCTACGGGGCCGGGTAATTATTAGAAAGTTCCGCCGTTTCTTTTGAGGCTGGGAAAAATTGCGTGGCCGATCGACACGTGGCGGACGCTGGGGGATGCAACGGTTACCCGGGGGGTGAGCCCCTTAGGGCGTGTTTGGATGTAAGGAATCCGAGTGAAGTGAGGAAGTGGGGAAGTATAATTGCTCATTTCCCTATCTATCCAAACACCGGAAAAGGAAAATAAGAAAACCCCCTTTTCCCTTTTTCATCTCTCTTTTACACAACCATTTTCTCACTTCCAGAGTGCTACAGTTAATTTTGTGGTCATGTAAATCTCATTATAATAAGTTATAGCATAAAACAGTTAATTTTTTGGTCATGTAAATCTCACTTGCATTCTAATTACAATCTATTTTTTATTTTTCTTAATTAATTTTTATTTTAATATTATTTTGCGGTCAACTTTGTGGTCAACTTTTCCATTTTCACTTTTCATTACCATCCAAACACCGGAAACGACAAAACATTTTCCAAACCACACTTCCCAACAACCATCCAAACACTAGAAAACTTACTACTCATTTCCCTTTTTCCTAAAGGAAATAAATCTTACTTCCTACTTCCTCACTTCACACCAATTCCTTAAATCCAAACAGACCCTTAATGCTTGCCAGGTCCCCGCCCCCCTCCTTGCTTTGGAAAGGCGGTGGACCCCAACCTGTAGTGTGTTTCTGACATTTTTTTTTTTTCCCTCTCACTTTTGCTTGGGTGGCTATCGGGACGGGACGGGTCGGAGCTCGGGTTGATCCGCTTCGACCCGCTCCAATTCGTCCTGCTGCTCGTCTGAGTAGCATAGAGCGAATACGAGTCCAACTCGTATTCGCCCCCATTTCGGGGAGGGTCCAGACAGGTTGACCCGTCATGTATACACGGGACGCGTCAAATTCGTTTTATGACGAATCACTGGACGAACCGGATCGGGGAAACAGGTTGACCCGTCTTGTGTACACGGGGCGTGTCAAATTCATCCCGTGACGAATCGCGAGACGAACCGGGTCCCCGACCTTTCCTCTTTTTTTTCAAGTCCTATATTATTATATATCTGTAAGAGGGGGAAAATTAGCTACGGACTCCTATCTTGTTTTTTTAATTTTTTTAAAACCCCAAAAACTCAAAAAAGAGGGACTAGAGTCCTCTCCTCTTCCTTTGATACTGGGAGATAAATATTGAAAATGATAGTAGCTTTGTATAATTTGTAAATAAGTTTTCTATATTAATAAATGATTTACCTTGTAAAAAACGGCTTGTATTTCAATTCTAATAATTTTTTATAATTTTTTACATTTTTTTCACTTTTCTTTTCCCTATTTTTTCCCAAAATTTCTTTGTAACTTTTAATTTAGAAATTTACCAGGAAATTAAAATTTTTCAAAAAAAAAAAATCCGAGACGGGTCTAACTCGTCTCAACGAATCCGGGTAACGAATCAGATGAAGAGACTCGATTCGTTTCCTGATTCCTTGACCCGTCTCGTCAGATTCATTACGAGACGAGTTGAACTTGTCTCGTAACGGATTTGTTGGGCTAACGTGACGAATCAATCCGATTCGTTTCATTAGCCATCGCTACTTTTGGCATGTTGATAATTTATATTTAAGCATATATTATATATATTTATTGTATTTCTTTATTATGTGTAACACTTTTCTGACCGTTGGATGGAAAAAAACCCACTAGTACTTGTCTGTTTATTATTCTGAAAATGTTTTAATCAACATAAATGCAAGAATTTGCGTATATTTATGAAACTCATTCAAATGAATGATTCAAATAATTTGATGTGATATAGATGTTCTAACGCTCATCTAGATCAAATTTTATGTGATTTGAAATTTTCGGACTCACAGATCAAGCAATTAAAAAATCAATTTTTAAGACTATTACAGATCATCAATTTTTAGATCACGAGATGGAGTGACTTAAAATTTTCAAGTTACATGAAATTTGATTTATATGAGTTTTAAAGCATGTAAACCACATCTAATGGTTTGGTTCATGACTATAAATGTGTTACGATGTATTTTCATAAGTGTATGTAATCTCTTATGTTACACCTTATGTATTTAAAAACATTTTCTTATTAATCACAATCATGCATTATTAGATGAATAAATTTCTTATAATTAGTTTAGATAAACCTAATGCTTAAGCTTACTTGGTATTACCCTTATTCTCATAGTGAATAGCAGTCATCTGTGCATAAAAATAAGGTTTTAATCAATTAGTGAATCAATTCGGCTGATTTTCATGAAGGAAAAGACTGTGAATCTGCTCTCTGGAAATAATATTAAGAAAATACTTAGAGCTTCTTGTCCGAGATCTATTTCTTTTAAAAACATTACACGAGGTAAGCTACTCTTAAATTCGACAAGCCTTTTGATTCGGAGCTGCATATAATTTGATTATCAATGAGAATTAATTTAAAAAGATTGAGTTGGGGAGACTATTTGTATGTTAACTTATAAATCTTGAAAAATCAAGTTCGAGCTCTTAAAGGAGAGAACTATAAGAGGTTGTAAATTAGCTCTTTTAGATTGTTTGGCTAAAACCAATTAGATTTACTCAGAGTTTAGTGTTGAGATAGAGAGAGAGAGAGAGAGAGAGAGAGAGAGAGAGAGAGAGAAGCTAATTCTCACTTTTTGATGGTTGATAACTCATGAGTTTGATGAATTAGTGGATTTCAAGATGGTTTTCGACTAAATCCATTCTCATAATGGATTGCTAGCTGTTGTTAAATTTTTTTTTTCATTTATTAGTAAGAATTAGTCAGAATTAGTTCAATTCTTAGGCTAACTCCGCTTGCCAAACAATCTGTTAACTTGCTCAACTTTGAGTGTGTGCATGTTCATAACAGCCTACTGTTTGAGAACCATTAAAATTCTCAAATGAATAGATTAGTTAATTAAGTGATGTGCTGATGATTTCTCAAAATTGTATTGCGAAATAGGTCCATCACCCGAACTTAAAACTCAGCTCATTCTACCCTAATGAAGGAAAATTTTGACAGATCCGAATATTTTCATTAATCTTTGCTCTGCATCACTGTACTCGTTCACAACTTTGTGAATATTATTATTGTTATTATTATTATTTTGATAGACTCTCCTTCGTGAATAATTGATTCAGATCAAATGAAATAATAATAATTATAAGTGGGTTTGGGTAGAGCGGCCCACTGCAAAGGTCCAGGTCCAAAGCACCTCATCCTGTTCTAACCCGGCCCGGTAAGCTAACATCGCGCTAATGATAGCAAAGGAAGGGGACGCTGGCCTGTGAAAGCCGCCTGGGTGGCGCGTCAGAGCTCTACAAAGTCACCTTGAACAGGGACTAGTTTGAACATCAGAGGGTTTTAGGTCAGGACATAGATACTGACCTCCTCTCGTTGGTTGTCTTTGTTTGTAGGCTACACCTTAGCTTTGTGGAGCAGAACTCGGCCAAACTTTCTTAGTCAAATCTAATACGAGTGCGGTTATTTAAACTCAAAGAAGTGATAAATAGACCCATTAGTTAGTAAACCCAATAAATTAATAAATAGACTCTTCCCAAATTACCTTAAATATTTTTATATTCTACGCATCTAATTTAAGTGTAAAAACTCAGTTATACTCTAATTTAAAATTAATTCTCCATCCCCTTTCTCCGTTCTCAAACCTCCGATTTGAGTGCTTTTAGGCAAGAATAACGGAACTTTTCACAAGTGTTATTTGAGTATTTAATTCAATATGTGCAGAAACAAATTGTAAATTGGATATCATATAGCATAAAGGTACAATCATAAATAGTGGCGTATTTCTAAGTCAATCAGATTTATTTCCGAAAAAAAAAATCATTTTATATGCACATGAAATGTCCCAATAAACGAGCTACATTCTACAGTCGGAAGTACCATTGCTCCATGAGTTCATACTTTTAAGGGCTAACATGTTGATTTTAATTTCTCGTGGATGAATTTATTGTAAAAAAATCTACAGACCCAGTTGAGATGCTGAGCTTATTCTCTGAGATTATAGGAAGTAGACTCAGAGGTTGTGAATCAGTCACGAGCATTGCTAATTTCATGCGAAAAGAGGCAGCAATCAGAGAAAAGCATTGATTCATTTGCTTGTTGTAATTTGTAATGCTCTCAAGTTGTCATTTACTTGTCCATAGCTATTTGAAAATCAAGGTGGATGATTTTGTTTTTTTTATTTTTTAAAGGGGGTGACTCTTAATTTTTAGGGTTTATGGGTTGAGTAATAGATAGAGTTTTGAGGTTGAAGAAGAATTAAAGTTATAAGGATTGGGTATACTTACTAATTATATAGTTATACAAACTAATTGTTGCGGTAAAATCGTATATTTAAAAAGTTAATTCTATATTTTGAATTTTTTATTTAGACTTATTTTTTGGTACTACTTTTTACTTTTTTGGGCATAAATAACCGCACTCATCTAATAGTCCACTAAACATCCACAGCCAAGTTTGCTGAAATAGAGTGCAAGTAAAGGAAAACATTAGATTTACTCGAATCGTAATCGTCAACAAAATATTAAATAGTTAAGATTGACACATTTATCTTAACCATTTAATCATCAATCGTAAGACAGACGAGAAATCCAAATGCAAAATTGACATATAATAATAATCTCACGGCGCCAACTGACTGAATTCAACTCAAATGATACGACACTTTCTTCTCTTGTGAAAATTGATGGTTCAAACCTCTGCATTCACATTTGATAATTGAAATTCAAAGGCGCACCATTAAATTAGAGGTTATTACAAAACAGCTGAAGTTTAAAGCACAAGGAGGTTATTATTTGATAGAAAGATGTACATTATTCACAATGCAATTTGGATTGGTGTCTTCCCTTGTAATACTACTTGTTATTTTCTTTCTTTTCCCCCCCCCCCCCCCCCCCCCCCCCCCCCCCCCCCGGTTTTTTTTTTTTTTTTTTTACAAGCCATGGTATCTAAAATCCAGCCTTAATGACAAAACAATCGAGTGCAATAGAGAACCCTAACTTACCAACATTGAGTCCAACACAAATAGGCAACATAGGTTCATGGCACAGAATAATTCAAACACGAATGGCATGGCTCAAGAGGAAAAGACCCACCCAAGTATCACACTGGAAGCAGTTAAAGCATAGTAGAATGACTTGGGTGGTGCTGATGATTTGGTGGTGGTGTTGATTTACCCTCCTCCTCATGCTTTGGAGCTGGTGTTGGTGGAATCTCAGGACTTGGAGCAGGAGAAGGTATTGGTGGAACCTCGGGAAAACGAGCAAGAGCAGGAGATGATGCAGGTTCCTCAGTAGGAGCAGGAATAGGAGTAGGAGGAGGAGAAGGTGTTGGCACCTCAATAGGAGCCGGAGCAGGAGCAGGAGCAGGAGCAGGAATAGGAGAAGGTGTTGGTAGCTCAGTAGGAGTAGAAGCAGGAGCAGGAGCAGGAGAAGGCGTTGGTGGCACAACAGGAGGTGCAGGAGAAGGTATCGGTGGTGTCAGTGGTTTAGGAGGAGGCGATGGACAAGGGACTGGCTTCATCTTCTTCCTCTTACCATGAACGACAATAACTAACTTTTGTCCTCTTGCACATCGGTGTTTAATCCCACTGACAAAGTAAAAAGTTCCCGGTTTCTTGAACTGAAACATCGAATCTCCTCCTTCTAGCTTATGAATCGGTCTCTTCACATTGCAAGAATCATAATCCTCTTTCTTCACCAGCAAAACACAGTCCTCTCCTTTCTTGTACTTAAACACTGCAAACATATTAATTAGTATGAAAAAGATCCAGACATGCACTTGAATTTGGAGTTGGTCAACTGGAACTTTTAACTGAAACTGAAGCATTCTAGAGGATAAATTTTATGCTGTTAAGTGAATTAGAATTAGATTTGTGTGTCACTCCTTCAAAATGTTCCACACATTTGATTAGTAACATTAAGATTACAAGTTTGGCTAGAGGGAGTTAAGGGTGGAGAATTTGATAGTACCAAGCTTGTCATTGACTTGAAAGTCTGATCTCTTTGCCCAGTTCTTGTAGCTCTCTTTGGGCTCAGGCACCAGCCATCTCTTCCACCAACATAGAAATCAGATGCACTTGAAGTTGAGATCAAACCCATCAAGATCAATGTAGCTAGCAAAAGGCTACCCATCTCTCAAAGAAGAAGAAGAGATCTTGGCTACTTGCAAGTGATTTAGAGAGAAACATGAACAAAGGAGTGTCACAGAGAGAGACCCTTGTGTCTTTGAATTGAGAAAAGGCTACATTTCTAGCTAATATATATAAAGTTTTGATGTTGTATGTGGGCCCCAACCTCTAATGGTTATTTGCAGCTCTGTTCTGTTACACTTTTAGCATGTTGATAATTTTTATTTACATTTTTAGCAGGTTATTTTATATTTTTCACCATAAATCTCCTTATTTGGTAGTTGGATGAAATTAAATTTAAAGCTCTGATTTCAAGCTAGTTGTCAAGAAAAAAAGGAAAATACTTTACCTATTCGACTGAAAATCTATTTATTTTTATATATCACTTGATCTTTTTTAGGCACAAGGCTCTGTATGCAGCCTCTGTATTGTTTGAGACCAATACATACCCAACAAATAGGTAAAAATATTAAAAGAAGTAAATAAAATAAAGAAAAATAAGTTTTTAACATATTATCCTTTTTGCTTTCGGAAACCTTAAAACATCGTTTTGTCTTTTGCATATTTTCATATACGACTTTGTGTGATTGAAGTATTTTTAAACTATACTCTTTGTCTTTTGGCGATTAACGAAAACTATAATAACTATGAATTTCAATAAGTTTGAAACTGATTTTTTCTATCCCCACCTAGCATCAAAACTGCTTTTATAGTTAAATTTAATATATATTAATTGTTGTCATAGAATTTTAACTATAGATATCACTATTGTTTGAGGTATATTACTCACTGGCAGAGTCAGGATTTCAATGATGAGTGACAAAATAACAAATCAGGTGTGTTGCTGGCTGTCGACATCTCTTAAAGGAACTAGACATTTTTAGGCGAGGCAGGGTGGGGACACAAATCAAGGGCCGAGAGTACTTTACGGACGGGGATGAGGATAAGTCATGTAGATATTTCAGCATAAGTGTATTATGTCGTAGTCATAACATATTTGACGCGTAGATTTTAACCAGTTGCATTATTGTATTGGGTGTAAAAGTGTGCAAGTGATCTGGAAAGTAGGTGGGACTTATAGGTAATCTTTAAAATTAGGGTGTTTTTTATTGAGGAAATTTATTTTTAATTTATATATTTTAGTCATTTTAGCAGGTATATCGCTTTTCACTTACGACTTCTGTGGACAACTTAGGGCTTGTTTGGAAGTTGTAAGTGGTTGTAAGTCGTAAACTCCTTTATAGTTGTTAGTATGTGTTACACAAGTAAGTTTTACGGTGTTTGATTGGTAATATGAAATTGTAAGTGAAAAAATATATTGTGTTTTACGTTATTTGATTGGTAATGTATAAGTCATAAGTGAAAAAGTTGATCACATGACTAACTGTTTGTGATTTAAACATGTTAAATATTAAAAATAGTAAAATAATAATAATAAAATAAATATTAAAGAATGTAAATATTTAAAATATTAAAAATTAATAATGCTAAAGTTTTAATAAAAAATAATAAAAATATTAGATTACTAAAATATTAATAGTAATCTAATATTAATTAGTTAAAATATTAAATATTGCAATCTAATATTAATTATTAAATTCAATAATTAAAAATATTAGATTCCAAATAAAAAATTTAATTTAATAATAATACATTTTTAATTTTATATTAAATACTACTAATATAGAAATAAAAAAGATTATTAGAATAATTAATAAAAAAACTTTAATCTAATAATTAAATTTGATATAATTATTAAAAAAATATTTCTCATAATTTAAAAGATTAATCTAATAATAAAAAAATATTAATCTAATTACAATTAACTCTCTGCAATACAGATTTGAATGCCTACAAAATTAATTTTTTGGGCTGCAAGTGGGATTTGTATGACCACAATAGACGCGAGTGAGCTGCAAATGCATTTTAAGATTTACAGTTCTAAATAACTATTGTAAGTGATTTTGTAGTAATTATATTTAACCACTTACAATCCAGTTACGAAAACAAACATGCCCTAAAGCAGGCACATTTTGCTATGAAATAAGTACTAAATAGATAAATCGACAATAGTAACTAAGTGAACGATGATGTAACTTCTACAATAGATTCCTGTGTATCGTTGTGTGATGAAAGGACATATTTGCAAAATACTAAAGATAAGATAATATATATATTTTTTCGAAACTATCGGCTAGAAAAAACTCTAAAAATCAAGATATGATAAATTCTAAATATAGTGTAAATACCACTATGAACATATGATAAAATTGGAGTAGTTGTAGATAGCGCGTGTGAGAGTCCCGATTGGTTCAGATGGGAGTTTGCTGTTTTTTTAGGCCAGTGGATTTTCAACTGAACCACGTTAACACGCTGATTCTGCTGGTTGCAGAGGCTGATTAGAAAGCAAATAATGCTTTTAATGGTGATAATGTTTGATTAATTGGAAAGTCTTTGGTTCTAAACTTTCTCAGTTGTGAATTCGATCTGAGCTGCACGTAACTCGTTGCTTCCTGAAGTAGTAGTCTACTATGTTCATTGTTCACACTTGGTCATAATAATAATAATACAACAACAACAACTAAGCCGTTTGTCTTAAGTATTTGGGGTACACTACATGAACCAAAAGAGAATTACGTCGGAGACACATGGATCAGCTTTTTCCACTCATTCCTATCGAGCAATATGTCTTCACTAAGATCTTTAGCCTCTATATCTTGTCGTATTACCTTCATCTAAGTTTTTTTCGGTCTCCCCTGCGCTCTTTTAACTTGCCTTAAATTGATACGCTCTACTTGTCGGACTGGTGCATCTGTAGATCTACGTCGCACATGATCAAACCATCGTAAACGGTTTTCTCTCATCTTCTCTTCTACAGAGGCTATACCTATCTTAATACGAATATCCTTATTTCTCATCTTATCTCTCCGCGTGTTACCACACATCCAACGAAGCATCAGCATCTCTGCTACACTCATCTTCTAGGCATGATATCTCTTTATAAGCCAGCATTCTGTGTCATATAACAAAGCTGACTTAATAGCAGTCTGATAAAACTTTCCCTTCAGTCATAACAAAAGTTACGATAATAATAATAATAATAAATTAATTCTTTCAAAAATGAAAAAAAATGATATGAATCGGATTATTAAGAGATGATCATGGTTTAGTTTTTTGTTTAAGGTTTATTTTTTTTTTTTTTCCATTTTAATGACCCAACTTAATTGCCGAGAAAAGGTCCATTGGGTCTGGGTCCATGGTTGACTTATAAAACACTAATTTTAACATGCAGCCAATGCAGTTTCCATGAACTTTTTTTTTCCTCCAGTTAATCATATTCTTTATTTTGTTGTTTGTTTAGAGTAAAACCAATTGTACCACTTAATCCTACTTTAGTTGGATATTAAACGAGAGTTCAGATCAATCTAAATTTTGTCATGAAATAGTATTGCACATCAGGCTTGATTTGAAGAACTTAATGTACATTTAATTAGGATGGCAGCTTAGAGCATAATATTTCATTTAATTTACCCATATAATAGGAAACTTGGCAGGTTATTAACTTTTGAGGAATAAGGAAGTTTTTCATAACTTTTCCCTTAACATCACTATTTTTGTATGAACTTATATATATTGATCAAGTAAAACAAAAACACATCATAGTTTTAGCCTTTGAGAATTGAATTTAAAATTTTTCTTTGCAACTTAATGGTATCAAATTCCAACTATATGAAGTTGACAAGATATGCTTGGTGCATTTTTAAGAAGAAGATTGGAGAAAAGGGAAAATGAAAGTTCGACTTCAGAGAACAATCACCATCTATTTCTCACAAAAAACAGAAAAAGAAAAAAGAAAAGAAAAGAAACAGAGAGACAATTTTCAGAATTTTTTTGACATTCTATAAAATTTAAGGTGTGAATTTTTGAACTTTTTTGATTTAATGAATTATTTAAAATCAATTGGATTTGGTGTTGCATGAATCTGTTGCAAAACTGGAAATTAATCAAGTGAGTTTTTGGAGAATTTGAGCTGAATTTTAAGTAGGATCGGCTGCTCAAAATACATGGGAGATGGTTAGAATGTGTTCTCCATCCATTGGTAATGAACGTGGTATATTCAACTTAATTTCTTTTCTAAATGAATGAGATATTCAAGTCAGAAATTTGCCTAAAACAAGAGCTAAATGAGATCAAAAAGAGTGAAAACTCTTTAGTCCAGCATTGCAAGTGATATGAGAATGGATGTGTCTGTTCGACAAACAAACATGTCTATTTAGAACGGTTGCGCCCATTATGACTGAATAAATGTGTCTGTTACGGGACAACCTGTTTCGGCCGAATGCATGCAGTTCGACAAACGAATGTGTCTGTTTGAAACGGATGTGCCCGTTTCAACTGAAAAGATGTATCGGTTCGGAATGGTTGTGCCTATTCCGATCGAATGAATGTGTCTACTCCGAGATGCTTCCTCCGAATTCTTATATAAAGAGCAGAATTTTACTCCAAAATGAATAACAAAAAATTTAGAATAACAATAACCACAAGAATAAATGAGTTCAAAGAAATTTTATTGATTTCCTTTCAGAATTCTGCCTGAATTCTGGTTTTTGATTTGTGACCTTTTTCTATTTTCGTTCTTTGAACAAGTGGAAGGTACGAGTCCACTTTGACTCGACTGTACATGATTTTATAAAGTGTTGTGCAAAACACGTGAAAGAGTTTGTATCTTGGAAAACTAGCGTCCATTATCTCTTATGTACCGTAGAGGGACGTAATTATCTTAAGAAATTCGGTTTATGCGTACCTTACTCTAAAATTTGGTTTTATTCTATTACTGTGTCTGTTTATACTAACACTCAGTGGTTGCATGAATTATTTAATTCTAATATATTCTCTGTCTATTTGAACTAATGTTCTTATTACAGGGATTATGCTGAATAAAGTATTCATGCTGAAATATTTATTTTAATAAATATTATTACTAGATAAATTATCGTTAAATTATTTATCTAGCTGATTTATTACTAATATGAGACTGATTAAATATCAGTCTGATTGATGTCTAATGAAGGAATTTGAAAGGTAATTCTATAATTAAGAAACATTCAATTGAATGAAAACCTCCTACCTGATTTTCACTGACCTGTCCGATTGGACGGGTTGATCTTGATCTTAAATTGAATTGTCGAGAATCAATAATCTTAAGACAATTATTATTGAAGTTACTAACTTTTATTCTGCTTGAATTGTAAAAAAATGTCTGATACTAATCAAGAGAGTATCAGTTGGGCACAAATAGTGTCGAACCATACTGTGATATCTGCTTCTCCACATATTCCAAAGATGGAGGATGCTAGTACAAAGAAGTTCGTCGTATGACATTTTCTTGAGTACTAAATAGTGTATAGTAAGACTGTGATCAGTTGAAGCTATATGTATGTTTATAATATATAAAGTTTGAGAATCAACTTAAAAAAAATATAAAGATTTTAAAATCTGATCGAGACAGAGAATATGAGTTAAATTAATTCAGTAAGTTGTGTACTGACTTTGATATAATCCACCAAATCACAATACCATACACTTCTCAGCAGAATGAGATTGCCAAAAAGAAAGAACAAATCTTTAAAAGAGATAGTCAATTTCTTACTCGTAAGTTCTGGATCACCACAGAGCTTATGGGGGGAAGCCCTATTAACCGCAAATCAGGGTACCCCATAAGAAACTTAGTCTTATTCTATTTGAGTTGTGGCATGGGTCCTTCCTATCGTAATGTAATAACTCTAATCTATAATACATGATTTAATATGTATAGTAGTATTTTAATATACATATATGATTTGTATTAAGAGTTATTATTATTTTATGTGGGTTTTCATAACTAATAGTTATAAATTTCTATTATTATTATTGGTGATTATTAGTAGTAAATGTCGTTACTATTATTTCGTTATGATTATTATTATTTATTATTATTATTGTTATTCCTAATATTGTTGTTGTTAATATTATTATTGTTATTTACTATTATCATTACTGTTTATTTTAATTATTTACATGTAATCTTTATGAATTATTATTATTACTATTATTAGTATTTCTACTACTATTATTATTATTTTGTTGTTGTTCCTCTTACTAATATTTTATATTTTTTCCCTTAGCTCATAAATTCTAGACCCAAATTCAAACCCAATAAGAAACTAAATCAAAAAATTGAATTCCTCTTAAATCCTTATATCTTTAAATCCCTGAATACTAAGAAAAAAAAAGAAGAAAATCTATTTAAATTCATTCAAAATTCCTTCTTATCCAAAACACCCCCAATCAAGTTCAAATCAGTAGATACATTTAAATTTGTGGGCATATCTAAATCCTAGCTAAAAATTAATTTAAACTTAACCTAAACACTAGAAAATCAAGATAAAACTCATCTTATATGACCATCTATAAATAATTCCGAAATAAATCCATATAAAAATAATAATAATCGACTCTAGGAGGAGGAGGAGGCCATTACCTATCAGACTTTAGAGTTTAATTATCAAAGGCAAGTACCCAGAGTCCCCTTCTTTTCCTTTGATTCAATAAAAATCATGTCTAGGACCCCTATGATGATCCTTCTCACTACTCTAATTAGACCTTGTTGCGACTATGACAACAACCTGATGAGGATCCCCTGAATCTCCCAAGCACGAAGTGTTGGCCCAAAGGCTTCCACCCTAGTTTTGATGATGATTAACTCATGTAGTTATGTTTACTAATAATCTTATATTTTAAGTTTCAGACATTAACCAAGATATTAGTTGGTGATTAGCTTCAACAAGGAGTTTAGAAGCTTTTCATGGTGATTCTGGTGCCAAACCTTAAAGATCATTCCTTTGCACTTAGTGGATTACGGTTTGGGAGCAAGTCTACTTGAAGATGAAGATCATCAAGAAAACTTAGGTATCCTAGTTTAGTTTTAGTGTGTTTTAGATCCATTTGTAAAGCTTAGTATAGTTGATATGCTCAAGTGCACAACACACACATTTCATGTTTTGGATTTGGTTTTCATGAATAGTTTGATCAAAACAACTTTAAATAGTTTTTATGTATATTAGATGTGTTCAATATACATACATGCTTCATATCTTAAACAAACTTATTTTGATATGTCTATTCATGAGTTTTAGGAATATTCAGATTTCCTATTGTGAAAAATCAAGTTTGATAAAAATACAAGTTTTGGTTTTTGGTAAAAATTGTTAGACACAAGAATAGTTCATGTTGATTGATATTTGAGCTAAACTTTTTATCACATGTTTATATATCAATACAAAATGATAAAACTATTTTTGGTGATTTTTAGAAGTGTTAAAAGATTTTTCAAAAATGTTTTTACATATGTTTTCTGACCCAGGTTTGTGCTGACAGGCCAGGTCGGTCGACCAAGACGGTCGACCGTACCAAGGGCCGGTCGACCCGTGGGGTCGACCGACGTGCACAGACTTGTGCACGTCTGGCAGACACAAGCTCGGTCGACCGTCAGGGTCGACCGGGTCTGAGAGCTCTGCTCTCTATATTTTGGGGTCGACCGGGTGGTCGACCGGGTTTGCCCAACGGTCACATTTTTGACCGTTGGCGGCCGACCGCCAAGCCTATCAGGCTGCCACATCAGCCTAACGGCTAGTTTTGTTTTGGGGCTATAAATACCCCAACTCTTGGGCTGTTTTGACAAGAGTTTCAAGAAGAAAAATTTTAGTGTTTCTCTAGTGTTTAAACAAGTTTTCAAAATAGTTTTTGTGCTAAAAAGATTTCATTTCTATTGTTTTGGGTTTTTGGAAAATCAAAGAGAACTAGGTTTTTGGGATATTGTATTGGTTTTCATTTTCTATCATTTACAAGACATTTCTCAAGTAGTTTTTCTTTGTTTCTTGTTTTCAAAAACACCTTGATTCCACACTTGAGCTATCATCTATCCTAATCAATTAGGATCTTTGTTTTGTGGAAAAGAGAAAAAGAGAAGTGTTTGAGGTTAAGCCTCTAAGTTGTAAACCCTCCTTTTATTTGTGTATCCCTCTTTGGTAGAGGTTGATCGGAGTGGTGTTTGGATCCCTCTTCGGTAGAGGTGATTGTGATTGAGTTGTGTTGGCTACGGGCCTTATCCCTCTTCGGTAGAGGTGGATTGTGGTTGTATTGCCTCGGTGGCATTGAGAGAGGAGTTCGGTACTCCTATAGTGGATTGGAAATCCTACACGGTGGTGTGGGCGGGGATGTAGAGCTAGGGGCTCGAACCTTGAAACATATCCTGTGTTTGCGTTTGATCCAATATCTCTCAACTCTCTCTCTCTTTATTTTGTGCAAAGCATCATTCATTCATTCATATCTTATTGCTTGCATTTGTGCCTTGCATATATTCATATTGATATATCATCTTATATGCTTGGTTGTTTGTGTGTGCCTCACTTGTACTTAATCAACAAGAGCTTCACATATCACCTCAACCCATTCAAGGGGAATCAAGAGGAGTTAGTCCAGAGCCCTTCACGGGGAATTCGACTACACTTGTTGGTTGTATTAAGTGTGTTGCAAGAATAGTTTTTTAGCTTCCGCATTTAGCGCATTTAGTTCACTAGATTAGCACTTACACCTATTCACCCCCCCTCTAGGTGTTTTTCAATTGGTATCAGAGCCAAGTGCTCTGATTTTGGGTCTAACAACCTAGAGTTAAAGATCCTCATTTTAGGCTAATCTTGTTTGCATTTGTTTGCACACATTTAGTTTGCCCTCATGGATAGCCCTCCTATGTTTGACATTTCTAGACTTGAGATTTGGAAGGTTATGATGAGTAGCTATTTGAAGACCCTAGGTTTGCATGTCTTTCTTGCGGCCACCAAGAAGTGCTATCTTGGAGATCGCAAGCATATAGGGGCCAATGCACAAGCCCTTGAGGCCATTAGAAGCACACTTCCTAAACAATATCTTTTACGTGTTTCTAACTTTGATTTCGCCTTTGCAGTGTGGAATTGGTTGACAACCACCACATCCTCCAAGCTTCAATTGCCTATCCAACAAGAAGAGGAATCTAATGGAGATGAATCCGAGCCGCAACAATGCTATACGGTCTAAGGGAATGACTCCCTTGAGGTACACTCGGATACTCAACTAGATAGTGCTAGCTCTTCATTTGATGATCATGATTATATGGATGCCAATGCTTTGAATGAAGAGTTATCTATTGTTTGTGAAAAATTATTTGAAAAATATAAAATTTTGAAAAAGAAAAGTCTAGGCTTTGAAAAAGATAATAAAAATTTGATTTCTAGACTTAACAATGTTTTGCAAGAGAAAGAGGAAATTTCTTATGATAGGGATTCATTAAAATCTCAACTTGAACTTGCATTAAAAGAAAATGAAGTTTTAAAATCTAAAAATGAATGTGAATCAATTTGAAAAATAATAATATTTTGTCTTCAAAAATTGAATGTGTTTTAAGAGATAATGATTCTTTGGAAAGAGAAATTGTATTTGTTTCAAAAGAATTAGAAATTTGTTTAAATAAAAATAAATCTTTGAAAAATGATATTGCTTCATATGTTTGCCATGCTAGGGTAGTTTCACCTAGAACACCTATTGCAGGCCACACTTCTTCTTTGATTAACAATGATATATCTTTACTTAAGAAGAGTGTTGATTGTTTGGGCTCCACTTTGAGCCAATGTGTAGTGGGTCACACACGTTTGGAAACTTTGTTTCGAAAGAAACAAGTTCCATCTATTCATGCACACCCTACATGGCATACACATGCTCCTCACGGACACACTCCTCACATGTATGCTCATGTGTACACTTGTACACATTGTGGACGTAAGGGCCACCTTGCTAAATTTTGTTATGATAGATTACATGTTTCAAATTTAGCAAATAAGTTTGTTTGGGTTAGAGAAGGTACTAACCCCCATGAACCCAAGAAGATATGGGTACCAAAGACCACCCCTCCTTTATTTGATGTAGGTGTGGGCTCTCACATGACGTGAGAGTAGCGGTACCTTGGAGTGGATGCGTTCCGTACTTAAAGGATATCAATTGGATGCATCACTTTCAAGGGAAGTTTGGTGGAGATGACCACCATGTTTTGGAGACAAGGAAAGTTGCCTTCTAGGTTTTGGTAACGATTCCTAACTCCTAATTTTTATTTACATGCTTTTAATATTCATTGTTTATAGCATGTTTCATTGTTTAGTGATTAGTATGAAAATGCCATGATAATTAGATTCTTGACATACATGTATAGTATTTGAGACACCCATGTTTAATGTGGATTATTATTTTGTGTTCTCGTATTTGATTAGCTATCATGTACATCATAAATCTAATAACATGTGGATATTCATAATAATCATGTTTTTGTTTATCATGTTGATTTTTATCCCGTTTTATGCTTCATGAGTTGATTACATGTTTAGATGTTAGTTTTCATTAAAACTTGGTGTATACTTGTGCATATAGTGGGCCACAAATAAATCTATATATGTTTGAGCTTGAATGCTTATTTGAACCCATTAGATGTGCTAGTATAGTCTAGTTTTGATGATTCATACATTTTAAACTTGTATTCCTATTTGTGGATTTGTTTTATGTTTATGTGTTTTTATTTCATGTATATGTGTAATTTTGCCAAACTTCAAGATATACATGAATACCCCTTGAGTCATTTGCTTTTCATGCAAATCTATACATATGGACTCAATCGTGTTTAGGGATATGTATGTATACTTTTTGTGTTGACAAATCATACATATGCCTTGAAATGAAACTTGTTTTAATGGAAATTTAAAGTTTCATGTTTTTGTGTTTATTTAACTTCATGTATATGTCTATTTTAATTCAAATTATTGTTATACATATACATCCTTTTTGAGCCACGTGCCTTCATGCATATATCTTTGTGGACTCGTTGTGTTTGGATATGTATGTATACCTTAGTTTGTATAAGACATACATATGCCTTGAAGATTAAATAAGTTTTTGATGATTTTCATTGTTTCAAGGAATTTTGAGCTTATTGTCCATCTTTCATGATTATGATCTTCATATCTTATTTGTACACTCACTTTTATTGATTACTCATGTGTTTGTTTTCATGAGTTATATTTATACTTAATTGAATTAAAGTGTTGATTATCATGTGGATTTCATGTTTCATGAAAAATATTTTTGTTTTATTCCTTACTTGAAGGATGTCGTACTAGTTTAAAAGTTTTTCCATTTAACTAGTTACGGTATTCTTCATTTTGGTAGAGTTTTTCAAACAAAGCTTATTTCCAAATCTATTTTTGAAAACCCCTACCTTCTATGGGAGGATGGATGGGAGATCATGTTCATGTATGCTTTAAAATGAAAATCATTTAAAACTTGAACCATAATTGGGAGGTAGTTATATGAGATATACACTTGATCTTATTGTTATTTCAATTGGTATCATTGAATTCTTTCAATTGGTATCAATTTTGACCTTTCTTGTATACTCATATATTTTCGTATATGTATGCTTGCACTTCCAAGTATATCAATTTCAATTGGTATCTATTTTCATACATATATATGTTTGTTTCATTTTTTTAACAATGCTTAGGCTTGTTAAAATAAAAATGAACATTGTTTTAGTTTGTATTTCATAAAGGGGGAGAAAATTTGATTTTGTCTTTCAATTAGTACTTGTACTCCCATACTTTATGATTGAAAATTCAATTTGGTATCATATGTTCAAAATGAAAAATATTTACAATTGGTATCAAAATTTTTGTTTAAGACATTCAAAATTTATTATGTTTAATTTTAAATTGGTATCAAGATTTTCATGTGTTTTGCTTAAAATTGGTATCAATATTTTTGTTTGTTTCCTTTCAATTGGTATCAAGATGCTATTCTTTGACATACTTTCAATTGGTACCTTAATTGATTGTCACCCCTAATTGGTTTTGTTTTTGTTTTAGACAAAAAGGGGGAAATTATTATCTTTATTGATTCGTTGTTTCGAACAAAAAGGGGAAGAAAATTTATTGATTTGGTTTTGCTTTTACCCCTTATTGAAGATTGATTCTTTATATTAAAAAGAGAGAAGATTTTGTTTTGTTTTAGTTTTTACCCCTTTGTTGATGATTGACAAAAAGGGGGAGAAAGATTTTGAGTTTATAAGTTTTATATATGCATGTTTATGTTTTTACATATATTAAGTTTAATTTAGTTTAATTTTAATTGGTATCTAGAACATGTTTTGTAATTGGTTTCTAGAGCATGTTTTGTTTTGAACATTTCATTGGTATCTAGAACCTTTTATTGTTTATGCATAGATATGCATGTTTCATGTTTCATGTTTAAGAGCCTTTATTGCATATTATTTATTGTTTATTTGTTTATGCATGAGTTAAGGGGGAGCTTCTTTGAAGCTTAACTTTAATCCATGCATATATAACTCCATGAGTTTTGTCATCATCAAAAAGGGGGAGATTGTTGGCCCAAAGGCCTTCCACCCTAGTTTTGATGATGATTAACTCATGTAGTTAAGTTTACTAATAATCTTGTGTTTTTAAGTTTCAGATCATTAATCAAGATATTAGTTGGTGATTAGCTTCAACAAGGAGTTTAGAAGATTTTCATGGTGATTCCGGTGCCAAAGCTTAAAGATCATTCCTTTGCACTTGGTGGATCACGGTTTGGGAGCAAGTCTACTTGAAGATGAAGATCATCAAGAAGACTTAGGTATCCTAGTTTAGTTTTAGTGTGTTTTAGATCCATTTGTAAAGCTTAGTATAGTTGATATGCTCAAGTGCACAACACACACGTTTCATGTTTTGGATTTGGTTTTCATGAATAGTTTGATCAAAACAAGTTTAAATAGTTTTTATGTATATTAGATGTGTTCAATATACATGCATGCTTCATATCTTAAACAAACTTATTTTGATATGTCTATTCATGAGTTTTAGGAATATTCAGATTTCCTATTGTGAAAAATCAAGTTTGATAAAAATACAAGTTTTTGTTTTTTGTAAAAATTGTTAGACACAAGAATAGTTCATGTTGATTGATATTTGAGCTAAACTTTTTATCACATGTTATATATCAATACAAAATGATAAAACTATTTTTGGTGATTTTTAGAAGTGTTAAAAGATTTTTCAAAAATGTTTTTACATATGTTTTCTGACCCAGGTTTGTGCTGACAGGCTAGGTCGGTCGACCCAGATGGTCGACCGCACCAAGGGCCGGTCGACCCGTGAGGTCGACCGACGCACAGACTTGTGCACGTCTGGCAGACACAAGCTCGGTCGACCGTCAGGGTCGACCGGGTCTGAGAGCTCTGCTCTCTGTATTTTGGGGTCGACCGGGCGGTCGACCGGGTTTGCCCAACGGTCACATTTTTGACCGTTGGTGGTCGACCGGGCGGCCGACCGCCAAGCCTGTCAGGCTGCCACATCAGCCTAACGGCTAGTTTTGTTTGGGGCTATAAATACCCCAACCCTTGGGCTGTTTTGACAAGAGTTTCAAGAAGAAAAAATTCAGTGTTTCTCTAGTGTTTAAACAAGTTTTCAAAATAGTTTTTGTGCTAAAAAGATTTCATCTCTATTGTTTTGGGTTTTTGGAAAATCAAAGAGAACTAGGTTTTGGGATATTGTATTGGTTTTCATTTTCTATTATTTACAAGACATTTCCCAAGTAGTTTTTCTTTGTTTCTTGTTTCCAAAAACACCTTGATTCCACACTTGAGCTATCATCTATCCTAATCAATTAGGATCTTTGTTTTGTGGAAAAGAGAAAAAGAGAAGTGTTTGAGGTTAAGCCTCTAAGTTGTAAACCCTCCTTTTATTTGTGTATCCCTCTTTGGTAGAGGTTGATCGGAGTGGTGTTTGGATCCCTCTTCGGTAGAGGTGATTGTGATTGAGTTGTATTGGCTACGGGCCTTATCCCTCTTCGGTAGAGGTGGATTGTGGTTGTATTGCCTCGGTGGCATTGAGAGAGGAGTTCGGTACTCCTATAGTGGATTGGAAATCCTACACGGTGGTGTAGGCGGGGATGTAGAGCTAGGGGTTCGAACTTCGAAACATATCCTTGTGTTTGTGTTTGATCCAATATCTCTCAACTCTCTCTCTTTATTTTGTGCAAAGCATCATTCATTCATTCATATCTTATTGCTTGCATTTGTGCCTTGCATATATTCATATTGATATATCATCTTATATGCTTGGTTGTTTGTGTGTGCCTCACTTGTACTTAATCAACAAGAGCTTCACATAGCACCTCAACCCATTCAAGGGGAATCAAGAGGAGTTAGTCCAGAGCCCTTCACGGGGAATTCGGTTACACTTGTTGGTTGTATTAAGTGTGTTGCAAGCATAGTTTTTAAGCCTCCGCATTTAGCGCATTTAGTTCACTAGATTTGCACTTACACCTATTTACCCCCCCCTCTAGGTGTTTTTCACGAAGAACGATCCCAAACAGCACAAATACCAAACACCAAGAGAAAGCACACGCAAACAACAATTTAACGAGGTTCGGCCTTAACGCCTACGTCCTCGGGGCAATCGAAAGAGATTAATTTACTTGGAAGATGATTACAATTACTAGCAGCCTCTTTGAGTGCAATAGAGCTCCAGTAAATTCCCAGCCTTCAGATCTTTTCCAGGTACAAACCCTCAAACCAAACAACAGCCCTTAAATACAAACAGGTTTCCAAACCTGCAAACGCAGCCCACCCCGCTTGTCGGTCGACCGCTCGGTCGACCGACCTCTTCCACCGGTCGATCGGTCGGTCGACCGGGTGCCCAACAGAGAGTTGGGCACTTTCAGTCGGTCGACCGGGCGGTCGACCGAGCTCTTTCCTTGTGCACGTTGTGCACATCGGTCGACCGGGCCGGTCGACCGATTACCTGCTTGTGCGGGCAGTCGACCGAGCCGGTCGACCGCTAAACCTGTTCTGCTGCTAATTGTGCAGTTTGCTGCTGTCTCCTTCCTTCGTCCTTTTGTCGTCGACCTCCTTGGCGATCACTCGACGACCCTCGACGATCCTTGTCAACTTCCCCATCAGTAAACTTTCTCTTTCCAACAATTCTCCACCTCGGTGAAGATTTTTTCTAAAATCTGAGCTGATCTCCAACGAACCCTAATATATCACCTGGCGAAATCGACACACGATCTCGGCGAAATCGACACACGATCTCGGCTTACGCGCACCAGACGAAATCGACACACGATCTCGGCGAAATCGACACACAATCTCGGCTTGGAATCTTTATCTCAGCTATCCATGGAAAACATCACACATGCCTTCCCTGCACTTCTCCTTAGGAGAATTTTTATACATGCCGATCACCAAACTGTAGCTTCTACTCTACAACTTCACGACCTCACGAAGACTTCCTCATGAGCCAACACTGACTCTCCAACTGACCAGCTCTATCTAGTCTTCCTGTCTTCCACTGATGGTCCAACCAAGTCTGCGTAGAGCACCTCAAACATCATCGGCTTCAACTGGATGCACACCCCTTCTTATGCAAGCTCAACATCTTCTCACCGGAAGATAAACCTGTTCCTCGAGATCACAACACCTTACCACCACGTGAAGTCCAACTGGCCATAATACTTCACCTCTACGTGAAACCTCTCCACCTCTACGTGGAGTTCCATCGGCCACAACTCTTCAACTCTACATGAAGATCCACACAGTTTCTCGTGAACCCAAATAACTTCATAAGAGTTGCATCACCAAATGGCTGCGCCTTTACGACTGTCTACGTACCTTTGCCCAAAAGGATCAAGCCAACCGTAGTTCATTTAGATGAGCTTCATCAAGCTCGAACACTGGTACCTGTATTTACAGCAGTGAACCTGTCTGACTGAGTCATATGAACCTCTTTCCGACCATCATGGAGGACAACGGCCTTCAACTTTAGCTTGTCACGATCACAAGCTTGAGATTCATGCTTCTTTCCCCACAAGCGTGGTTTCACCTTGGTCCCAATGGCTGCAAACAACTCGACATCCTCAGCAATGTCTTCAATCTGTTCAGCATCAACCTTGATTTCATGATCTCCACCCGGTGTCACCTCCGATGAAGTCTCCTCAAATGCCGAACCAACTGGAGATGATGGAGTAGCATCAACCTCCACCCGCTGCGATCCAACCTTGGTCTTCGTCCTCTCCACCTGCAGAGAGACGATGGACTTCAACGCTGAAGTCTCTCCAAAAGTGACATTCTTGCTCATCACGATCTTCTTGTCGTTGGGGTCCCACAACCTGTAGCTATTTCTCTTGACGCCCAAATAGACAAACCTCTTTGCTCGCGGATTCACCTTGCCATTCTTGGCACTGAAATAGGCCGAACTTCTAAACTCCCGCAGCACACCATGATCTTGAGCAGCTTTCCCAGACTAAATTTCCAATGGAGCTTTACCTCCTATCGCAGTCGATCTGTTCATGAGATGGCTAGCATACTCAGTCGCCTCAGCCCAAATGACCTGTCTAATCCTGCATTAGACAACAACCTCCGAACCTCCTCCAGCAAGGGACGGATTACTTCCTTAGCCAACCCATCTGTACCTGTTATGAAGTGAGTTGCAATACCTGTGTTCTGGCCAAATTGTAGGAACTGGTACATGTCCTTTCCAACATTACTAATATGAAGCTCCTTTATCTTCCTACCTATCTGCCTCTCCATTTTTTCTCTCCACTTCACCAACACATCTAGGGCTTCACTCCTTTGTCTCATGGGATATGTCCAAACCTGCCTAGATGAACCATCAACAACAGAGACAAAGTACCTGTGACCTCCAAGCGATGCCGTCTTAGCAGGTCCCCATACGCTCATGTGAACATAATCAAGAAGACCTTCATGTCGATGAGTACTGGTGCTGAATCTCACCTTCTTCTTGTCCAGAACGCTGTGTCCACCTTCCAACTTGCAGGTAGCAGCACCTTCCATTTCCTTCTTTGCAGGAGCTCGCAAAGATTCTTCTTCTTCCTGTCCGACCTTTCCCTGCCAGACCTCCAGGCCACCATCATCTGAGGAACTTGAAGTCTCCACCTGATCTGTAATCGTACTACCCTTCAAGCAGTAGAGATTGCCTCGGCGGACACCCTTCATCACCACCATCGAGCCCTTAATCATCCTGAGATTGCCATCTCGAATAGATATCACCATGCCCGATGCTTCCAAAGTTCCCACGGAGATTAGATTTCTCTTCAACTGAGGTACATACCTCACTCCCTTAAGCTCCCTTACCATCCCATCAAACATCCTGATTCGAATTGTACCTACACCCTCCATGCTACATGAGTGATCATCGCCCATAACGACCGAACACTCCTCCAGCTTCTCAAAGTTTGAAAACCAGCCCCGATTAGGGCACGCATGGTATGTTGTACCTGTATCCAGAATCCACTCATCTTTCCATGAGTTATCAATGATGGGAGAACTGACTGAAAACGAGAAACCTGACGAGTTTGAATCTGATCTATCTGCCTGTGAACTACTCCTCTGAGTATTCGTCACCTTTGATAGATTTGCTTCAGCCTTCGACTCCTTCTTCTTCCCCTTGAACTTTGGACAGTCCACTTTCCAGTGCCCTGTCTCTCTGCAGAAGGCACACTGGTTTCTTTTCAGATCCCTGAAACCCGGTCTGAACTTTGATCTTCCTCTTTCTTCCTTGCCCTTCCTCGATGAACCCCTACCTCTTACTTCCACTGCCTCCGCCAATGAGCTTGATTTAGAATGATGTCTCTCCTTCTTCCTCGTTTCATAACTTGTCAGTGCAGACGACACCTCATTATAATCCAAGGTCTGCCTTCCATTGATGAAGGTCAGTGTGAATGTCTCATACTCCTCCTCTGGGAGTGAGTTCAGGAAGATGATCGCCTTGTCCTCCTCTTTTATAATGACCTCCACGTTCACCAAATCTGTAAGAAGCTTCGTGTATCGGTTGATGTGCTCATTCACTGTACTCCCCTTCTTCATCTGAAATTGATACAGCTTACTCTTAAGCTGCAACCTGGACTCAACACTCTTCGTCAGGTATTTCTTCTCAAGGGTTTCCCACAGATGCTTCGCCGACATCTCATGTTGTGCAAGATATTTTATGTCTTGCGATAAGCATGAACGTATCAACCCACACGCTGACATGTTCATCTTTGGTCACTCTTCATCAGTGGTCGTGCTCCTCTTCTTTTCCAATAGGAGAGTGTCCTCGAGGTTAGATGCATTCAGTGCATCCATAATCTCGCACCTCCACATACCGAAGTTATTTGTACCGTTGAACTTGACAACATCAATCCTCGGGTGAGGATTCATGGTCTTAACCGAAGCAATTTCTTCTGCCATTGAGATTACTTGATCCTCTATCTATGCGGAAGAACAACCAACTGGAAATAGATCACTACTCAGATAAAAATTGGATTTTTACCTTTCCCTTGAAATCCTAGATCGAGTTTCTCTCCGGATCTACTCCACCACAGATTCCACGAGCCCTCCTTGCGTCCTCCTGAGATCGACACACGATCCCACGAACACGAATACCTCTGAACTGAGATCGACACACGATCTCCACCGAATCAGACCTCAAGCCCTCCGAATCTCCAGAAATCCCAAGCAAAACTGGCTCTGATATCACTTGTTGCGACTACGACAACAACTTGATGAGGATCCCCTGAATCTCCCAAGCATGAAGAACAATCCCAAACAACACAAATACCAAACACCAAGAGAAAGCACATGCAAACAACAATTTAACGAGGTTCGGCCTCAACGCCTACGTCCTCGGGGCAATCGAAAGAGAGATTAATTTACTTGGAAGATAATTACAATTGCTAGCAGCCTCTTTGAGTGCAAGAGAGCTCCAGCAAATTCCCAGCCTTCAGATCTTTTTCAGGTACAAACCCTAAAAACTAACAACAGCACTTAAATACAAACAGGTTTCTAAACCTGCAAACGCAGCCCGCCCCGCTTGTCGGTCGACCGCCCGGTCGACCGACCTCTTCCACCGGTCGACCAGTCGATCGACCGGTGCCCAACAGAGAGTTGGGCACTTTCAGTCGGTCGACCGGGCGGTCGACCGAGTTCTTTCCTTGTGCACGTTGTGCACATCGGTCGACCGAGCTGGTCGACCGATTACCTGCTTGTGGGGCGGTCGACCGAGCCGGTCGACCGCTAAACCTGTTCTGCTGCTAATTGTGCTGTTTGCTGCTGTCTCCTTCCTTCGTCCTTTTGTTGTCGACCTCCTTGGCGATCACTCGACGACCCTCGACGATCCTTGTCAACTTCCCCATCAGTAAACTCTCTCTTTCCAACAGAACTAACTATCTATACTAATAATTATAATCACATGTATTATTTTTATTATTTTCATTAATTCATCATTTAATGATAGATAACTATTATACTTGTAGTATTGAGTACTTCCAAGTTTAATACCAATATTGTCAATATATGTTCTTTTTTTATAATTCTCTTCAATACCATAAAATACAGATTTTTTTTGAGACTCAATATACAAGCTCAAAAAATATTTTAGCCACAGTGCTAAGCAATTCAAAAGAAGAAACGATAATAGAGAGATGATGCAAACATTAAGTTCTTGGACATAAAAACATAGAGGAAAATTGGACTAAATTTTCGAGATATACGTTGCCGTCAAATTGAGAGGCCAATGGTACAAAATTCTAGACCAAGAGGTTGAAGTATCAAATTCTAAGTCTCAAAAAATAAATAAATAAATAAAATAATAAATTAGTGCTTGCTGCACAGTTTTGATACTTATATGAAGCCATTTTCGAATGAAAAGTATTATGATAAAGTAGATTAAATAGATTTGTGTCCTTACTTCATGGTTGGTGTTAATATAATAGTGTAATATATGTGCACTAGTTTTCTCTCTGTGCACAGGTTGGTGATGATTATAACATAAAACTACATTATGAATAGATGTATCATCCCATATGTGCTAAAAGTGATATCATTTGAAATAGAAAATTTTAAGATATCACAAGATTTAGATATCATTTGAAATTAGAAATTTGTGATACCAACTGAAATTGAAACATTTGTAAATTTTGATACCAATGAAAGAAAATATTTTATATTTTGATACCAATTGAAATATATGGTAAATTTTGATACAAAATAAAAGGTAAAACATTTTTTATACCAATTTTGATACCAATTGAAATGAAAGGTAAAACATTCTTGATACCAATTAAAGTATATTGTAAATTTGATATCAATACAAATACCAATTGAAAATAATGCAAAAGCTCATTTAAGTACCAATTGAGATCAAGATTTAATTCAAACTTAGCATAAATATATTTTAAACTTTAAACATGTAAATATCTTATAAACCAAGCACAATCAAATCATATATATGTATGAAAATGAAAATACTAATAGAAATTGATATTATTTGAAATTTGAAGCATAAAAAATAAAATATGAATATACAAAAAAATATCAATTGTGATACCAATTGAAAATATGATGAGAATCAAGTATATAGTTCATAATTATCCACCCTTTTCATGCACAAGATAAAAAGATTTTCAATAAGGCTCACAAGGCATGATCGCCTATCCATCCGCCCGTTTAGGGTTGGAAGGGGTTTTCAAAATAAGAGTTTGAAAATATCTTGCAAAATTTGAAAACTCTGTTCATTAAAGAATAAATAACTAGTTTAAAGTAATTTTTAAAAAATTAGTTACAGATCTTTCAAACATAAAAACAAAACAAATATATATCTCATGAATCATACTAGATACACAAAAGTTGACACTCGAAGTCTATATAGCTCGTAATAGTGCTCATGATATAAAGTCATGAATAAATAAAGAAATAATGTGAGTGTACAAGCATTATGTGAATAACATATTCCTGAAAATAGTCAATGAAGCTCAAAAACATCAAACAAGTGAAAAACATGAAACTTCATTTTTCTTTAAAAATAAAACTTTAAGGTATATGTAAGATTTATCCAAAGCTAACAATATGCATACATTGAAGGGATCACCTAGAGGGGGGTGAATAGGTGATGGCTAATCTAATGGTCACTTAATGCCAAATAATGCGGAAGCTAAAACTAATTATGACCTAATTAAACTTTTACACTAAACACCACGTATAACACAAGAGTGTTGCTGAATTCCCCGTGAAGGGCTCTGGACAAACTCCTCTAGATTCCCCTTGAATGGGTTGAGGCGCCGCGTTGGCTCTCTTGGTTGAATACAAGTGTTAGCAAACAATCCCAAGCAAGTATATCAATTTAAGCACAAATGAATATATCAAGCATATAAAGATAGACAATAATTGAATGCAAGATATAAATAAGAGACAAAGAGAGAGAGAGAGAGAGAGAGCAATCGCAAACACAAAGGGTTTGTTTCGAGGTTCGAGCACACTTGCTCTACATCCCCGCCTTCGACACACGAAGGATTTCCACTATGCAAGATCCCACTGGATCTCTCCTCGGTGCCGCAACACCTACAAGCCCTCGGACTCTCTAGTCCCGTACACACCGCAAGCCCACCGGCTCGCCGAGGCCGCACCTCAAACACGAGTTCGCACCCGAACCCGAAAACACCAAGTCCTCACTAGGACCCGAAACAATCACGAGCACACTTGCCCGTCTCCTCAAAGAACAAGAAATGAAATCTTGGTGATCTAAACACTTTGATCACCAATAAAAGCTCTCACTACAACACTCCTATAAGATGAATAGCTCAATGGATGCTCAAGTGTTTGTGTGAGAAAACAAGGAAAGAATCTTTGGTGAAAAACTCAAGAAAAATCTCTTTTACACTCTTGATAAACTCTCCTTTTAATTGGAAGTATTGGCTCTAATTTTGTGGAGAAAAACCTCTGGAATGAATGGGAAAAACTGGCTCTAAGAGTCTCCAAAATCTTCTATCAAAACAATGACAAAACCCCCAATTTATAGGCTGCCAGAAAACTAGCCGTTGGGGTCTGTCAGAGCGGCCGGTCGACCGGTGCGGTCGACCGCCAACGGTCGGATTTCTGACCGTTGGAGCCACGGTCGACCGCCAGGGTCGACCGACCCACTGGAGCTGAGAGTCCAACTCTCTGTCGGTCGACCCGTGCGGTCGGCCGAACTTTCCAGAGAGCACTGCTCTCTGGAGCGGTCGACCAGCACGGTCGGCCGTCCTCCAGTACACAAAGGCGTGCACGTTTGTGCACGTCGGTCGACCGGTCCGGTCGGCCGACTTCATATTAGTCGACTATTAAAGGATGCTAGTCGACTTATACAAAGCCTGAAACAATTTTCTGAGATAAAAAAGTTTGTCGTTTTGGCTCAAATAAAATCCCATAAAATACATAAAAATCTACAAAAATAGTTTTACCAATATACTTTGATAAACAAACATGCTTGCACAAAATCAAGGCATGTTATAAAAGATTGGACTATTTTTGTAAGTTGGAAATATTTGGCTTAAGATAAAAACTGTATTTTTCAAAACAATATTTTTTCAAAACATGTTTTTCTAAATGTTCATCAAATACAAAAAATAAGATATACTTTTAAAGCATAGTGCGTATGGATATGATCCACTACACAATCAAGATGAAATATCTATGTTTTTGTCATAAAGCTCTAAACATGGTTTTGGTTAAAAATAAGTATATGAGAAATACCAAAAACCAAACTTGTATTTTTCCAAAATGAAAAATCTTTTCTAAATCTGAAAATTCTTTTATGAAAACAAATCTATCAAGAGTGTGTGTGTGTATGTACTTGAGCAATCCACCAACTACTCTATCATTTACATTTTAACTAAAACAAAAATAAAATCTTATACCTAGACACAAGTCTTCATCTTCTTGAAGTCTTCACTTGAAGGCTTCTCATCTTCTTGACTTGGTCCAAGCTTGATCCAAAAGCTCCTTGGATCACACCGTGCTAGCTCCAAATCTTGACATTTTATCCTTTGTTGAGCTATGCACCTACTAAGATCTTAATAATGAATCTGTCACTAATTAAATACAAGATCATTAGTAAACATAACTTCATGAGTTAATCATCATCAAAACTAGGGTGATAGGCCTTTGGGCCAACATACATATCCCAAACACAAAAGAGTCTATGATATAATTTGCATGAAGGCAAGAGATTCAAGGGTATACATGTATAGTTATTAGATTTGAACAAAAATTACATATACATGAAGCAAAACATACACAAGGATAGGCAACACAAGTGTAAATGAGGAAATCATCAAAACTAGGTTACACATGTACATGTAATGAATACAAATGAGCAATGAAGTATAAACATATAGGAATCAAATGTTGCCCACTACTTGTACAAGTATATACATAAGTTTTGACAAAAACTACATCTAAATAAGTATACACCACATAAAGCACAAAACCAAGAACATGCTAAAAATATCATCTAATGTAAAAGCATGTAAACTAAAATAGGAGTTTAGAGATAGTTACCAAACCAACGAACTATACTCTAACTCTCCAAAATATGGTGGTCGTCCCACCAAACATTCTTGATAGTGATGCATCAATTTGTAGTGTCCATCAAGCCCATGCATCCACCACCAAGGCACCAAGTCTCTCACATCATGTGAGAGCCCATACCCACATCAAACACAAGAGGTGGGGATTTTGGTACCCATTTTCTTTTGGGTCCATAGGGGTTAGTATTATTTTGAACTCAAACATTTTTTTGTAAGATTTAAAGAATTTACTCTATCATAACAAAATTTTGCTAAATGGCCTTTGCGGCCGCAATGTGTACACTTGTACACTCTAAATGCACATGAGAATGAGTATAATCATGATGTGCAAAGTGTGCATATGTGTGACGTGGGTGATGTGCATGAATATGTGGATCTGTTTCTTTTGAAACAATGTTTCCAATCCATTATGATTAAATGTATAATTGCTCAAAGTTGAGCTCAAACAATCTATTCTATTTTTCAAAAATTTAATCTCATTTTTATTGATAGTAGCGTGAAAAGCATGGTCAACAATCTTTTTGTTTTTAAAAATATTTTATTTTTCTTTTGAATTAATTTTTCTTTTTAAAGAGTTGTTTTCATTCAAAGCAATCTCTTTTTCTTTTTCCACCAAAATAATCTTATTTTTCAAAGAAGTATTTCCTTCACAAAAATATTTTAATTTAGAAGTCAAGGAAATATTATCCTTCTTCAAAAATTCGTTTTCTTTTAAAATGCATTCAAATTGATTTTTAAGAGAATCATTCTCTTTTAATATGGAATCAAATTTATTTTTCATTTTCTTATTATCCTTTTTGAGCAAGTGATTTTTTTCAAGAAGTTATTGACAAAAAGATGCAAGTTCATCATAAGACATGTCAATATCCTCATCAACCTCGGATTCAGAATTTGCCTCAAAGGGGTTATTCCTTTGGACTATGTAGCACAAGTTGAAAGCATCACTTCCAACATCCGAGTCGCTCCTCGCATACTATTGCTCTTATTCGTCAAGGAAAATTATAGTGTTCCATACTACAAAAGCCGAATCAAAGTTAAAAATCCTAGATAAATATTCATCATTTAGGGTTGACTTTAAAGCATGGATGACTTTTGCATTAGCCTCAAGATGTTTTCCATTTAATAGTGCAAAATAAACATGAATGCCTAGGATTTTGAGATACATGGACATCTTAACTTTCTAAGTTTGGATGTTAAGAATGTCAAACATGGGAGGTGACATGAAATCCATGTGTGTGTAAACAAATATTGTGATTAGCTATAAATGAGGATCTTTAACTCAAGGTGATTAGACCCAAATCAAGAGCACCACGCTCTGATACCAATTGAAATCACCTAGAGGGGGTGAATAAGTGACTAGCTAATCTAATGACGAATTAATGCAGAATTAAAACTATTTATGCAAACTAAAAATTCTTAAGCTAGACACACTAAGTATAACACAAGAGTGTAGCCAAATTTTCGGTGAAGGGCTCTAAACTATCTTCTCAAGATTCCTCTAGATAAGAGTTGAGTTGCCGTTATGGCTCTCTTGGTTGAATACAAGTGTGAGCAAACAATCCCCAAGCATGTAACAATATAGGCACAAGTACATCAAGCAAGTAAAGATAAATGCAAAGTAAACATGCAAGATATAAATACAAGTGAGAGATAGAGGAGCAATCGCAAATACGGGAGAATTATTTCGAGGTTCGAGCACCCTTGCTCTATGTCCCCGCCTTTAACACTATGAAGGATTTCCACTATAAACTGATCCCACTGGATCATTCAGTGCCGCAACACCTACAATGAGTTCACACTAGAACTCCTTGGACTCACTAGTCCCTCTCTTGTTCTCGCAAGAACTACACACCGCAAGCACACTAACTTGTCGAGGCTGTATCTCTACGCTGAGCTCTCACCAGAACTCGAAACAACGCGAACTCGCAAGTCCGCCTCCTCAAATACAAAGAATGAATACTTTGGTGATCTCAACACTTTGATCACCTACAAACACTCTCACAACAACTCTCCTATAGGATTGATATAGTAATGGAAAGCTCAAGTATGTGTGAGAAAACAAGGATGGATTTGTGGTGAAAAACTTAAGAAATCTCTTTTACAAAACGCTCTTGATAAACTCTCATTTTGATATGAAAGTATTTAGCTTTAAAACAAGTGAAGATAAATACTAAAAGATGTATGAGAAACTAGCTTGAAAAGCCACTTAAAATCTTATAGAAAATAGTCCAAGGGAACCCCAATATATACGCTTCTAAAAACTAGCCGTTGGGGTCCAAATCAGCAGCTGACGCTGCTGTCGTTCGACTGGCCGGTTGATCGCCAACGGTTGGATTTTTGACCGTTGAGCCATCGGTCGACCGGCCGGTCGACCGTGGCCTGGATACAGAGAGCAGAAGCTCTCTGCCAGTCGACCGCACGGTCGACCGGGGCCAGATCCAGAGAGAAGAGCTCTCTGGCGGTCGACCGGCCCTCCATCCTAACAAAGCCGTGCACGTTTGTGCACGTCCGACCTCTGACTCGGTCGACCGGCAGAAGGCCAGAAACAATTTTTAGGGATTTAAAACATGTTATTTTACCTTCAATAAAATCCCATAAATTCTCTAAAAATCTACAAAATAAGTTTAGTAATATACTTTGATATTCAAATATGTTTGAGTAAAAATCAAAACATGTTATAAATATTTTGAACTATTTTTGTAATATGGAAGTTTTGCCTTAAACAAAAATCTGTATTTTTCCAAAATGATTTTTTAAAATTGAAAACTGATTTTTCTAAAACTCTTCCAAATATAAAAACAAGATATTCTAAACACTTTTAAAGCTTAGTGTGTATGAATATGATCCACATATATGATGAAATATTTATATTTTTGACATTAAGCTCTAAATAAAGTTTTGATAAAACACATGTATATTTTTAAACTTAAAAACCAAACCGGTATTTTTCAAAACGAAAACTCTTTTATGAAAATACATCTAAATCTTGTGTCTGAGTGTATATGATACTTGAGCAATCTACCAACTAATCTATCATTTATATTTTATTTAAAAATAAAATCTTAACACTTATAAACAAACCTAGACACAAGTTTTCTCTTGAAGGTCTTCACTTGAGAAACTTCTTCTCCTTCTTGACTTGGTCCAAAATATGATCCAATGAGCTAAACTCCTCTTGAGTACTTGATGTGGTCTTGATGCACAAGCTCTTGAATCAACATGTGCTAGCTCCAAAACTTGACTTTAAATCCTTTATTGAAGCTAAACACCAACTAAGATCTTGATCAAATATCTGAGACTAATTTAAATAAAAGATCATTAGTATATAACTACGTGAGTTAATCATCATCAAAGCTAGAGTAATGGGCCTTTGGGCCAACACATGTCACTTTGTGACATGGGTTATTGATGAGCTCATTCTACTTATATATTACTATGTTATATTACTCTTGGCATGGTTCCCGCTGGGGTACACGAATGCTTTTTTCTACTAATAATTTTCAAATAATGATAACTATTAATTGATATGCGAGAATAGGCATTGGTATGGGACAAAGTCATTTTCTCGTCTTAGGGCTCAATTGACATGTGCAGTAGGCGTAGGTTGGGGTATGTCTACTGCACGTGGCAGTTGGGGCAGTGTCACCTAATTAGTAACCCCTAAGAATATCTTCATAATTAATCTTGTACTTTTGTGATTCTTGTGATAGTTACTACTAGTTGATTATTTAATTATACTTATTACACTTGGCTTACTTCATACTATGATCATATTTATGTTTCTGTGAACGTTGTTTATCATCATGACTTGGATATTATATGACTGGTTTTAGTAATAAACTCATGCTATAAGTGCTTGATTGTGTAATGAAAATAAGTATCATGTGTATACTGTCCAAAAATCACTGAGGACAGGTCATCAGAAAGTAAAGACGTAAGGCTAACCATAGCCACACGCGCTGCACTAAGACGCGAAGGTTGAAACTGGCGTCTTAACATTACTACAATAACCAAGACGCAGAGCTTGAAAGTCGCGTCTCAGCATCACTGTAGAACCAGGACGTAAGAGTCAAAATTCACGTTTTTGCTTCACTATAATGGCCAAGACACAGAGCTTGAAACTTGCATCTCAGTCATCCATGCAATACCTAGACGCAGAGCCCGAAGCTCGCGTCTTATATAAAGCTTAACAAAGAACTTGAAGTTCATGTTTCTCAAGCGTTACCTCAACGACAAAACGCGAGGCTCAAAACCCGCGTCTCGGTTATAACTGCCCTCATTACCGAGTCAATTACTGCCCACGTAATGAGAGAGTTAACCCCCATTATGGAGGGTTTTTAGGTGACAATTTTACTCCTGAAACCCCTATAAATAACTCAGTTCGCTATTGAAGAGGGATGGGAAGTTGTTGGTCGATTTTGGAGGATCTTGATCAGAGCTTCTAGCTGAGAAATACTTAAGAGTTCAACTTTTCTAACAACTTATTAAGTACAAGTTTGTTTTTACCTCAATCTCTTTGAGATTTTATTGGACAGGAGCTATGCTACTCCGTCCATAGTCCGAAGAGAAGATTCCCAGAGTACTGTGGCATTCACCCGGTCAACGAAAAACAAGATTCACTTTCTACCGCCACATCAAGAACCCAACATTAAACAAAGAGAAGACTTGAGTTTGTACATCTTCTCTCTCTTGTAATCGAAAGTTTTTTTTGATTGTTGTTGTAACTATTTTTACAGTCAAATAAAGAATTTACATGCCCTTAAATTTCTCTGAACAAACAAGAGATGGCGACTCCGCTGGGGGCTACTTTCTCTACTGAAGAGTAAGTCCTGGCGCAAGGTGACGTCACCTACACGGGAAAGGTGATCGAATCACTTGTCGTGAAATTCGATCAGGCAAAATATGAAGAGTTTCTCTCTTCCGGCTCTAAGAGCCTGAGGGCGCGGCAGTACCGCAAAGTCTCCTTAGAGATCCGCTCTCAGGTCCCTTCAGAGGCTTCCCCGAATACGGTTTATGCAGAGAACTTCGTGGCTAGACGTATCACACGTAAGGCCCGCGTCAACGTCTCCCACGAGACCCGCGAGGTCAACGTTGTTGACATTCAACCCGCTCATGCCCGTCCTCTTCCTCAGCCCCATATTACCAGGGGTTCCCAACAACTCGTACGGCGTATCGGAACGCTGAACGTCGACATAGGCGATGCGCGCGTCAACTACAGACGCAAGAAGTTAGAACAACTATCTGTCCAGCAAATACAAAAGGTGAGGCTCAGGCCCGCGTCTCTTCTGAGTTACATTAGACGCGTGAAGTTCGCATTTGGAGACCTAAGCGCAAAGCTTAAAAGGCTTGCGTTTCTGAGGCTTCACTTCCCAAACGCGACGTTCAGTGACACGAGGTCCATGCCTCTCCCCAGAGACACGAAACCCGCGTCTCTACAACCAAACGCGGGACTCAGAAGGTCCACGTTTCTCAAGTGTCACTAGCCAAATTTGACGATCATCAGCACGAGGTCCGCATCTCTTCTCAGCAGAGACGCGAGACCTGTGTTTTAAAGCCAAAACGCGAGAGCCGCGTATGTTTTATAGAACGTGAGCTCCACATCTCAAAACCCTGTGTCTCAGATTCGCGACGCAAGAATGGCTCTCAAAAGCCCTCGAAAACCCAAGGCTAATCTCTTTGATCCCCCTCTGACAGATTTAAGAGATTACTTGATAAAGAAAAGGAGTGCTAATCAAATCACTCCATCCTATAGCTGTGAACGGCTCATCACATTAATGCTCTATGAATGTGGCTGCAGCTCACATGCGAGCGAGTAGTTGGTATTCAGACGATTAATTTCAACCTCCCGATTAGCCAAAAGGCATCGATCCCACAGAAAGGGAACCTTCTCTGATACGGAATACCCCAAGTCATTGCAAACATGGCAGGTCCAAGCACTACGCCAAGCGGAAGTAGGAAAAAATAACTGGCAGTCAGCTCTGATGAGTCTGATACGAAACCAGAAGGAGTATACCGGCATACTCGTACTCGGACTGGTGCGGTAGCCCCAGTTGACTACAGTGCCCTAACCTGGGGCATTGAAATATGTGAATCACACTCTGCCATCGCAGAGTCACATGCCTTAAACTCTTCTGTTGAAAAGGAAGCCTTTGCGTATATGGCAAACACTCCTAAAGAAACGACTAGGCGTCTAGAACAGCAAGCCCAGGTTCAGAGGGAACAATTCGTTATGATTCGCGTCCAACAAGAATCTATCAATATCCTCAAGTAGATGCTTGCACAATTGCTTGAAAATAAGAAGAAGTCAAATGACAAAACTTCTTCTAAGAAGTCTTAAGGCAAACAGAAGGAAGGGGAAAGCTCATCTTCTGTACACATAGAAGAGGAAAAAACAGTCCAATTCTGAGTCATCTAAATCCTCATCTAAAGACGGAGCAATCCAGTCGGAAGTTAAAAATCTTATAGACTCTGGCTTCATCAGGGAGGAACAACACCCCGATTGGGTAGCCAATATCATCCCTATTACTAAGAAATGGGGAAGGTCCGAGTTTGCATTGATTTTCATGATTTAAATGAGGCCTGTCCTAAAGATGAATTTTCCCTTCCAATCACAGATGTCATGATTGACAACACTTGTGATTTTGAACGAATGTCCTCCATGGATGGATTCTCAGGATACAATCAAATCAAGATGTACCCTGATGATGAAAAGCATACATCTTTCAGGACACCATTGGGAGTGTATTGCTATACTATCATGCCCTTTGGATTAAAGAACGCGGGGGCAACATACCAGAGAGCTATGAATCAAACTCGAATTACCAGAGCCTTCAACAAGAAAGTCAAGGAGCGGACTTTCAAGAAAGTTGACTTGTCTTAGCCGTCAGAAGACCCATGGTAATGACACATAAGACTAAAGGAAAATTTCAGCCCAAATGAGAAGGACCATTTGTAGTAGAGTTAGTCTACTCAAATGGAGTATATCGCCTTATAACCCCAGACGGTGATACGCTCATAATACCAATTAACGGCAAATTCTTAAAGAAATACTATCCTTGATGGCATTCTTCTCCTGATCAAGTTAATACTACACCTCTGATCAAAACTCCAGATCCAAGATATTTGAAAGAACGCCAAAGAAAAGTTTCTTTCTTCCTTCACTGGATCATATCACGGTCGATCAGTGTCAAGCGCCGGTTACATCATGATGCATGATGTAAACATTAAAGAAGAAACAAAATGCAAGACTTCGGTTTTAACTTTTTTACTCTTCTCTCGTGTACCTATGGACATCCGACGCCTCTGATGGTTAAGGATAAAGGAAAATGTTGACTTTTAAGTTCAACATAAATCTTTGACAACTCATCATGCTGAGGGGAACATCATGGCTAGCCCAACTAAACAGTAGTTAGTAAAGGTACACCAAATCTATTGATAGCTGAGGGTTTGTTAAAAATCCCAAGGGACTTGGTCCCATCCTCTCCTCTAGAATCTCCTGCCAATTCTCTTCCACAGAATGGTATTCTCTTCCACAGAATGGTAGGGTCACAAAAATACCTGGATTCATTTCTCTAACGAAATGAGCTGGGACTTGTCACATTAACAGTAAACCTCTGACAAACTAGATTTCTCGCTTCTCATTGGATTCAGTCAAGTTAATATTAAACCTCTGACAACGAAACTCATAAAAAAAATCTCATCTGTTATGTTAATATTACACCTCTAACGGCAAACCTCCCATGTCCCTAGAAAATCAATGATTGTCACGTTAATATTACACCTCTGATAATTCAATTTATTTTCACCAAAGTTCCCTACCAATTCTCTTCCATAGAGTGATAGGTCCACAGACTCAATCATTGTTAAGTTTAATACTACATATCTAACAATGGAAAGTTTCGATACTCTCTAGCAAGTATGAACTTCACTTTTCTCTCCCTTGCATGGATTACAAGTCCTCAAAATTGCTCCTATCACAAACCAATTCTTGTTTAGTTTAAAATTACACCTTTGACATTTCAAACTCCACTTATCAATTCTCATCATTAGAGTGACATGTCCTCAAAATTACTCATATTATAAATCAACTACTGTCATGTTAATGTTGGCCCAAAAGGTTACACTCTCCAATTGTTTAGAATTTTGATGATAACAAAACAAATAAGAGCTATTTGGTACTAATAAATTTGTTCAAGATAAGTTTCAAGTTAGTACCATGTTTGGAGGGCATTGCTTAGCTTTTGCAAGAATTTCTAGGTTCATGGAGCAAATAAGGCATATGGCACAATAAGGAAGGAACATAGAAGAGAAGGCTCTAGTAAGGCATTGCAAGGCTCAAGACTCAAGAAGACTTCATTAGATTTGTTTTTAGTTTTGTTAAAGAATAGTGAATAGGTTTGAAGCTCTATAATCCAACACACACGTTTTTGCGCACATATCTTTCCTAAAAATATTCCCTATAAATATGTACAAAATATTTTTAAATACAATCTTTTGCCTACAAACTCTATTTTATGTTTTATATATATCTCTAATCAAAACTATTTTGGTAAAATTTCAAATCTCCTCAAAATCTTGTTTCAATCTCAGTTTTTGGCCTGTGACGGTCGACCGACCGGTCGACCGACACTAGTTCAAGTCAGAACGGTCGACCGCTCAGTTAACAGGAGTTCTGACACTAGGTGCGTGCATGTGTGCACGTTTTTTTCGGTCGACCGGGCGGTCGACCGGAGCCCTTCGGTCGCCCGGGCGGCTGGCCGACTGAAGTGCAGTTGCTCTCTGTTTCTGCCCACTCGACCGGGCGGTCGACCGATAGCCTATAACGGCTCTTTTATTTGAACCCCGGTCGACTGACCGGTCAACCGAGAGAGTCGTTTCAGCCATAACAGCTAGTTTTAAAACATAGTTTATTTTTGTCTTTTTCTTTTCTTAAACAAGGTTAAATGATATTTTCTGAACCTAATACTTTCTAATTACCATTAAGTGGGTTTACTCCTTAATCCCCTAGCCCTATCCTATAATAGGGGTGTTTAGGGAGAGGTTTATTACAACAAAAATTTGCAAAAATTTCAAAAGTTTAAGGCATTCAAAAGAGCTTTGTTTCTTGGTTTTTGTCCTGAAATTCTCTCTCATTTTCTGAAGTGTTTTTCAAAACTCTCTGATTTATTTTTCTTTTCCACTTACAAACAAGAGCTTCAATCCTACTCATTGTTCTATAAGGATTTTGTAAGGGAAGAGATTTTTCAAGAGAGAGTTTGTGGTCTTTTGATCACCAAGAGATACTTGTACTTGAGATTGTGGAGTTGGGTACTCCGGTGTATTTGTAACATCTTTGTGAAGTTATAGTGTTTAGAAATCCTTCTGGGAAAGGCGGTGACGTAGAGCTGGGTGCTCGAACCTCGAAAAAATTCTCGGTGTTTGCGTTTAGTTTACTTGATCTTGCTTCTTACTTTACTTTCATTGCTTCTATTACTTGCTCTCTATTTTCATTGCAATACTCTCTTGTTTCATATTCATTTTGTCAATCACTAGCTCATACAAAAAGATTGCATTGTGCACCTCCAACTCATATCTAGAGTAATCACGAGGAAGGAGTTCAGAGCCCTTTGTGGGAAATTCGGCTTCTAGTCTTATTTTGGGCGATTGTTGCATCATTATTTTTAAATTGTGCATTGATTAGCATTATCACCTATTCAAACCCCCCTCTAGGTGATTTCAATTGGTATCAGAGCTTGGACTCTAGGTTTGACTTAACATCCTTAGAGAGATCCTTAAAATTTGCTAATCATCATTTGCATTCCTTTATTCATACACTAGTAAACATGGCCGACAACATCAAAACCCCTCCTAAATTTGATGGACTTAATTTTCCTATTTGGAAGGTTAGGATGACTATTTTCTTATAATCTTTAGGTAGCTTAGTTGCAAAATCCTTGACCAATCCCTATGTTATACCCGATAGTGAGGAAAGCACTTGGTCCGACTTTACCTTTAGAGAATATGAGGCTAACTCCAAGGCCCAAAATTCCCTCCTAACCGCCTTGAATGAGGATGACCTTACACGGGTAATACATTACCAAACGGGTAATACATTGCCAATCCGCCTATGAGATTTGGCAACATTTGTTGGTCACACACGAAGGGACATCACAAGTAAAGAGAGCTAAGATAGATCTCTTGAGGTCCCAATATGAAAGCTTTAAAATGATTGATGATGAATCTATTGATTGCATGATTATAAGGTTTACTAAAATTACCAATGCTCTTTCCTCTTTAGGTGATGATATTAGCAATGACCAAAAGGTGCGAAAAGTGATTCGGGCTCTTCCTTCATCATGGGAGATAAAGGCCACCACCTTTAAAGAGTTGAATGACAAGGATGAAATGGATCTCATAAGTCTCTTTGAAACTTGAAGACTTATGAGATGGAAAAGAAGGCAAGAGAAGAAGCGGCTCCTCAAAAGAAGAAATCCATAGCCTTCAAGTCTTCCTCCACTCTTGAAGATGATGAAGAAGATGAAGAAGAAGATAAGGAGCTATCCCTCCTTGTGCGAAATGTGAAGAGGATGTACCGCAAGAACAAGCTCAACTTTAGAAAGAGATTGGAAGGCAAAGAGGAGAGAAGAATTATTTGCTATAATTGCTGAAAGTCTGGACACATCATGGCCGATTGTCCGGAATTCAAGAAGAAGATGACTTCCTCCTTCAAGCAAAAGAAGCCGGTGGAAAAGAAAGCTTACAAAGCCACTTGGGATTCGGAAAGCAAGTCCGAAGATGAGGTGGACACGGCGAACATGTGTTTCATGGCAAACACACCCAAGGTAACCACTCAACCTCTTGATGAAGAAGATGAATTGAGTAAAGAAATGCTTGTACATGCTTTTGTTGAACTTTCGGAAACCTATGATGTTAAAAAGGTAGAATGTTCAAAATTGGAAAAGGAAGTTGCTTTTCTTAAAAATCAACTTGCTATTGTTTCAAAATAAAGGGATGAAATTTCTTCTAATCTTGTTTCTACTCAAAAAGAATTTAATGCTTACAAAGTTGCTTGTAAAGCAAAATTTCCTAAGATTGATGAAAAAGAAATTTCTTTGTTAAAACTAGAATTGTTGATTTTGAAAAAGTTTTGAAGTATTGTGCTTTTAATACTAAGAAACTTGAGGATATGTTTTCTAAGAAGCACACTTCTCATGCTAAAACTTCTCATGTTAAAAATACTCATGCTCATTATGTTCACACTCTACATAACACTCATGCTAAATCTACACATGCTCACAAGTCACACACTCACTATGCATTTAAATATGGTAGAGTTTATAGATGTACTTATTGTGATAAGAATGGACATTTAGCTAAGTTTTGTTATGACCAAATAAATAGAACAAACAATCTTGTATGGGTTCATGACACTAACTCTTTAGGACCCAAGAAAATATGGGTACCAAAATCAAGTCCTAAATTATTTGATGTAGGTACACACCAAGACTCCAAGACGTAAGGAGCGGTGGTACCTTTAGTGGTTGTTCAAGACACATGACATGGGATATCAACAACTTTACAACCCTATCAAGGTACGTTGAAGGTGGCTTCGTCACCTTCGGAGATGACTCCAAGGGCACTATCATCGGTATAGGTAACATTCAAATTAGTGCATCTCCTATTATAGAAAATGTTGTTCTTGTTGATGGTTTGAAACATAACTTGCTTAGCATTAGTCAACTTTGTGACCGTGGACTTAAAAATTATTTTTAATGATTCTTCTTGCAAGATTTTTGATTGTAAAACCAATGATTGTATTCTCACCGGATTTCATGATAATAATGTGTATATCATTGACATGCTTAATTTAGATTGTTCTACTAAATGCTTGAATGCTTTTGATGAAAATTCTTGGCTTTGGCATAGAAGATTAGGACATGCATCTTTTGACCATCTTGCTAGGATTAATTCTAAGGAATTGGTGAAGGGTATTCCTTTCTTGAAGTTTGAGAAAGACCGCATTTGTGGTGCGTGCCAACTTGGAAAACAAACCAAGTCTTCCTTCAAACCAATCAAGGATATCATGTCAACTAGGCTATTAGAATTAATTCATATGGATCTTTTTGGACCAACTAAAACTAAAAGCTTAAATGGTAGTAGATTTGTATTTGTTTTAGTTGATGATTTTTTCTATTTCACTTGGGTTTTCTTTTTGGAACACAAAGATCAAACTTTTTCTCATTTCAAGATTTTTCGAAAAAGGGTTGAAAAAGAAAAAGGTTTTTCGATTTTGAAAATAAGGAGTGATAGAGGTGGTGAGTTTGTTAACCAACTCTTCATGACTTATTGTGATGAAAAGGGAATCAAGCATGAAATGTCATGTCCTAGAACTCCACAACAAAATAAAGGTGTAGAAAGAAAGAATAGAACACTTCAAGAGATGGTTAGGACCATGATAAGTGAATATGACCTCCCTCAATATCTATAGGCCGAGGCCGTAAGCACCGCATGCTATATATCAAATCGTATTTATTTGTGTAAAAATTCTTCCAAAACATCTTTTGAAATGTATCATTCTAGAAAACCTAATGTTGCATATTTCAAAGTCTTTGGATGCAAGTGTTTTGTTTTGAATACTATAGATAACTTGGGTAAATTTGATGCTAAGGCATATGAAGCAATATTTATTGGATATTCTACTACTAGCAAAGCTTATAGAGTATTCAATAGATCTTCCATTACCATTGAAGAATCCATGTATGTTAAATTTGAAGAATCTAATGTGGTTGTTGAGAATGTTGTAGAGATTGACCCATTAGGTGAAGAAATGGAGAGACTATCCTTGAAGGACTCACCTGTTGGCCCGAAAGCCCATCACTCTAGTTTTGATGATGATCAACTCATGTAGTTATAGTACTAATGATCTTGTGTTTAATTAGTGACAGATTTATGATCAAGATCTTAGTAGGTGCATAGCTTCAATAAAGGATTTAAAGTCAAGTTTTGGAGCTAGCACGGTTTGATCCAAGAGCCATTGGATCGTGTTTGGACCAAGTCAAGAAGATGAGAAGGCTTCAAGTGAAGACTTCAAGAAGATGAAGACTTGTGTCTAGGTTTGTTTTTTAGAAGATTTTGTTTTAGATAAAATGTAAAGGATAGAGTAGTTGGTGGATTGCTCAAGTATACATATACACACACACTCTTGATAGTTTTGTTTTTACAAAAGAATTTTTATTTTAGAAAATATAGTTTTGGTTTTTGGTACTTCATTATATACATGTTTTAACCAAAACCTTTTTTAGTGCTTAATGCCAAAAACATAGATATTTCACCATGTTTGTGTAGTGGATCATATCCATACACACTATGCTTCAAAGTTGTTTAAATATCTTGTTTTTGTATTTGGTGAAGTTTTGGAAAAACAAGTTTTGAAAAATCAAGTTTGGAAAAATACTGTCTTTCATTTGAGCCAATTTTTCCGTATTACAAAAATAGTCCAAATCATTTGTAACATGCCTTGATTTTGTGCAAACATGTTTGTTTATCAAAGTATATTGGTAAAACTATTTTTGTAGATTTTTCATGATTTTATGGGATTTTATTTTAGCCAAAAAGACTAAGTTTTTAATCCCTTAACCTTTGTTTCCTGGCTTCATCCGGTCGATCGGGACGGTCGACCGCAGCTTGAAGTCGGCCGATCTTCAGGGTCGACCGACGTGCACAGACGTGCACGCCAGTTCTGGCAAGAGGGCCGGCCGACCGATTCGGTCGACCATCCAGAGAGCTCTGCTCTCTGGAAAGGCCCGGCCGACCGAGCGGTCGACCGTACAGAGAGACTTGCTCTCTGTATCCTGGCTCGGCCGACCGACCGGTCGACCGATGGCTCAAACGGTCTGAAATATGACCGTTGGCCGGACGACCGGGCGGTCGTCCGACAGGCCTGACAGACCCCAACGGCTAGTTTTCCAGACTATAAAAAGGGGCATTTGGGGGCTGTTTTGATGAAGATTTTCAAGTGGATTTTCCACCAGTTTTCTTAACTCATTTCAGAGGTTTTTCTCCACAAAATTGAGAGCAAATATTTTCAATCAAAAGGAGAGTTTATCAAGAGTGTTTAAAAGTGATTCTTTGAGTTTTCCTCCACCATCTCTTTCCTTGTTTTCTCACACAAACACTTGAGCTATCCATTACTATATCTATAGGGATTTGTTGTGAGAGGATTTTAGGTGATCAAGAGTTGTGATCACCAAAGTTCTACTTTGTACTTTCAGGAGGCGGACGTGTGTGTTCGCATTGTTTCGGGTCCTAGTAGGGACTCGGTGTTTCGAGTTCGGGTGTGAACTTGTTGTTTGAGGTGCAGCCTCGGCGAGCTTGTGGGGCTTGCGGTGTGTACGGGCTAGAGAGTCTGAGATCTTGTAGGTGTTGCGGCACCGAGTGATCCGGTGGGATTGATTATAGTGGAAATCCTTCGTGTGTCGAAGGCGGGGATGTAGAGCAAGTGTGCTCGAACCTCGAAACAAATTCCTTGTGTTTGTGATTGCTCACTCTCTCTCTCTCTATCTCTTGTTTATATCTTGAATGCTTAAATTGTGTTCATCTTTATATGCTTGATATTCATATTGTGCTTAATTGATATGCATGCTTGGGTTGTTTGCTAACACTTGTATTTAACCAAGAGAGCCAACGCGGCACCTCACCCTTATCTAGGGGAATCTAGAGGAGTTTGTCCAGAACCCTTCACGGAGAATTCGGAAACACTCTTGTGTTATACGTAGTGTTTAGTTTAAATAGTTTGTTTAGGTCATAATAGTTTTTGCTTCCACATTATTTGGCATTAAGTGACCATTAGATTAGCCATCACCTATTCACCCCCCCTCTAGGTGATCCTACAATTGGTATCAGAGCCAAGTGCTCTGATTTTAGGTCTTACAACCTAGAGTTAAAGATCCTCATTTTTGGCTAATCACAATATTTTGTACACACACCATGGATTTCATGTCACCTCCCACTTTTGACATTCTTAACATCCATATATGGAAGGTGAAGATGTCTATGTACCTCAAGGCCCTAGGCATTCATGTTTATCTTACTACCACTAATGATTCATATGTTAATGATAGCAAGAATATTGAGGCTAATGCAAAAGCCCTTAATGCTTTAAAGTCTACCCTAGATGATGTTTATTTATCTAGAGTTTCTAATGTTGATTCGACTTTTGTAGCTTGGAACATCATCACCTCTCTTGGCGAAAAAGATCTATATTATGCCAGGAGCGATTCGGACGTTGGAAGCGACACCTCCAACATGTGCTATATGGTCCAAGGGGATAACCCCCTTGAGGTAAACACCGAATCCGAGTTAGATGATGAGGACATGTCATATGATGAGCTCACTTCATTTTGCCAACAATTACTTGAGAAATATGACATGTTAAGAAAAGAAAATAAAAATTTGAAAAAGAATTTTGATAGCATGCATAAAGAAAATGATTCATTTAGAACTAAGGTTGCATGCATGGAAAAAGAAAATGAAGATTTGAAAAATGAAAATATTTCCTTGTTGTCTAAATTGAATGACTTGTGTGAAGGAAATATGATTTTGAAAAATGAAATGATTTTGGTGAAAAAACAAAAGGAAATTGTTTTGCAAGAAAATAACTCTTTAAAAAGAAAATTTGTTGAAAAAGAAAAAGGAAATGTTTTTCAAAAGAAAAAGAAAAATGATTCTCATTCTCATCATGCTTTACATGCTACTATTAATGAAAATGAGATTAATCTTTTGAAAAACAAAATAAATTGTTTGAGCTCATCTTTGAGCAAATGTGCATTCAATCATAAGAGTTTGGAGTTCTTGTTTTCAAAGAAACAAACTCCACATGTTCATGCACATCATCATCATGCATATGCTTATGTTGCACGTCATGCTCACACTCACACGCATAAGCATACCAAGGTGTACACTTGTACACATTGTGACCGCAAAGGCCACTTAGCAAAGTTTTGTTATGATAAGATAAATGCTTTAAATTTTGCTAATAAAAATGTTTGGGAGCCTTACAAAGCTAACCCCTAAGGACCCAAAAGAAAATGGGTACCAAAACCCCCACCGTGTGTTTTTGATGTAAGTAAGGGCTCTCACAAAACGTGAGAGGGATGGTGCCTTGATGGTGGATGCATGGACTTGAAGGACATATAATTGATGCACCGCTATCAAGGAGTTTTGGTGGGTTAACCACCATATTTGGAGATTTGAAGTAATTTCTTGGTTTAGTAACTATTTTTAAACTCCCAATTTATTTACATGCTTATTCATTTTTGACATCATATAGCATGTTCATGTTTTTGTGCTTCATGTGGTAAATACTAGTTTAAATGTAATTTTTATCAAAACTTGTATTTATACATGTACAAATAGTGAGAACAAATTGATTCATATATGTTTGCACTTCATGCTCATTTGTACCCACTATATGTACATGTATAGGCTAATTTTGATGATTTCCTCATTTACACTTGTTTTGCCAATTTTCGTGTTTTTACTTCATGTATATGCATGTTTATTCAAATCTAATAAATATACATGTATATCCTTTTTGAGTCTCTTGCATTCATGCAAATATTATTAATAGACTCGTTTTATGTTTGGGATATGTATGCATATTGTTAGATTTAGATAAATCATACATATACCTAGAAGTTTTTGTTTTAATGAAAAAATGAATTTTTATGATTTGTTTGATAAAATTTGTGTTTTGAGCTTCATTGATTATTTTCATGGAAAATGCTAAACACATGATTCTTGTACACTCACACTTTATTTGTTTTGTCATGACCTTGATTCATGAACACTTTTATGAGCTTAATCGATTTTGAATGTCATCTCTTGTGTATTTGGTATGATTCATGAAAAACATATGATTTGGTTTCATGTTTTTGAAGGATCTTTAACTAGTTTTTTTAAAAATTAATTTAACTAATTATTTATTCTTCAATGTTTTATGAGATATACACATGGTCCTATTATTGTTTCAATTGGTATCATTGAATCGTTTCAATTGGTATCAATTTGACTCTATTTTTGTATATACTCATATTTTGTTTTCTTATATATGTATGTATCAATCTCATTTGGTATACTCATTTTTCATACATATATATGAGTTAATTGTGCTTGAGTTAAAATTGTTTTACATGTTTAAAGCACAAAGTTGTTTATGATAAGAAAATAAAAAATTTTAAGAAAAATTCTCAAGATTTATTTTATTGAGAAAATTCAAAATTTTATTTTATAAGAAAAATATCAAAATTTTTTTATTTGTATTGCCTATATGCAAGGAGAGCTTAACATCTCTTCTACATATAGATTCATGTTGAGTGTATTGTATATTGAGGAGCTTGACAACTCTTCTTTATGTGGTACACGTGTGTAGGGGAGCTTCACATCTCCTCTTATGCATTACATATTGTACGTTATGTGAATTAGGGCTTGTCATCCCTCTTTCATGTAATGTATATGTGTAGGGAAGTTACTTTACCGTCTTCCTCTTCATGAATGTATATCGCATATAACCTTTTATTGACTTATTTGTTTACACCCCTTATTGGTCTCTTTGTTTATGACAAAAAGGGGGAGAAAAATTTAATGATTTTGTTTTTACTTTAACCCCTTTGTTGATGATTGACAAAAAGGGGGAGAGGTATTTGGTACATATGCATGTTTTTTATAAAAGAATTTATGTTTATGCATATATGTTTTGTCTTGCAAATAGGAGAAAAAGATTTTGTGATTTTGTTTTATGCTTGAGTGCATGTTTATCTCCATACATTTGCATACATGTTTATGTACATTCATTACATATTTATTATTTGTTTGTGATGCATGAGTTAAGGGGGAGCTTCTTTGGAGCTTTACTTTAATCATGCATATATAACTTCATGAGTTTTGTCATCATCAAAAAAGGGGAGATTGTTGGCCCGAAAGCCCATCACTCTAGTTTTGATGATGATCAACTCATATAGTTATAGTACTAATGATCTTGTGTTTAATTAGTGACAGATTTATGATCAAGATCTTAGTAGGTGCATAGTTTCAACAAAGAATTTAAAGTCAAGTTTTGGAGCTAACACGGTTTGATCCAAGAGCCATTGGATCGTGTTTGGACCAAGTCAAGAAGATGAGAAGGCTTCAAGTGAAGACTTCAAGAAGATGAAGACTTGTGTCTAGGTTTATTTTTTAGAAGATTTTGTTTTAGATAAAATGTAAAGGATAGAGTAGTTGGTGGATTGCTCAAGTATACATATACACACACACTCTCTTGATAGTTTTGTTTTTACAAAAGATTTTTTTATTTTAGAAAATATAGTTTTGGTTTTTGGTACTTCATTATATACATGTTTTAACCAAAACCTTATTTAGTGCTTAATGCCAAAAATATAGATATTTCACCATATTTGTGTAGTAGATCATATCCATACACACTATGCTTCAAAGTTGTTTAAATATCTTGTTTTTGTATTTGGTGAAGTTTTAGAAAAACAAGTTTTGAAAAATCAAGTTTGGAAAAATACTGTCTTTCATTTGAGCCAATTTTTCCATATTACAAAAATAGTCTAAATCATTTGTAACATGCCTTAATTTTGTGCAAGCATGTTTGTTTATCAAAGTATATTGGTAAAACTATTTTTGTAGATTTTTCATGATTTTATGGGATTTTATTTTAGCCAAAAAGACCAAGTTTTTAATCCCTTAACCTTTGTTTCCTGGCTTCATCCGGTCGACCGGGACGGTCGACCGCAGCTTGAAGTCGGCCGATCTTCAGGGTCGACCGACGTGCACAGACGTGCACGCCAGTTCTTGCAGGAGGGCCGGCCGACCAATCTGGTCGACCGTCCAGAGAGCTCTGCTCTCTGGAAAGGCCCCGGCCGACCGAGCGGTCGACCGTACAGAGAGACTTGCTCTCTGTATCCTGGCTTGGCCGACTGACCGGTCGACCGATGGCTCAAACGGTCTGAAATATGACCGTTGGCCGGACGACCGGGCGGTTGTCCGACAGGCCTGACAGACCCCAACGGCTAGTTTTCCAGACTCTATAAAAAGGGGCATTTGGGGGCTGTTTTGATGAAGATTTTCAAGTGGATTTTTCACCAGTTTTCTCAACTCTTTTCAGAGGTTTTTCTCCATAAAATTGAGAGCAAATATTTCCAATCAAAAGGAGAGTTTATCAAGAGTGTTTAAAAGTGATTCTTTGAGTTTTCCTCCACCATCTCTTTCCTTGTTTCCTCACACAAACACTTAAGCTATCCATTGCTATATCTATCTATAGGGATTTGTTGTGAGAGAATTTTAGGTGATCAAGAGTTGTGATCACCAAAGTTCTACTTTGTACTTTGAGGAGGCGGGCGTGTGTATTCGCATTGTTTCGGGTCCTAGTGGGGACTCGGTGTTTTGAGTTCGGATGCGAACTTGTTGTTTGAGGTGCTGCCTCGGCGAGCTTGTGGGGCTTGCGGTGTATACGGGCTAGAGAGTCCGAGAGCTTGTAGGTGTTGCGGCACCGAGTGATCCGGTGGGATCGATTATAGTGGAAATCCTTCGTGTGTCGAAGGCGGGGATGTAGAGCAAGTGTGCTCGAACCTCGAAGAAAATCTCTTGTGTTTGCGATTGCTCACTCTCTCTATCTCTTGTTTATATCTTGCATGCTTAAATTGTGTTTATCTTTATATGCTTGATATTCATATTGTGCTTAATTGATATACATGCTTGGGTTGTTTGCTAACACTTGTATTTAACCAAGAGAGCCAACGCGGCACCTCAACCCTTATCTAGGGGAATCTAGAGGAGTTTGTCCAGAGCCCTTCACGGGGAATTCGGCAACACTCTTGTGTTATACGTGGTGTTTAGTTTAAATAGTTTGTTTAGGTCATAATAGTTTTTGCTTCCGCATTATTTGGCATTAAGTGACCATTAGATTAGCCATCACCTATTCACCCCCCTCTAGGTGATCCTACATCACCCGCTCAAGAAGAAAAGCAAGAACCCATTGGTGATGTTCAAGAGGATAAAGAGGAAAGCTCTCAACCGCTTCCTAAAGATTGGAGATACGCTACAAATCACCCCAAGGAACTCATTTTAAGTGATGTCTCTAAAGGGGTAACAACTCGCTCCAAACTCCATGACTTATGTGGTAACTTTGCATTCATTTCTCACTTTGAACCCAAAAACATCCTCGAAGCCGAGGGGGACTCATATTGGTTGCTAGCCATGCAAGAGGAACTCAATCAATTTGAGCGCAACAAAGTTTGACATCTTGTTCCAAGACCTCACGATAGACCAATAATTGGTACTAAGTGGATCTTTAGGAACAAGATGAATGAGTCCTGAAATGTCATTAGGAATAAAGCTAGGTTAGTGACCCAAGGTTACACTCAAGTTGAGGGAATTGACTTTGAGGAGACCTTTACACTCGTAGCACGGCTTGAAGCCATACGGATGACACTAGCTTTTGCATCTTTTAAAAATTTTAAACTTTTTCAAATGGATGTGAAAAGTGCATTTTTGAATGGTTTTATAAATGAAGAAGTTTATGTTGAACAACCTCCCGGTTTTGTTGATCATGTTCATCCTAATTTTGTTTTAAAACTTGATAAAGCTTTGTATGGATTGAAACAAGCTCTAAGAGCTTGGTATGAAAGGCTTTCTAGTTTTCTCATTTCAAATGATTTTGTTAAAGGCAAAGTAGACACAACATTATTCACTAAGCATGTTGATAATGACATTTTAATTATGCAAATTTATGTGGATGATATAATTTTTGGTTCTACTAATGAGTTTTTATGCAAGGAATTTGAAAAGGTTATGCAATGTGAGTTTGAAATGTCTTCCATGGGTGAATTAAATTTCTTCTTGGACTCCAAATCAAGCAATTGTAAGATGGGAATTTCATATGTCAAGCCAAGTATGCAAAGGAACTCGTAAAGAAGTTTGGACTTGAAGGCTCAAAAGTATGCACACTCCCATGGCAACTACAACCAAGCTTGATAAGGATGACCAAGGTAAATGTGTTGATATTAAGTTATATAGAAGCATGATAGGAAGTTTGTTGTATTTGACGGCAAGTAGGCCGGACATCATGTTTTGTGTGTGTCTTTGTGCTAGATTCCAATCGTGTCCTAAAGAGTCCCATCTTATTGCGGTAAAACGCATTATTCGTTATATTAAGGGGACAATTGGAATAGGTCTTTGGTATCCGAAAACCGGAGATTTCTCAATGACGAGTTATTCGGATGCCGACTATACGGGTTGTAGAGTAGATAAAAAGAGTACTAGTGGGACATGTCAATTTCTTGGTAATTGTCTTGTTTTATGGTCCTCTAGGAAACAAAATTCCGTAGCTCTCTCAACCGCCGACGCAGAGTATGTTGTCGCGGGGGCTTGTTGTGCACAAGTCCTTCGGATGAAACATACTCTCCTTGATTATGATTTGCATTATAACCATATAAAAATATTTTGTAATAATACTAGTACTATACATATGACTAAGAATGCAAATCAGCATAGTAAGACCAAACGCATTGAGATTAGATATCACTTTCTTAGAGATCATTTTGAGAAAGGTGATATAGATATTGATTATGTTTCCACGGATTTGCAACTTGCCGATATTTTCACTAAACCACTTGATTTTGCTAGATTTTCCTTCATTTGTGGTGAACTTAATGTTTGTGTTATTGAATAAAAATGCTTATCTTATCCCCTTTTGATGTATGACAAAAGGGGGAGAATGAGTTTTTATGTGGAAATATGAGTTCATATGAGTTCATATGGTTTTGGTTCCATATGAGTTTATATGATTTTTGACTTTTTTGAAGTATTTTTTTATGATTCCTTGTATTTGAGTTTAAGTATTTTGCAAGTATTTTATCCCTCATGGTTTTTAGTCTCAAGGTTTTTGCTTGCAAATTAAATTGTTTTTCCTTGTTTAATATAGTATAATTTGAGAGGGAGCTTTTCACCTCCCCTATATTTTTTTATCATAGCCTATTTGTTTTGTCATCATCAAAAAGGGGGAGATTGTTGGCCCAAAAGGTTACACTCTCCAATTGTTTAGAGTTTTGATGATAACAAAACAAATAAGAGCTATTTGGTACTAATAAATTTGTTCAAGATAAGTTTCAGGTTAGTATCATGTTTGGAGGGCATTGCTTAGCTTTTACAAGAATTTCTAGGTTCATGGAGCAAATAAGGTATATGGCACAACAAGGAAGGAACATAGAAGAGAAGGCTCTAGTAAGGCATTGTAAGGCTCAAGACTCAAGAAGACTTCATTAGATTTGTTTTTAGTTTTGTTAAAGAATAGTGAATAGGTTTGAAGCTCTATAATCCAACACACACGTTTTTGCGCACATATCTTTCCTAAAAATATTCCCTATAAATATGTACAAAATATTTTTAAATACAATATTTTGCCTACAAACTCAATTTTATGTTTTATATATATCTCTAATCAAAACTATTTTGGTAAAATTTCAAATCTCCTCAAAATCCTGTTTCAATCTCAGTTTTTGGCCTGTGTTGGTCGACCGACCGGTCGACCGACACTAGTTCAGGTCAGAACGGTCGACCGCTCAGTCGATCGGAGTTCTGACACTGGGTGCGTGCATGTGTGCACGTTTTCCCGGTCGACCGGGCGGTCGACCGGAGCCCTTCAGTCGCCCGGGCGGCTGGCTGACTGAAGTGTAGTTGCTCTCTGTTTCTGCCCAGTCGACTGGGCGGTCGACCGATAGCCTATAACGGCTCTTTTATTTGAACACCGGTCGACCGACCGGTCGACCGAGAGAGTCGTTTCAGCCATAACGGCTAGCTTTTAAAACATGGTTTATTTTTGTCTTTTTCTTTCTTAAATAAGGTTAAATGATATTTTCTGAACCTAATACTTTCTAATTACCTTTAAGTGGGTTTACTCCTTAATCCCTAGCCCTATCCTATAAATAGGGGTGTTTAGGGAGAGGTTTATTACAACAAAAATTTGCAAAAATTTCAAAAGTTTAAGGTATTCAAAAGAGCTTTGTTTCTTGGTTTTTGTGCTGAAATTCTCTCTCATTTTCTGAAGTATTTTTCAAAACTCTCTAATTTAGTTTTATTTTTCCACTTACAAACAAGAGCTTCAATCCTACTCATTGTTCTATAAGGATTTGTTAAGGAAAGAGATTTTTCAAGAGAGAGTTTGTGGTCTTTTGATCACCAAGAGATTCTTGTACTTGAGATTGTGGAGTTGGGTACTCCGGTATATTTGTAACATCTTTGTGAAGTTATAGTGGTTAGAAATCCTTCTGGGGAAGGCGGGGACGTAGAGCTGGGTGCTCGAACCTCGAAAAAATTCTCGGTGTTTGCGTTTGGTTTACTTGCTCTTGCTTTTGCTTTACTTTCATTGCTTCTATTACTTGCTCTCTATTTTCATTGCAATACTCTCTTGTTTCATATTCATTTTGTCAATCACTAGCTCATACAACAAGATTGCATTGTGCACCTCCAACTCATATATAGAGGAATCACGAGGAAGGAGTTCAGAGCCCTTTGTGGGGAATTCAGCTTCTAGTCTTGTTTTGGGCGATTGTTGCATCATTATTTTTAAATTTTGCATTGATTAGCATTATCACCTATTCACCCCCTCTAGGTGATTTCAGTTAACACCACACCTCTGACAAATTACTGTTAAGTTTAACACTACACCTCTAATAGTGATTAAGTTACTGCCAAGTTCAATATTAAACCTCTGACAGTCACTTTTCCTCAGGCTTCCATATTGAAGCTGAGATGAGCGATGTTAAGTTTAACACCACACCTCTAGCATCTAGTTCATTGTTAAGTTTAACAATACACCTATGACAATGACTTTCTCTCGAACTTCTATATCGAAGTCGAGATGATAATGCGAAGTTTAAAATTACACCTCTAGCATTACCTCCACTGCCAAGTTTAACACTACACCTATGACAGTAGTATTTTCAGTCTTTCCATACGAAACTGAAATTTCTACAGAGCTAAGTTAACATCACACCTCTGACTCACATCCTTGTCAAGTTAATATCACTCCTCTGACAAGATTTAATCCAACCCATTAAGTTAATATCACACCTCTAATGTTAAAAATTCTCCCAGGTCCCCAACGGGTCTAGTCTCACTTGTTATTCTCGTCAACAAAATAATAGGTCCACTTAAAAGCACTGTTAGGTTAATATTATAACTTTAACAGTGTTTCCATCAACCCCCAGCTCAGTCCAAATTATGTTAACACTAAACCTCTAATGAATACTCAGTCATAATCCTCCATGGGGGTGAAAACTTTCGCTTGTCATTCTCATCCATAGATTGGCAAGTTCACAAAAATTATTCCACTCCTGTCAAGTTGATATCACACCTCTGACAGTAATTTTTAATTCCTTTTTGGCTTGCTAAGTAAATATCATATTTCTAGTAGATTAAAAGAAATCACTTCTATTTGTCTGATTTTTAATACAAAGTGGGAGTCAAGACATATAAGAAGACAAAAAAAAATCACTTTTGTTGATATTCAAACATATGAAAGTGAGACAAGACGCTCTCTTATACAATAAGATTGAGTATTACAATAAAGGAGTACAAAGAAGTCCCTCTTACTCAGCGAAAGGTTGCACTCACTCCTCAAAACATCAAAGTTCATTTTCTTGACTGCGTAAGGAAAAATGAATCGACTTCTTCTCTTCTTGAGAACAATGGTGTTTCTCGAGGTCAAAATACAGGGGAGTATTCTGAGTTCACCTGACCAACTGGTGTGGATTGTAATCCTTCGCTTTATGAGCATCTCTACTACCAGAAAGTCATCCAACAAGCATGGGCTTTTTATCATTGTTACTTCTTTGAGTAAGATTGGTGAAGGGAGGATCCAAGACCTTACTGGTGACATCCTCTTTCTTATGGCCTTCAAAGACACCATACCCACCACCATACCCACTGTGATCATGACGAACTTGGGGCAATGCTGGTGTGCCATGTCCAATAAGGCCTTAACGGGTATCAATAACTGCGCGGATCCTCCTCGCTCATGGACAAGAACTCTGACTCTTCGAGTGCTCGCCAAATCGAACAAGCTGACTGGTCGAAATATTCTCTCATGAGCCCAGCAAAGACGCAGAAGACTGACTGAGGCTGCCAGAACCTGCAAGGAATAAAAAACCCACTGTGAGACAGGAACAGAAAATCTGAGGTGCAAACGCGAGACTGAAGTCATGAACTCCAAACGCGGAGTTAACCGGTGCAGAGAATACGGATCCAAATGCAGTCTTGTTTTAGACTTGCATCTGAGATGTAAGACGCGAGGTAACTTAGACGCAGAGTTCACCACACCCATGTTAGAGATGCAGGGGTTGTCACATCCACGTCCAGAGGTCTCAAAAGAATAAATTTAGCATTTTCTAAGTCAGGAACCCCAAACGCGAGCTATATATACAAAGCTCGTATTTTAAAATCCAAACACAGAGTTTATCACATTCGCGTTTGAAGAACTTGAGACTTAGATTTTAAAGTTAATAAGCTCCTATTTTCATCAGGAAGTCTGAAAGGCGCGTCTACCGAACACGGGTGCATCAATCAGATTTCAAGAGAAAATCAAGAGTTGGAATCTCTTTAATGGACAGGGAAGACAGAACTTCAAAGAGACTGAGTATTTTATGGCAAAAGACAGTTCATACCCGAGGAAGAATTCTCTAGAAGTTGGACTTCATTTGTCAAGGCGCAGTCGTAAAAGCACTTAAAGCAATGCTTTTTATTTTGAAATCACTTGATAGTGCTAATCTTCAGAGAAGATTGAAGAAAAGTATGGAAGCTTTGAGTTCTTGTTGTTCATCAGAACACATGCCCTTGAAAGAAAGATAGACAATCAGGATGAAGTCCCTCAGAGCGCATGCTCGCAAAGAAAAACAGTTTAGATAAAGGACTGTTAAGAGGATGAGGTCTATTTATAGGCAAGTCATAAGGCTTATAATTAATAACATAAAAATCAAAGCCATTAGTCTTAATGCCTGCACGTATATCAAATCCAATGTGGAGGTGACACGTGGATTGTTACTCCAGGAAATACCAATAACATAAGTCCCTAACCCTCAACGCCGACTTGACATTAAAAGATCCAATAAGATCTTTATGACGGATTACATGTGACGCTTTGGAGGCTGCATCCTAAAGTCTATGTCCTTTCATAAGACTCGAAGGCTGCGTCCTGATGTCCGCGTTCTTGCACAGACTCAAAGGCCGCATCCATAAGTCCGCGACCTTTCACAAACCTGAGGACCGTGTTTCTTTCATCTAACTGAAGAAGCCACAACCGCGTCTCCTTGGTGATCCAGAGCCATGTCCTCTTAATGATCTAGAGCTGCGTTTCCTCAGTAAACCAGGACCGCGCTCCTCAACGATTCAGAGTCGCGTCCTAAAATCTGCGTCTCACAAACCTGAAGGTCGCGTCCACTTTATCAAATTGAAGAACACAGGTTTGTGTCTCTCTCAAACAATTCAGAGTCGCATCTTCTCAGGGGGCCAGAGTCAGCCTCTCTTTAGCCAGATCCGCGCCCCTGCCAAATAGCTAAGATTCGCGCGTCTTTCTTGATGATCTAGAACTGCGTCTCCATCAACAGTTCAGAGTCACATTTTTCATGTCCGCGTCTCCACTATAAATGAGAGCCACGTCTTAATCATGAACTCAGTGCAGCCTGAGTTTATCATTCATGGTCGTACCCTAACAAATTGACTAAGGACTGCGCCTTCACAAATAGCCAAGGGTTGCGACTATGAAAGCTAAGTTCATCCAAGTAACAAAGAGTCCGTCTGATTCTCAAAAAATTTTAAGTTGTGGATTTTAAAACGCAAGGCTCAATGAAGCCCGCGTTCAACAAACAAACGCGGATCCAAGCAATGAAGGAAAGACGCGAAAGTCGTCAAACCCGCGTCTTGCCTACCAGTACAAGAGCCGCGTCTGAAAATCAACACAGGCATAAGCCTCGCGTTGACGATTCAAATTCAAAAGAGACTTAAGAGTTAAGAAAACTCTTCAAGCCCCTTTAATGGTGGAAACTAGTTCAGATAGTTTTATTACCTGAAAGTGGGGGCTCCTGCGTCGAAGAACCGCCCATTTGAGCCTCTAGAGCGACATCGCTCAAGGACGAGGCAACATATTTGGTCTTTGGTGCCATTTCAACTGTGAAATTGGTGTTAAAGATGAAAGAAAGTGAAAAAAAGCTTTAAGCTTTTCTTAACTTTTGAAAATTCTTGAAGCGAGACTCAGCGGAGAAGAAAAAGAGTCTAATGATGACTCTTGAAAGACTGATGTCCTTTTATATACGCAATGATCCGCAGAGATATGCGGCGCATGTCTCGAGGCCCAATCTGCTCCCGACGCATGGCGCGCGTCTTGAACAAACACGAATTTCACGCGTTAAAGAAAAGACGTCCCCTCAACTCCGCTAGACACATGGAAAAGCGTCCAGAATGAGGGTCTCGTATTTAATAAATCTGCATCCCTCTAAAGATTGCATCTCTTCAATAAAGTAAGAGCTGTGTCTATTTAATAGAGTGAGAGCTGCGTTTTCACTTCAAAGATCGTGTCCCTTCAAAGGTCACGCCTCTTCAGCAAAGTAATAGACGCGTCTCCACTTTGAATGAGGACTGGGTCTCTAAATCAACATGACCTCTGCGTCTACAAGACTTGCCTTCAGTCTTCACTTCTGCAATTCAGTTTAACAATACACTGACACAAGCAGACGACTGTTTATCCCTGGTTGAACAGTACCCCAACAACCAGCTCAGAGCACTGAGGAGGCATGGACTACAGTACACTCACGACGATTTTCTCTGGTGGCTTCAAAGGGTTTTACAGTACACTCATGAAGACCACATTCCAAACAGGATCAAGCTCAGAGTATCTCAAATGATTGTCAGTCTAATCATGAGAAGTATGAACTCAACCAAAGTCTAAAGTATCTCGAAATCCGTCCCAGTCAACCACAGAATATCAAAAACTTTGGAGGGGGCTCTGTAGAATGTCCAAAAATCACTGAGGACTAGTCATCAAAAAGCAAAGACACAAGACTAACCATAACCACACGCGCTGCACCAAGACGCGAAGGTTGAAACTCACGTCTTAACATTACTACAATAATCAAGACGCGAGCTTGAAAGCCGCGTCTCAGCATCACTATAGTACCAGGACGCAAGAGTCGAAACTCTCATTTTTGCTTCACTACAATAGCCAAGATGTTAGCCCAAAGGTTACAATTCCGGGTTATGTGTTTTGATGATAACAAACCATATAAAAGCTATTTGGTACTAATAGAAGTTCAAGAATGAATTTCAAATTGGTACAGGTATGGATGGCTCAAATATGGGATATTAGGCTCTACCTCAATCACTACTGAACATCAAGTTTCAGAGACGCCTGCTTGGAGACTCATGTTGTAAATAGTTTTTGTTAAAGATTAGTATATATGATTGAAGCTCAAAAACACACACCCCCCAAAGTACACGTTTTTCTAAAGTACGATTTTGGTTCTAAAATTTTTTAAAATATTTTTTTTTCAAGTTTTGAACTTATATCTAGTAGCTATATATGTTTCCTATCTTCCAAAATCCAAACAAAAATATTTCAAAATTTTACATATCTTCAAAGAGATTTTTCAAAAACTGTTTTGGCCAAGGTCGGTCGATCGGGCGGTCGACCGTGCCTATTACAACCCAGAACGGTCGACCACACGATCGACCGGAGTTCTGGCAATTAGCGGTGTGCACGTTGTGCACGTTCCCGGTCGACCGAGCGATCGACCGGTCCCTATTGCGGTCGACCGGCTGTGAGCAGCCAACTCTCGGTTTATCACGATCGACCGACCGGTCGACCAGAGAGGGTTAATGGTCATAATTTTCAAATGTTCGGTCGACCGCCCGGTCAACCGTGAGTCTGCTATTTTGGCAGAAACAGCTAGTTTTTGAAATCAGTTTTAAAACGTGTTTTGATTTTAAAAATATGGTTTACTGAATTGAGAGTCAATTTCTTCTACTTTTATACTGGTAAAAGTTTTCTAAGTTTACTTTTTCTAAAACCTATATAAGGGGGTCTTTTGGGTTGAGTTTAATATGACAACAATTTGAAAAGATTCAAAATTTTGTGCTTACTTGAGAAAAAGTTTTTGTGCTTTTACTTTCTGAAAATCTCTTCAAGTTTTGATTCTGAAAAATCTCTCTTTCTATTTTAAATTTCACTTACAAAATCTTGAGCTTCAATCTTATATATTATTCTCTAGGGTTTTTGTAAAGAAGTATTTTCAAAAGAGAGTTTGTGGTCTTTTGATCACCCGATGCTTATTGTAGTTGTTGCAATGCTATCTCTGAACCAGACAAGTGCGTTGGGGAGTTGTGCACTCCATAGTGCTTGTGATTCCTTTGGTGGAAAGTTTTAGTGGATTGGAAATCCTTCACGGTGGTGAAGACGGGGACGTAGAGCGGTGGCTCGAACCTCGAAACAAATCTCTTTGTTTGTGATTGATTTCTTGTCTCTCTTTTCTACTTTATTTCATTCATTTATTGTCGATCTATACTCTTACAACAAGATTGCATTGAGTACCTCAAAACTCTTATCTAGAGGAATCAGAGGAAGAAGTTCAGAACCCTTCACAGAGTATTCGGCTTCTAATCTTGTTTTGAGTGATCGTTTGCATCGTCTCATTTTTATTTTGCATTGAATTTTGATTTGATTAGCCTTACACTTATTCAACCCCCTCTAGGTGTAATTTCAATTAGTATCAGAGCAAGGTTTTTAGTTTTTAGCTTAACATCCTTAAAGAGATCCTAATTTGCTAATCATTATATAAAATTCTTCATTCATTCACTAGTAAAAATGGCCGACAGTATTAAGACCCCTCTCAAGTTTGATGGCCTTAACTTTCCCATATAGAAAGTTAGGATGACCGAATTTTGCAATCCTTAGGATGCTGGGTTGTAAAGGCGGTGACCAAACCCTAAGTGCACCCACCGGTGAGGAGGGTACTTGGTCCGACCTTGCCTCTAAGGAATATAAGGCTAATTCAAAGGCTCAAAGTACCTTGCTTTTAGCATTGAATGAGGATTACATGACAAGGGTCATTCATTGCAAATCCGTCTATAAGATTTGGGAACACTTATTGGTCACTCATGAGGGAACATCACAAGTTAAGAGAGCTAAAATTGACCTCTTGTGTTTTCAATATGAAAATTTTAAAATGCATGAAAATGAGTCTATTGATGAAATGATTATAAAGTTTACTAAAATTACTAATGGTCTTACTTCTCTAGGTGATGAAATCAACAATGATCAAAAGGTCCGAAAGGTCATTCACGCACTTCCACCGTCTTGGGAAGTCAAATTTACCACATTGAAGGAGTTGAGCGATAAAGATGAGATGAAGCTCATTGGTCTTATCGGCAACCTTAAGACCCATGAGATGGAGAAAAAGGCAAGAGAAGAAAGGGCGCCACAAAAGAAGAAACTATCGCTTTCAAGTCTACTCCCGTCATATCTGACGATGAAGAAAAAGAAGATGATGATGATAAAGAGACCTATCTCTCCTCGTAAAAAATGTAATAAGAGCATACAACAAAGAAAAATGCAACCATAGGAGATGACAGCAAGGAAAGGAGGAAAAGAAAATCATTTGCTTCAGTTATCGGAAATCCGGACATTTCATGGCCGAATGTTCAGATTTCAAAAACAAGATATCTTCTTCTATCCAGCAAAGAAGCCATTTGTGAAGAAAGCTCTCAAAGCCACTTGAGATTCAGAAAGTGAATCTGAAGAGAAAGTGGACACTGCAAACGTGTGTTTTATGGCAAACACACCCAAGGTAAATTCTGAACCATCTTTTGATGATAGTGGAGTAACTAAAGATGAATTATTAAATGCTTTTCTAGAACTTTCAGATAATTATAATTCTTTAAAGAAAAATTGTCTAACAATGAAAAGGAAAATGAAGTTCTTCAAAACAAAGTTATTCTTTCTGAAGAAAAAGATGATTTGTCTTCCACTCTTTTACCAACACAAAAGGAGTTTGATGTTGTTGACACTCGAAAAAGACAGAACTCCCGCATTCATTTTCAACCGGTCTGAACGACATCTAATTTATCGACATCTACAAAAGATAAGTCGAAGACAAGCTGATGACCAGAGACAAGGCAGCAACATGGACATTATTGATCCAGTGAAGCAGATAGTAAGCCAATGTTGTCTTTGAAGAGACCCAAGCAAGCCTAAGACGCTAAGTTAGCTCAATACATAGCCTGGCACAAGCCCAAGGTAAGCTTCATAGCTCCGCATGGAACTAACAGCTTCGCCTAAGCTTGGTTGGTAACCTTGCTTTGAAGCTAACTATTAGTTTCACCTGAAACTTTCCATTTTAGCCCCGCCAGAGGCTGATCCAGGAGCTTCGCGCCAGAAGCCTTATCCCTAGTTGGTTTAGCACCGCTATGGGCTGAGTCATAGCTCCGCTATGGGCTAAGTCTTAGCTTCGTATGAGGCTATGAAGGTAACTTCGCCTGAAAATATGAGCTAAGTCTTATCTTCGCATGATCTAGCTCCGTAGTGGGCTTTGCCAAGTCATCAATTGACCGTTTCACACGGATGATTAATGGGTAAATCCCACACATTTAGTGGGATTAATGGGTAAGTCCCACTTGATTAACGCCACTTTAAGTGGGCGGTTACATCTGCCCACTTCATTCCACATTAAGTGGAGACAATTAAGTCATAATGGCAAAGAGGGCGTTCACACGAACCCCCTAGCTTCGTCAGAAGCTCGCAAAAGAGCTTCGCGGCAAGGTCATTTGCGAGCCTCGCATGAAGCTAAAGACTAATTCAGCTTTACTGAATTCAAGGGGGAGGTTACACCCCACATTTGCTATAAATAGATCCCTTGCTGAGCGAAGGAGACACACACACGGACAGAGACGGACAGACGGATAGAGAGGAGATTGGCTTGAAAAGAGCAGAATTCCTAGCAAAAGGGCTCTACTGATATTCTATTCTCTGATTCACCGAACCAAGCGAGAAGAGAGTCTTATTAGAAGGCAGTCTTGATCACCTGATCGATTGCATCGTCAAAGGGATAAAGTGATCTCACGCTGATCAGATTTCTACCGGCACATTTTTTCAGAAATCTCAGAGGAGATCTACTTATAATTTTCTTTTTATTACTTGTAATTTCGCTCCTCGGCCTTTTTATAAGTTTTCCCACGAGAATCAAATTTTTTAATGGAAAACAAGATGGCGACTCCACTAGGGAAATCCATTTTCTGATGCAACAAGGAGACCGTGTCGCAATGTAATGATCAGACTCTTGAGCCCGTCATTTTCGAAAACTTGGTCATTCATTTCGACCAAGAAAAATTCAAAGAATTGCTCTCTGAGGGTAGTCCAGTGCTCCACACTCGAAAGCACAGAAAGATCTCATGGCTAAGGCTTCTGAACAGAAGCCAGCCGTAACCGGGCAGGTAACTGGACGAACCTCGTCCCAACTCCTCTCAGCCTCCACTGTGGCTACAGGTACCTAAAGCAAGGCTAATTAGGTTCCCTGCGAACCTAAATCTTCGCTTCCCAAGTAGATGTGGAGGCCAAGGCAGAAAGCTCCATGTGATGCTTCAGGCGAAGCTCAACTACAACTTCGCCTATCACGAGAAGACAAAGGCAAACTGCCTGTCCGGTTTGGCATCTTCGCCGAGGCTATTGCCGTAAGGCTAAATTGGTAACTCTACCTTCGCCTAATCTTGGAGCAGTGACTCCTTGCACCAACTTCGTTCTCACGAGCGAAGTTACTAATGGCTTGGCTAACTCAGCACCAGTACCTCTGGGTACGAGTAAAGTTCTCAGCCACAAGACTGGAGCTGAAGCACCCCGCAGTGCTAGCCACCTTCGCAACAAGGCTGCAAACAAAGCCTCACAGCGTGCTTCGCTCTCAAAATCTTTTAGCGTGAAGTCCGCTCTTCAGAGCGAGGTTAAGGGATCATCCCTGGGTGCTCATAGCGGTGCTTATGCAGCTTTAGCGCCCAAGGGTGCTACCAGAGTTCTCAGCCGCGAAGGTAGAACTAAAGAACTACGCAGTGCTAACCGCCTTTGCGGTAATGCAAAGATAAGGCATCGTCCCGTGCTTTGCTTCCAAGCCCTCTGGCACTAAGTCCGCACCTGCAAATGGAACTATAAGCAAAAGGTGATTTCAAATCACCTGTACATATCAATGCACGATCCGCTTGAGTCTTCACGCTGGATCGTTTAAGTTCGGTTAACACTAATCTACGAGAGTTCCTAACGAACAAGCAAAAGTTAAAACTACTCTAGAATTCTCTCTCTTATTGTGAACAAGTGTGATGTCAGTTGGTGACAGTCCATTCAGTCCATTACCGACTAGGACCAATGCCCACCACCCTTCCAAGCCAACAGTCAGTTTTTAATCGACTATCGGTGCGAGCTCCTGTAAAGCATCACAAAAGGAGCATATCACAAAATCTATCAGATCAGCCCTCTGCATCCATCTACATGATCAGAAGGGGACGTGAACCGCATAGGGGCAGATGAGCACCGTGAGGTGCTAACTCCCCTTCCTCCAGTTCTCCAGACCTGGACTATAGCCCTGGCTTAGGCTAAGTCTTGGTAGACGAAGAAGGTGTGTTCCGAAGCACCATATCTCGGGTAGCAATACCCTACAATTATGAGCAACCATCCTCCTCGACTCAAGTAACATCACCAGGACCATTGAGAAGTTTATTCCAATGGTCTGATGATGAGGGGAAAGATAGTGGGTATGCCTCTTCGGTAACAGTCAGCTCGATACGAACGGATAGAGTGTTGGTGCATATGGTTGATAACAGTAATGATGACCTCCGTCGATGGTTGGAAGCTCAGGAGCAAACCTTCAAGACCCAGCAAGAAGCCTTGGACAACATTCAACAGATGCTTGCTCAACTTCTCACTAACTGAAATAACAATGATACCGAGAGTAATCATAACGAGGAAGAACATAATGATGAAGAGCAACCTAAGACTGAGAAGTCAAAAGAAAGTTCTTCCATGGATGCTGAAGTTCTTAAAGGCATTCAAGCTCAGATCGCATTCCTAACCCAAAGGGATGAAATGAAGAAAGTAGGGGCGGTCATTCTTATCCTTGGAATGGGATTCAGTCCCATATCCTCCAAAGTTCAAGCCACCAACGCTGCACTCATATGATGGCAAGAGCTCACCAAATCAGCACATTTACTACTTTCGATCGTAGACCAGTAATATAGTAAGTAATGATGCTATCATGGCCAGACTATTCATTGGCACCCTGAAGGGGGTAGCCTTTGATTGGTTTAGGAGCCTTCCTCCAGGCTCTGTCAATTTCTGGATCGACTTAGAAACTCGATTTCTTTCTCATTTTTATGAGGACGACACCGAGGTAACCATGGATAAACTTCTCTCCACTGTATAGAGGAAAGGAGAATCTGTCCGTGACTACATTGAGCGGTTTAGAAACTTATCTCTGATGTGCCTAGCAAGGATGCCATTGCCCATGCTCTTGCAGACATGTAGGCATAACTTCTTGGACCAAGTAGAGATTCGTATGGGAGCTGTCAAAGCCCATACATGGAAGGAATTAGTCGAGCAAGCTGAAATAGCCGAAAAGTCGGCTAAAAAGTTTGAACCGTCTATCCCTAAAGGCAAATGGAGTATGAATAATAACGGGTGCGGCGACATGACATAATCTTCCCAGGTCAAAGGGAAAGAGACCATGTCCTCGAATTGTCAGTGGATGTTCCTCCTAAAACTAAGAAGAGCGGCGTCAATAATCAGAAGTTGAAGTTTCCTCCGAAATAATACTCCTTCAAAGATGAGCAGGTGGTCACAATATTCCATTTACTCCATAAAGGGAATAAATTGAAACTGCCAAAGGCTCGACGCCCTAATGAAGTGGGATGCACCAACGATCGCAATTATTGTCTCTTCCATAGGATGGTTCATCATCCTACTAACAAGTGTTTTATCCTAAAGGACAAAATTCAGGCTTTGGTCGATGTCGGGGTTCTAACGCTAAAGTCGGAACAAAAAAAATCACTGCGAATATGGTGACCCTCGAGTTTGGCAAGCCACAAAAGTCACAGTTCTTGATGGGTCTTTTCCAATCTCGGAGGCATGACTGGAAATAAACGATCCTTCAGCTAAATATCAGGAGACTAAGGGTCTCGTCCCCTTGACATTAAAAACAGGAGAAATCATGTGGATACACCCAGACCTTGCCTGAGACAAACAATAGGATTCGAAGAAGTCCAAGTCAAAGGATAAATCTTGCAATGTTATCTCTGTCCTGCCAGATGACGACAATGTGACAACTTCTCTTAGCGATTCTGAAAGTGAGAGGCATGCTTGCACAACACAGGCCGATGCACCTCAGCTGACGGATACTCGATTCAGAAAATCATACTTAAAACAGTATGAGCAAATTACTGACGAGACACAATAGCAAATGACGCCGGTACAAGTACCCATACTAGCTCCAGTCCCGACCTCGAGAAAGAGAAGCAGAAAGAAGTCTGGTTTGACCATATCCTGAAGAAACCTTCAGGCCCAGGACTTAATATCCCTTTTTGCTTTGACATATTGGCCCAGCTGGCTAATATCCCTGCTCGTATCACCATACACGAGCTCCTTTGCCTCTCGAAGAAGACAAGAGAAGCACTCAGGGATGCACTGGCTAATTCAGAATCATTTCTGACACATATGCCAGAAACCCCTAGGGATGACACTCAACCCTCGTGTTCTAAATGTCATCATGTCCAGTTGAAGGTACCTGCTATTACTTTCACATCTGAGGATATGCTCCTCAAGGATAATAAACACGATCGACTTTTATACTATATCGGATATATCAGTTTGACATGCATCGAAAGGGTATAGGTTGATCCAAGGTCTGCACTCGGCATTATTCCTAAAAGACTCCTCTATTTCCTTGGAATACCGCTTTATCGGTTGTCTGCAACCACTACAACGATATACGGTTTTAACGCAGGGAGTAGTCACCCACTTGGAAAGATCTGACTCCGTTGCCAAATGGGGAATCTGAAATCAGAAGTGACGTGTTATGTCATTCACGCTGATACTCATATAACTTATTGTTAGGACGACCTTAGATCCACGCTAACTGGGTTGTTCCCTTTACTCTGCACCAGTGCTTCAAATATGTGGAGGATGATACAATGGTACAAACGGTGTTCGCTAAGAAATAACCATTCAAAGGGGTGAAAACTACTTTACTGATGCCCTCCTATATCAAGAAATCGGTAAAAATCAAAAGAACCATTGCCTGACAACGACGACAGTGGTAATGAGGCAGATTCAGAGTCTGAAGGAGACATGCCAGCTACTTTGGTCGGTGAACCAATTATAGTATGTTTCAATAATCCTCAATGTAATAATCCCTCTGAGGATGATAATGAATGGGTGATTAATGACAATGTTATCTTTGATTATCCTGTAAGTGTCGGATTGTTTGAATCTGTTGCCAATAGCTCTCTACACATGCTCGTGCATAAATCAAACATATCAGACACATCTGTGGAATGTGCAGAAGGATCCATCTTCGTAATCCCTTTATCCAAAAGGATTCAGTCCCCAATAATATTAGGTAGAGCCCAACTACGAAGGTCTGAGGTCACATATTCGAGTTCAGACTCAGAGCCCCCGTAGTTTTTCTATTATGCACGATCAGCACAGCATATGATAATAAAAATAGAATATAGCCTGCAGCGCTGGAGTGGCCTGAATTTTGGAAAAGGGCGTGGTTTTCTACACAATTTTGTGCCAAAAGGAAAACTGGCAAATTACTATGATAAAACACGCAGGGAGTTGGGATACGTTACACCACCACCTTCTACATCGATTCGATCTGAAGACAACAAATCGATCCCGTCACGCTCTGCCTCTTCCTTCGAGTGGGAATCAAATGTCAATGTGGGAGCGATGTCTGAGAATCTCTCTGTTAACATAGCTTCAAGTAGTCATTTGGGGCCTACGGAAACTATTGATGTTGAACCATCTGCTCAGCAACTGGATTTCCAGTGGGAAAAGCGATTCGAACAACGCAAACCACCTACTGAAGATAAGGTGATCCAGCTTAACTTGGGTAGTCAAGATCACCCTAAACTCATCTTTATAAGTGAAAGCCTATCACTTACGGAGAAAAAAGAATTGGTTGTACTCGTAAGAGAGTATATCGATGTCTTTGCATGAAACTACGAAGATATGCCCGGATTTGATCCGCAAGTAGCCATGCATCGTCTGAATATCAAGCCTGACGCCAAGCCAGTCAAGCAATAACAACGACGATTTCGCCCGAATATTATGGAAGCTATTGAAGCCAAAGTCCATAAACTCATCGCATGTGGTTTCATACGAGAGGAACAACATCCAGATTGGGTTGCTAAATTGTTCCCGTTCTTAAAAAGAATGAAAAAATTCGGATCTCTATTGACTACCGCGATCTCAATATAGCCTGTCCTAAAGACGAATTTCCATTGCCCATCACCGATGTCATGATTGACAATACGTGAGTTTGAATGAATGTCCTTCATGGATGGGTTCTTGGGATACAATCAAATCAAGATGTACCCTGATGACAAAAAGCATACATCTTTCAGAATACCATTGGGGGTATACTGCTGTACCGTGATGCCCTTCGGATTAAAGAACGCAGGAGCAACTTATCAACGTACAATGAGTACAATCTTCCGCGACCACCTCCGAAAGATGATAGAATGTTATGTCGACGATATTGCTGTCAAAAGTCACGATAAGAATCATCATCTTTGTGACTTGAGAATAATGTTCGATATAATGTGAGCTCATCGACTGAAAATGAACCCGACAAAATCCTTCTTGGGGGTTTTGAGTGACAAATTCTTGCGATTCATTGTCACGTCAAAAGGGATACATCTTGTCCCGGATAAAGTTAAAGCTATCCAAAACGAGCATCCACCTAAGAATCTCAAAGAGCATAGGGGCCTGCAAGGCAGACTGGCCTGTATCAGAAGGTTCATCGCAAATCTCTTAGGCCGCTGTCAACCATTCACTCGGCTCATGAAAAAGGGTACCTCTTTTATATGGGATCAAACCTGTCAAGAAGTTTATAAGAATATCAAAAGATACCTCGCTAAACCTCTAGTTTTGGTGGCCCCCACATCAGAAAAACCTTTCCTGCTTCATGTGAAAGCTATGGACCATTCTCTTGGTGCCCTGCTTGCTCAAAAGAACGATGATGGCCACAAACATGCCACTTATTATTTGAGCAAGACTCTGATAGGGGCTGAATCTCACTATAACCCCATTGAGAAGGAATGCTTAGCTCTTGTCTTTGCTATTCAAAAGACGCAACATTACTTGGTTGGCCAAATCATATATGTCATTTTCAGAGTGAATCCTTTGCATCTCCTCATGACGAAATCAGGATCACTAAATTCAAGATTAGCCAAGTGGGCCCTCCTTCTATCTCAATATGACATGCTCTTTGTACCTCAGAAGGCAGTTAAAGCTCAGGCGTTTGCAGACTTCCTGGCTGCTCATCCAGTTCCGGAAAGCTCAAAACTTCATGAAGATATTCCAGATGAGGTTTTCGAATCTAATATAACTTCAGAGGATGAAGTATGACAGATGTTCTTTGATGGAGCATCAAGAATTAGCACTAAAGGCAAGATCACTGCTGGTGTAGGGGCTGTATTTCTCTCACCACAAAATCATGTCCTTCCTGGGGCATTTTCATTGACGTGTTTTTGAGCCTTATTGCTTAAGTTCATGAAAATACTACTCACATGATTATGGTACATTCACATTTTATTTGTTTACTCATGACAGTATTTTCATGAGATATTTTGAGCCTTATATATTTCGAGTGTCAATTCTTGTGTTTTTAGCATGCTTCATGGACTCATATGATTTGATTTCATGTTTGAAGGATCTTTAACTAGTTTTTCAAAATTTACTTTTAACTTGTTATTTATTCTTCATTTGGTAGTGTTTTCACAATAAAAATATGTTTAACCTCCTATTTTTTGAAAACCCCTACCAACCCCTATAAGGGCGAACGGATGGGCGACCATGTCTTGCATACCTTATTGAAAATCTTTTATCTTGTGCATGAAAAGGGTAGATTTATTATGAGTTATATACTTGATTTACATCATATTTTCAATTGGTATCTCAATTGAAATTTTTTGTATATACTCATATTTTGTTTTCTATATATGTATGCCTTCTCATTTCAAATAATATCAATTTCTATTGGTATTCTCTTTTCATACATATATATGATTTGTTTGTGTTTGAGTTACAAGATATTTACATATTTAAAGCACAAAGTATGTTTATGCTAAGCTTGAATTAAATCTTGATTTCAATTGATTTCTCAATGGTACTTTTTATAAGCTTATGCATTATTTTCAATAGGTATTTTTATTGATATCAAAATGTACAATATACTTCAATTGGTATCTATTTATTTAATTTGGTATCAAAATATTTTCTTTCATTGGTATCAAAATGTAAAAATGTTTCGATTTCAATTTTTCGATTTCAATTTTGTATCACACATTTCCTATTTCATATGGTATCTATATCTTGTGATATCTTGATTTGTTGATTTAAGAAGAATTCAAAAATTGTATTGTTAATTTACAATTAGAATCATAAAATTTTGTTTATTTACAAAGGTATCTCAAAATGTGTTTTATTACCTTAAGTAAATTTCAAAATTTGTTTTAAGTCATTATCAAAAATTTGATTTAAAAATGTTTTGATATGTATTGCCTATATGCAAGAGGAGCCTAACATCTCTTCTACATATAGATTCATGTTGAGTTTCTCTTATATTGAGGAGCTTGACAACTCTTCTTTATGCAATACACGTGTGTAGGGGGAGCTTCACATCTCCACTTATGCATTGCATATTATGCGTTATGTGAGTTAGGGATTGTCATCCTTTCTTCATGTAATGCATGTATGTAGGGAAGTTAACTTAGCGTCTTCCTCTTCATGAATGTATATCGCATATATCCTTATTATTGATTTGTTTGATTTCACCCCTTTGTTGATTTTTGTTTCAGACAAAAGGGGGAGAACATTGTTTTGTGTTTACTTTATCCCCTTTGTTGATGATTGACAAAAGGGGGGGAAAGATTTTGAGTTTATATATGCATATTTGAGTTCTTGCATATATTGAGTTTATGCATGTTTATGCATTGTGTTTATGCATCTTTTGTTTTACAAAATGGGAAAATATTTTTGAAAGTTTAACAAAAAGGGAGAAGTATTTTAGTATATATGCATGTTTTTCTTACTTTATACATAAAGGGGGAGAAGAATATTTATCTATGCATATTTATACATAAAGGGGGAGAAGAATTTTTGTCTACACATATTGTTTTGTTTTGCAAAAAGGGAGAAAAGAATTTGATGAGTTTTATACTTGATTGGCATGTGTATCTCCTTATGTTTGCATACATATTTTGTTTATGTTTACAACCTTTAATTAAATATATATTTGTTTATTGCTATGCATGAGTTAAGGGGGAGCTTCTATGAAGCTTAACTTTAATCCATGCATATATAACTCCATAAGTTTTATCATCATCAAAAAGGGGGAGATGGTTGGCCCAAAGGCCCATCACTCTAGTTTTGATGATGATTAACTCATGTAGTTATAGTACTAATGATCTTGTGTTTAATTAGTCTCAGATTTGTGATCAAGATCTTAGTGAGTGTTTAGCTTCAATAAAGGATTTAAAGTCAAGTTTTGGAGCTAACACGGTTTGATTCAAGAGCCTATGCATCAAGATCACATCAAGTACTCAAGAGGAGTCTAGCTCTTTGGATCGTGTTTGGAACAAGTCAAGAAGGTGAAGAAGACTTCAAGTGCAGACTTCAAGAGAAGACTTGTGTCTAGATTTGTTTTTGTTAAGATTTTATTTTTAGATAAAATGTAAAGGATAGAATAGTTGGTGGATTGCTCAAGTATACCATATACACTCACACATAAGATTTAGATCTATTTTCATAAAAGAGTTTTATTTTGAAAAATACAAAAGAGTTTTCATTTTGAAAAAATACCGTTTTGATTTTTGGAGTTTAATATATACATGTGTTTTAACCAGAACTATTTTAGGGCTTATTGACAAAAACATAGATATTTCATCATGTATGTGTAGTGGATCATATCCATACACTCTATGCTTTCAAAGTGTTTAAAATATCTTGTTTTTGTATTTGAAGAAGTTTTGAAAAAATCTATTTAGAAAAATACAGATTTTGTTTTGAGCCAAAATTTCTAAGTTACAAAAATAGTTCAAAATGTTTGTAACATGTTTTGATTCTACTCAAACATGTTTGTATATTAAAGTATTTTACTGAACTTATTTTTGTAGATTTTTAGAGATTTTATGGATTTTATTAAAAAAGTCAAGTTTTAAATCCCTAAAAGTTCTGCGCTGGCTTCTGCCGGTCGACCGACGTGCACAAACATGCACGCCAGTCTAGCTGGAAGGCCGGTCGACTGCCAGAGAGCTCTGCTCTCTGGAAAGCCCAGGTCGATCGGGTCGGTCGACCGACAGAGAGCTCTGCTCTCTGTTCCAGGCCACGGTCGACTGGGCCGGTCGACCGCTAGCTCAACGATAAGAAATCTGACCGTTGGCCGGTCGATCGGTAGCCATCCAGGCTGCTGTTTTGCCCCTACGGCTAGTTTTTTCTAGGCCTATAAAATGGGGTTTCTTGGACTGTTTTAAACAAGATTTTTGGAGAGTTTTAAACCTAGTTTTTCCCATCTATTTCAGAAGTTTTCTCTACTAGTTTGAGAGCAAATATTTCCAATTCAAAAGAAAGTTTATCAAGAGTGTTTTTAAAAGTGATTCTTGAGTTTTTTACAACAACTTCAATCCTTATTTTTATCACAAACAATTGAGCTTTCCATTGCTATACCTATCCTATAGGGATCTTTGTTGTGAGAGGATTTGAGGTGATCAAAGTGTTTAGATCACCAAAGTTTTCATCTTTGCTTTGAGGAGATGGACTTGTGTGTTCGCGATTGTTTCGAGTTCTAGTGAGAGCTCATTGTAGAGGTGCGGCCTCGGCAAGCTTGCAAGCATGTGGTGTGTAGTTCTTGCGAGAACGAGTGAAGGGACTAGAGAGTCCAAGAGCTCTAGTAGGAAGTCTTTGTAGGTGTTGCGGCACCGAGTGATCCAGTGAGATCGATTTTTGTGGAAATCCTTCAAGTGTTGAAGGCGGGGACGTAGAGCAAGTGTGCTCGAACCTCGAAACAATTCTCCCGTGTTTGCGATTGCTCTCTCTATCTCTTACTTGTCTTTATATCTTGCATGCTTATATTATCTTTGTCTTCATATGCTTGATATATTGTGTGCTTAATTGTTATATGCTTGAGGATTGTTTGCTAACACTTGTATTCAACCAAGAGAGCCAAAGCGGCACCTCAACTCTTATCTAGAGGAATCTTGAGGAGTTAGTCCAGAGCCCTTCACGGGAAATTCGGCTACACTCTTGTGTTATACTTAGTGTGTTGTGCATAATAGTTTGAGTTTGCATTAATAGTTTTAATCTGCAGTAATTGACCATTAGATTAGCTAGTCACCTATTCACCCCCTCTAGGTGATTACAAAACATCCCATGGCTACCACAACCAAACTTGACAAGGATGAATAAGGAAAAAGTGTAGACACAAAACTTTATAGAAGCATGATTGGTAGTTTATTGTATTTAACGGCTAGTAGGCCGGATACCATGTTTAGTGTATGTCTTTGTACTAGAGTCCAATCTTGCCCTAAAGAGTCCCACTTGATTGCGGTAAAACGCATTATTCGATACCTTAAGGGCATTATTGGAATGGGTCTATGGTATCCAAAGACCGGACAATTTTCAATGACGAGTTTTTTGGATGTCGACTATGCAAGTTGTAGAGTGGATAGAAAGAGTACAAGTGGAACATATCAGTTTCTAGGAAATTGTCTTGTTTCATAGTCTTCTAAGAAACAAAATTTTGTAGCCCTCTCAACCGCCGAGGCGGAGTATGTTGCGGTTGGGGCTTGTTGTGCTCAAGTCCTTTGGATGGAACATACTCTCCTTGATTATGATTTGCATTATGACCATGTTAAAAAATTTTGTGATAATACTAGTACTATTCATATGACTAAAAATGCAAATCAACATAGTAAGACTAAACACATAGAGATTAGATATCACTTTCTTAGAGATCATTATGAGAAAAATGATATTGAAATTGATTATGTTTCTACTAAAATTCAACTCGCAGATATTTTTATTAAACCACTTGATTTTAACAGATTTTCTTTTATATATGGTGAACTAAATGTTTGTATTATTGATTGATGAGATTTCATGATTGTTTACTAACCCTTTTTGATGTATGACAAAAAAGGGGAGAAGTATTTGTGGTTTCATGTTTTGTTTTGGTTTCATGTTTTGTACATGTTTATCTCGTATATGTTTTTTTAGAGCATCATTTGAGGGAGAGCTTTTATCTCCTTCCGATATTTTGTTTTATAGCTTATATGTTTTGTCATCATCAAAAAGGGGGAGATTATTGGCCCAAATGTTACAATCCCCGGGTTATGTGTTTTGATGATAACAAACCATATAAAAGCTATTTGGTACTAATAGAAGTTTAAGAATGAATTTCAGGTTGGTACAGGTATGGATGGCTCAAGCATAGGATATTAGGCTCTAACTCAATCACTACTCAACATCAAGTTTCAGAGACGCCTGCTTGTAGACTCATCTTGTAAATAGTTTTTGTTAAAGATTAGTATATATGGTTGAAGCTAAAAAATACACACACCCCCAAAATACACATTTTTTCTAAAGTATGATTTTGGTTCTAAAATTTTCTAAAATATATTTTTTCAAGTTTTGAACTTATATCTAGTAGCTATGTATGTTTCCTATCTTCCAAAAATCCAAACAAAAATATTTCAAAATTTTACATATCTTCAAAAAGATTTTTCAAAAATTGTTTTGGCCAAGGTCAGTCGATTGGGCGGTTGACCGTGCCTATTATAGGCTAGAATGGTTGACCGCACGGTCGACCGGAGTTCTGACAATTGGGGGTGTGCACGTTGTGCACATTCCCGGTTGACCAAGCGATCAACCGATCCTTGTTGCGGTCAACCAGGTAGTCAACCGACTGTGAGCAGCCAACTCTCGGTTTGTCACAATCGACCGACCGGTCGATCAGAGAGGGATAACGGTCATAATTTTCAAAAGTCCGGTCGACCATGAGTCTACTGTTTTGGCAGAAACAGCTAGTTTTTGAAATCAGTTTTAAAATGTGTTTTGATTTAAAAATATGGTTTGCTGAATTAAGGGTCAATTTCTTCCTATTTCATGCTGGTACAAGTTTTCTAAGTTTTTCCTTCCTAAACCTATATAAAGGGGTCTTTAGGGTTGAGTTTAATATAACAACAATTTAAAAAGATTCAAAGTTTTGTGCTTACTTGAGAAAAAGTTTTTGTTTCAGTTTTCATGCTTTTACTCTCTGAAAATCTCTTCAAGTTTTGGTACTGAAAATCTCTCTTCTATTTTCAATTTCACTTACAAAACCTTGAGCTTCAATCTTATATATTATTCTCTAGGGTTTTCATAAAGAAGTGTTATCAAGAGAGAGTTTGTGGTCTTTTGATCACCCAGTGCTTATTGTAATTGTTGCTACGCTTACTCTGGACTAGAGGAGTGCGTTAGGGAGTTGTGTACTCCATAGTGGTTGTAATTCCTCTGGTGAAAAGTTCTAGTGGATTGGAAATCCTTCACGATGGTGAAGGCGGGGATGTAGAGCAGTGACTCGAACCTCGAAATAAATCTCTTTGTTTGCGATTGATTTCTTGTATCTCTTATCTACTTTATTTTCATTCATTTATTGTCGATCTATACTCTTAAAACAAGATTGCATTGAGCACCTCAAACTCTTATCTAGAGGAATCACGAGGAAGAAGTTCAGAACCCTTCACGGGGTATACAACTTCTAATCTTGCTTTGAGTGATCGTTTGCATCATCTCATTTTTATTTTGCATTGAATTTTGATTTGATTAGCCTTACACCTATTCACCCCCTCTCTAGGTGTAATTTCACAAGACGCAGAGCTTGGAACTTGTGTCTCAGTCATCCATGCAATACCTAGACGCGAAGCCCGAAGCACTCGTCTCACATGAAGCTTAACGCAGAACTTAAAGTTCGCGTTTCTCAAGCGTTACTTCAACGACAAAACGCGAGGCTCAAAGCCCGCGTCTCGGTTATAACTACATTTATTACCGGGTCAATTACTGCCCACGTAATGAGGGAGTTAACCCCCATTATGGAGAGTTTTTAGGGGACAATTTTACCCCATGAAATCCCTATAAATAGCTCAGTTCGCTATTGAAGAGGGATGAGAAGTTGTTGGTCAATTTTGGAGGATCTTAATCAGAGCTTCTATCTGAGAAATACTTAAGAGTTTAACTCTTCTAACAACTTGCTGAGTACGAGTTTGTTTTTTGCATCAAAACTCTTTGAGATTTTATTGGACAGGAGCTGTGCTACTCTGTCCATAGTCTGAAGAGAAGATTCCCAGAGTACTGTGACGTTCACCCGGTCAACGAAAAATAAGATTCACTTTCAATGCCACATCAAGAACCTAACATTAAATAAAGAGAAGATTTGAGTTTGAACCTCTTGTAATCGGAAGTTTTTTTTTATTGTTATTGTAACTTTCTTTACAGTCAAATAAAGAATTTACACGCTCTCAAATTTCTCCGAACAAATGTCATGTAACTACATATTGAGTGTCCTTTTCTTGTTCATACACATCTGCATGCTCTACACGTAATGCATACTTTCTTTCCTTTGTTTGTACTTGTCGGGAGTTTCTGACTCTCCGGGGTTTGCTTACCCTAGATAGCGGAGAGTACGTGGAGATACCAGCTGGAGACAAGGAGTACTACGAGAGTCAGCTGAAACCCAGTAGCAGACTTATAGAGTTCCTCTAAATTATTTGCTTTCATAAAATGTATGAAAAAGTGAAATAATGAACTCATTTCTTAATTAGACTTGTATCTAATTATTCGATTTTTGTGGACTTCATTAGTTGAATAAACTTTTGATTAGTTTTGCTTTCATGTATGTGTACTTTATGTAAAATCTCATTTATATACAGCAGAAAAAAAATGATATAATTTGTAGGTTAGAGGCTTAGCATGCTCCTTGAGCGTGACGCCGGCCCAAGTCACGTGCTTATCTCACTCTAGCGGGAAGCCGGGCGTGACACGTAACCTCAAAATATGAGGGTGCCTTACAAAGGTGCTAGTGTCACTATTTAAGAAAACTAAGTTGGGATCTAAAATGGTGAACTGCATTTTCATAGGCTATGTCTTGAATAACAGTGCCTATAGTTTTTGGTACACAAATGAAAAATACTGAATATTCGTGTAAATATGATTATCGAATCAAGAGATGTTGTAAATTTTGAAGATGTCTTTCCGTACAAATGGAAAAAAAATAATGCTTCCATGAAAAGAACACATGAAATAGCGTTCAAGGACGAAGGACCTAGTGAACCAACAGTTGATACAGAAATTGAACCAAGAAGGAATAAGAGATCGAAAATTTCTATATCTTTTGGTTCAGACTTCATAGCATATGCAGTTGAAAGTGAGCCTCAAATATTTAAAGTAGCTATGTCTACCCCAGAAGCACAAATGTGAAAAGAAGTTATAAATTGCGAAAAAGAATCTATCCTAAGCAACCATACTTGGAAGTTAGTAAACTTGCCACCTGGCAGCGGGAGAAAGTGAATTTTCGAAAGAAAATTAAAATCTGATGGATTATCGATAAATACTAAGGAGTATGCCTTGAGATATGATAAGTATCCACCTGTACTTAAAGAGTATAATAACGCAAGCTAGATTGCAGATTTCGAGAAATCGAAATCAATTAGCGAATACATCTTTACTTTTGAAAGCGCAATCACATCTTGAAATCCTCCAAACAAACTTGCATAGCCCGTTCCATAATGGAATCAGAATTTGTTGCCTTAGATAAGGCTGAAAAAGAAGCAGAGTGGCTTTGACAATTTTAGAGGATTTACCTTTATGGCCTATGCCAGTGCCCACCATATGCATTCACTGCGACAACCAAGTAGCGATTTTTATGGCACAAAATTTTGTATATAACGAAAAGTCTAGACTACTCATCGAAGACATAATATCATAAGACAGTTGCTTCCAAATAGTGTTATCTCAATGACCTTGTTGCGTCAAAATATAACTTAGCAGATCTGTTCACTAAAAGTTTAAGTGAAAAGCGTATAAACTGTGCATCAAAGGGAATGGAGATAAAAGCCTAACAATACCGAGTCAGCTTAATGAAAATCTCACTAAGCGATTGGAGATCCCACGGACTAAGTTCTAAAGGAAAAACCAGTTATATTGACTCTGCGAGTAAGCACTTAGGAGCTTGACTCCAACCAATTCTTATGGTGCACCCAAATGTTTGTTCTACAATTGGATTTAGGATAAGCTAATGCTTTTAATGGTTGTTATACCTTGTTATCACAACAAGTGGGAGTAGAGTAGACTACTCTTAATAAGACAATCACCTATGTGAGTGTAGAGTTAAGGCCGGCTCTTTTGTAGTCTCTATGGAGGTGATTAAGTTTAGACCTGTGCAGAAAATATAGAATTTCAGAAGTTGAGAATAGAAGTGTAAGGTACTCAATACTACTACAATAATAAGTGGCTATGCGAGTCGTGATGCACAAGGAGGGACTAGCGATAGAAGTGTGTTGTAAGTTCTCTTTTATTTACTTGAAATGATTAAAAGTTTTTCCCTTGTTCTTGTAAAGAAAAAGAAACAAAGTTATTGTTAAGTTAAGAAGAAAGTGGTAAATTGAGACGGTGGAGAAAATAAAAAATGGGTTTATACAAAGAAAGTGAAAATAGTAAAGAATTAATATTTTGAAATTGTTTTCTAAACCTAAAAATGAGAATAAGGAAAAGCCAAATAAAACACTTATCTCTTCGGCGCTTGCTTACCTTTATCCGTATAGACGATGTACCTTGGCTTGAAGGCGATCAAAGAACGACATATAGGACATTCTCCACTCCCATTTTAAACTACGAAATAAAACTGCAAGCTTCACTAACATAGAAATGGCTATCCATCATCATAATCTATTAATGGCACTTACAAGGGAAAAGCAAATTTGAAGCTATCAGAGTCATTTGGATTTACAAAGACATACGAGGGAAGTAGAAGAAAAATAAGAATAAAGAAGAAGAACCAACCTTCGATTCGATTAAAATAACAATGAAAGAAAGGAAGAAAGACTTACATCGATGTCAGGCTCACTACAAGCTTCACTCTCATTCCGCCATGAAACTCTTCTCTAATCTCAGATACATAAATAAAATAAATTAAAAACCTAAGTTAAAAACTACAGAATAGCCTAGCCTAGCCTGCTCTCTGCTGAATCCTTCCCTCTGGCCTCAGAATTTGTAGGTATTTATAGTAAAAACACAACGAAGAGAGCATCTGAAGATAAATCTAAATTCTATCAAAATCAAAATTCTTTTCCTCCCTCTCTTTCCTCCTCCTCCTCCTCTCACTCTCTCATATAACTTCTTAAGCCTAAAATTTCTCCAAATTCTCTCTTAAATCTCTCTAAAAATTCTTTAAAATTTTCTCCAATTTCTTAAAGAGTATATGTGAAAATAATTTGATGTTAATTTTTATGATAATGAATGAAATAGGATCGTGCTTATCTTGAGGGAGAAATGATGGAAGATGAGAAAGTGGAAAGAAAAGGAGACAATTAAGTTGGGATATAGTGTTTAATCATTTAAATAAGGATAATTTAATCATTTTTAAAAGCAAGTTAATAGAATTAAACCAAAATATTCTCTTTTTAGTATAAAAGGGTAAAATTTTAAGAATAGAAGACTTGGAGGGTAAATATCTAATATCAAATATTTGGAGGTAAATTTCTAAATACCAAATATTTAAGGGTTATATATCTAAATAATCCTTTTGTTTTACATTAGAAAATTATTCTTTTTTCACTGACTAAATTTCAAAGATTTTATTTTAAATTTAACAGAAGCCCAAGGAAACCACCCTTAGGAATTGAGCTAAGTACAAATTTATTTCTACGTGGGTAGGAGCTTTCACGAGCTAAGGCCACCCTACCCAGTCGTCTGGCTATACACAACTTTTCTAACAAAGTATCAAGAATCAACCACATTTTAGTACAACATTTTTATGATCTAGAGCCCTAACAAATCTCTTATTTAGATATTAGTTCCTGACAATGTCATGTATGAATATAAGTCCCTCACAATTTATCGCTTACTTTTTATTAGTCTCTTTAACTAATAATTTATCACAAAATAAGGAATATTCTATTACTTCCTAACTAAGTTAACACTTTTATCTTATTGCCTCTTCTTCTCCTACTCCTATCAATCCAAGTTAACCAATAACTTTCTAGTCCTTTATTTTCTTTATTTTATTGGCTCTCTGCTCATACTTCTCTTCCGACAAAGAATTTTTCTTCTAAAGTTTTTATTCAATGTCATATGGTTGACTTTTTCTCTTATGCAACTCTAAAGTTTTAGACAAATTTGTAATTTGATATCGTAATTGGATTTGTATCATGATTACTTATGGGATTTGAATGAGATAAATAGTAAAAAACTAATATCAAGTGAGCCTTATATTTTGGGGACTACTATTCAAATATGATATTGTCTCGTTTAACTTTTCAAGAATATCAAATGTATCCTTTAATATAGTTAAACTAATTATTTAAAATCAATATAACTTTAAACTTATTAAAATCACCTAGAGGAGGGTGAATAGGTGATAATGCTAATCAATGCACAAATTTAAAATGATATGATGAAACGATCAACCGAAACAAGATTAGAACCCGAATACCCCGTGAAGGGCTCTGAACTCCTTCCTCGTGGTTCCTCTAAATAAGAGTTTGAGGTGCGCAATGCAATCTTATTGTGAGAGTATTGATCGACAATATAATAATAAATAGAAAGCAAGTAAATAACACAAATAAACCAATCGCAAACACAGAGATTTGTTTCGAGGTGCATCCAGCTCTACGTCCCCGCCTTCACCCAGAAGGATTTTCGTACCACTATAACTTTCACAAAGGATTACAACTATAAGGGAGTACCCAACTCCTTAATCACACTCCTCTAGTCCAGAGGTAGTGGAGCCACAAATACAATAATATCTTGATGATCAAAAAATCACAAACTCTCTTTTGAAAAACTTTTTCCCTTACAAAAACCCTAGAGAATAATGTATAGGATTGAAGCTCAAGTTTTGCAAGAGAAAAATAAAATGAAATTGAAAAGAGTTTTGAATCAAAAACTTCAGAGAAAAGAGAGAATTTTGAGCACAAAAACTGAGAGCAAAAACTTCTTTTGAATAGACTCAAACTTTGATTTCTTTTTGCAAAGATTGTTGTATACTTCTCAACCCTAATCATCGCTATTTATAGGATAAAGATAGGGATTAAAAGATAAACTGTTATTATGAATAATCAGGAAAGATTAGACCCAAACCCAGCCTTAAAATTCGTTTGGAGAAGAAAAACACGTTTTAAAACGTGTTTAAAAAACTAGCCGTTATGGCAGAAAATTAGCTCACGGTCAACCAGCCGGTCGACCGGTTTTCAAAAAAAAATGGTCGTTGCCAGCCCACGGTCGACCGCCCGGTCGACCGTCCCAAACAGAGACTAATGGTGCTTACAGTCGGCCGAAGCAAGGTCGACCGACATGGGGTCCGGTCGATTTCCCGGTCTATCGGGTAACGTGCACACATGCACACACCCAAATAGTCAGAAGCGCGGTCGACCGCTCGGTCGACCGTTCTGACCTGAAACAGAGCCGATCGACTGTCCGGTCGACCGCAACAGGTCAAACAGTTTATATTTCAGAATATTTTTGAAGATCTAATAATTTTCAAAAATAATTTTTGGTCAAGACTAGGTACAGTACATAAAATAGAGTTTGCAAATATTAAAATAGGTTTATAGAAATATTTTATATAAAGAAGAAATATCTTTTGAAAAACATGTGCAAAATCATGTGTGTGGAAAAAATTGAGCTTCAACACTATACACTATCCTTTAACAAACTAAAGTATAAAAGAAGTCTCCGAGCCGCGTTACGCCAAACTAGAGCCTCCTCTCCTATGAAAACGTCCTCTTGCGCCATTAACCTATCAACATGCTTTTAGCGCTATTATCCTTGCAATATGTTGAAAAACCATCAAAACTAGTACAAACCTGAAACTCATTCTAAAACAACTTATTAGTACCAAATAGCTTCTATGTGTTTTGTTATCATCAAAACTTAAACAAATAGAGAGTGTAACCTTTGAGCCAACAATCTCCCCATTTTTGATGATGACAAAACATATAGGTTATAACACAAGATATAAAAGAGAGGTAAAAACTCTCTCTCAAATAATGCGCTATTTAAACAAGTATAAAACAATTCATTATGAGAAAAAACTACCATAAAACACAAAGCAACCGTAAAATACCAAATCATAAACCATAAAGCACATACTTCTCCCCCTTTTTATCATACATCAAAAAGGGATATGTTAGCAAGAAAACTTCCTTATTTAACAACACAAACATTTAGTTCACCACATATAAAGGAAAATCTATTATAGTCAAGTGGTTTAGTGAAAATATCGGCAAGTTAAAAATCGGAAGAAACATAATCAATATCAATATCACCTTTCTCAAAATGATCTCTAAGGAAGTGATATCGATTCTCAATGTGCTTAGTCTTACTATGTTGATTTGCATTCTTAGTCATATGAATAGTACTAGTATTATCACAAAATATTTTTATATGATCATAATGCAAATCATAATCAAGGAGAGTATGTTTCATCCAAAGGACTTGTGCACAACAAGCCCCGCCGCAACATACTCCGCCTCAGCGGTTGAGAGGGCTACCGAATTTTGTTTCTTAGAAGACCATGAAACAAGACAATTACTAAGAAATTGACATGTTCCACTAGCACTCTTCTATCCACTCTACAACCCCCATAGTCGGCATCTGAAAAACTCGTCATTGAGAAATCTCCGATTTTCGGATACTATAGACCCATTCCAATAGTCCCTTAACATAACGAATAATGCGTTTTACCGCAATTAAATGAGATTCTTGGGACAAGATTGAATCTAGCACTGTTTGACGCGGAAAAGGGGGGCTGGAGTAAAATTTCCTTGAATCAGATGAAAAATTACAGCCGGCTTAATCTTCCGGTTACAAGGGAGGGAGAATATTGAATCTTGAATTCCCCCTTTGTTTAGTGCTGGGTTCTTCGGTGGTGGTGGAGAGTGAATCTTGTTCTCCGTTGACCAGATGACCGTCCTGGACCGTCGAGGGATCTTCTCCTTGGCAGGTAGAGGGAGTAACTCAGCTCCGTCTACCAAAACTCTAGAAGAGGAGGTAGGCGAAGAGCGGCTAGTACTCAGTAAGCTCGCTGAAGAGTCTTCTCTCTCTCTCTCTGTCGATGATCTCTCCTTTTTTCTTTCTCAGAATCTCTCCTTTGCCCGATAATTGTCGTCGTCGTCAATAGTGACGGGACTATTTATAGGGTTTTTAGGGGGTGATCGTGCCCCCTAAAAGTGCTCCACGATGAGGGCCAACTTCCCCGCTACATGGGCGGTGGATGGCCCCGCAATCCGGGTGGTTACAACCAAGGTGGGGGCATCTTGTTGCTGAGACGCGGGCGTTGAGCCAACGCGCCTTGATGCTGAGACGCGGGCGTTGAGCCAACGCGCCTTGATGCTGAGACGCGGGCGTTGAGCCAACGCGCCTTGATGCGGAGACGCCCGCGGGCGTTGAGCCAACGCGCCTTGATGCTGAGACGCGGGCGTTGAGCCAACGCGCCTTGATGCTGAGACGCGGGCGTTGAGCCAACGCGCCTTGATCCTGAATCTCTGCGGGTTGGTGGCTTGTCTTTGTGATTTTTAGACAGCCTACAGAACCCCCTCCAAAGTTTTCGACATTCCGCAGTTAAATGGGACGGATTTCGAAATACTTTGGACTCTAGCTGAGTTCGCCTTCATGACTAGACTGTTGATGCTCCGGGTTTAATCTTATCTGGAGTTGGTCTTCGTGAGTGTACTGTTGAACTCTTTGAAGCCCCCAGAGTTGATCATGTTGAGTGTCTAGATGCACAGTCTAAACCTCCCCGATTGCTTTTAGTCTGTCACTGGCGCGCTTTAAGCCAGGAGTGGTTGGTCGTCTGCTTGCGTCAGTGTACTGTTGAACTGATTTTGCAGAAGCAGGAGGCCAAACGCAGGTTCTTTTCAAAAAGCAGAGATGGTACTGCTGTAAAGGCGCGATTTCTGTAACGTGCGTCCTTTGGCAATGGAGACGCGACTGATCTTCCATGAGGTAGACGCGATATTTGGCCAGACTGGAAGGACGCGAATTTCTTAGAGAGACGCGACCTTCCGAATGCATTCATGGAGAGGCTGACGTGGCATGTCCATCGAGGAGGTGCGTTCTTTGGGCGCGAATTCTGTGCCATGTCATGATTACGCCGCCAGCTGGCCTAGGGAACCGGCGAAATTTCGTCTTTTGGCGCGCGGATTTCCTGGTTCATTAAATGAACTGCTCCACGTGTCGACTGCTGACTCGTGGCGGGGTTGCGACGCATGATCTTCTCCGTTCAGAAATAATTTTGTTACACGCGTCAAGCGGCGACTCGCTGCAGCGTCTACCGGGCCACACGCCGCGTATCTTCGCGAATCCCTGTGCCTATAAAAGGCAATAGTTGGAGAGATGCATCTTCTTCTCCGAACGCACTCGTTAGATAAAAAGAATTTCCTTCTCTATTCATCTTCGAACTTGTTCATCTCCTTGCTCGGATTTCTGAACATCGATGGCACCCAAGACTAAGCCAACTGCATCGTCCTCAAAGGCGACCGTCGCCGATGCCGAGAGGGGCGCTTCCTCCGCGCAAGAGGCTATTTTCCGAGGTAAAATGCCTCTTTGGCGTGAGTTTCGCCATTAACACAAGTTCATAGAACCCTAAGAACCATTAACACAAAGTCGTGTTTGATTCTCGGACGCAGTCCTTGAGATGATAACCGGGGCGCGGGTTTGATGATCCGACGCCAGTGAGCTCTGCACTTCGGATCCTTCACTTAGAGTATTTCTAATTGTGAAGGTCTCTGGACGCGGTTTGCAGAACGCGGATTTGATTCTTGCGTTCTGTGCCGCGTTTTGGTGCCATCAGACGCCGATTTTGATGAATTTGGCGTCTGAGTCCAAGTACTTATGAAAAGTCTTGGTTTGCAGAACGCGGATTTGTAGGTCTGGACGCGGATTTAGACAATTCCTGCGTCTAGGATCTCTTCTGCGTTTGGACGCAGATTCGCAGGTCTGGACGTGGATTTAGACAATTCCTGCGTCCAGTATCTCTTCTGCGTCTAGGTTTTGAACACTTAGCATTTTTCCTTGCTTTTGGTAAAGTATCTGACTAAGTGTCCTTTTCTTTTGCAGTGCGACATATTCCTGGCTCGCTCGCCAAGATACGCCACTTTGGTCATGTAGGAGGCGCCGACCGGGGCTTGACCTTCGTGCAAAGAATGAGTGTCCCAGTGACTGCTGACCAGTCGCCAGATCGCAGGGAGAGGCTCTCCAATGTTGACAGGAGAACCTTCCGGGCGCTTATGACCGATGCCGCATTCAAAACGGATGATGGCGTCAGGCTGGAGAAGCCTGCCTTCTTCTTCGGGGATCACGTCCATGACGACGGCCGTCGCGTGTCTGAAGGAATTTACAAATGGCTCCGTCAGATAAAGGGCGGAAGATTCTTTCTTCCGGATATGGAGAGGATGTTCCCGATGTCCTACTTCCAGCACATGTCCGTCCCTCGGAAGATGGAATGGGATGTTTCCCAATATGTCCCTGAGATCACGCTCGGTGCCTTGAGCTTCCAGAAGGTATACTGCTATGATAGTCATGACAGGTCGGTTCTCGGCCTGTTCCCCGCGTCGCGTAAGTCTGAGGTTCCGGTTGGGGAGATACCTCAGCTTGGCGCTACCTTCCTTAATGCGTTCATGGAGGCGGAAGGTGACTATCCTGTCGAGTTCCGTGCGTATGGGTGGGTCCATCCTTCAGGGAATTCTTGGTGGGGCAGGATGGTGGGTTTCGTCCTTATCGAACTTAAGGAGCTGCTAGAGCGTGTGGGATTGTACCCAGCAATCAGGGCCGTGCAGTGGGGTATCCCAATGAGCTCTCATAACTTCTTTGGGATCCTGGAGCGCTATAACTCACTGGCGGGGACATTCTTCACCCCGGTTGGAGAGATGGGCCTTGCACTGCACGAGTTGCATGAGGTCTCGGGACTAGCGTCAGGGGACATTCCTTACGAGGAATATGTCCCTACCACTAAGGAACTCCACTTCTTGAAAGAAGAATTTCCTCTGGTGTACGAGACCTACTGGGAGGTGATGTGCCACTTCCACATCTGCGGTCAAACAACTGCCTGGAGGTCAGCAGGGGTCAAGCAGTTGTCCTGGGCTTGTTATCTGTTCAACAATGTCCACAAGAAAGACCTCCCGATAATCCGACTGGCTCCCAGTTCCGACAGGGAGATCGAAGATAGGATCGACGCGGCTCCGGACAGCTTTTACACCACGGAGTCGAATGAGGACGGTTTCGACCCCGACCTGGTTTTTGAAAGCTTCCACCATCAAGCCCGGACCCCAATCTCTGATCGAGCACTGTTGGCGGGCTTCCTGATGTTGTGGCTGAAGAGATGTGTGGTACCCACGCTGCCACATGAAGTTATTGTTGCAGATGTGGTATACCCGGCGGTGCTCCTGGCTCATGGCAGCCCCATATCCCTTCTTCCGGCCGTAGCGGCTGGCATTCAGAGCGGGCTGAGGGCGTTAACCAAAAGTTTCTGCGAACCCCCGAAGACTGTTGATTCCCATGGAAAGCCATATGTTGACTCAGAGGGGAATCCAAGGTGAAGCGTCCCAACCCTCGGATCGAGCTGCCTTACACGTACCTCATGGCTTGGTATGTGATGCACTGCCCCTCCTTGATGACGGCGGCGCGTGGGGGTGTGGGTCATGTCCCATTTGTGCAGCGGCTGGAACGTTCGGAATGGTGTGACGCCTACATCTATTATGTTCGGAAGTGTCTATCAATCGCCACGAATTACCAGCTCAATCGCTGCTCTCCAGAGATTCCTGGTGTAGCTTTCGGGGAGCTGTTTGCTGACATCGCTGGCCGGGATGGCTTCTCGCAACTGTCTGCGGGACTCTTCTGGTGGTTGATCAACATCCGGCCAGGATATGTGCTGTTCCGGCAAGGGACTTCATGCACTATTGAGCCGTATATGCCGAGTCGCTTCGCCCGACAGTTCGGCTACGATCAACTCTACGTCGGCAATCCCAATACTCAACTTGCCTTCGAAGGCAATCTGTTTGAAGGTGCTCAGGCCTGGTACTACAGTGTGGCCGGAGGGACGGGAGCAACATTCCGTCTACCTATCGAGGGGCCCAAGTGCCGTACAAGCTTCAGTTTCTGTACTTGGTACTCCCAAGCCATCCAGACACCAGATTTTGTCCGGAGTTCTCATGCATTGAGAGCATCAATGCAGATCTCGAGGCGAGGTCGGAGTCTGGTAAACAGACGAAAACTCATCAACCAGTACCTGAAGGCTCAGAAGGAGGTCGGGAGACGATCGAGGAGGGAGCCCCCAGCAGTGAGGGCGGAGCCGCGACCGGCAAGGGCAGAGCCACGAGCGACAAGGGCGGAGCCACCAGCCACGAGGGAGGAGCCGCGGGCAAGGAGGTCTAAGCAGGTGGCGAGCAAGTGTCGTCGACGCTCTGCTTCTATTGCTGAGCCTGCCCCAAAGAAGGCTCGGAGGGACTTAACGGCTGAAGTCTCTCAATCCGGAGACATCTCTGCTGGAGTTGAGGCTCCTCCTGAAGACGTCCCTGTTAGAGTTGAGGAACCGCCAGAAGATGAAGATTTTCCAAGCTTGGTCCGTGCTTCTAGGTCGCACAGCAAGACCGTGGAGGAAGGGGAGCTTGTTGACGAGTCCACCGCCGCCGAAGAGGACGAGTCACTGGAGGTCGACATAATGACTGGAGGGGATGTTGAGATTGCGGGCATCTCAGCTCAACCCGAGCCTTCTTCTGCTCATGAAGGGAGAGACGAGGCACAGCAGCCGGGGTCTCCTAGTCTTCATTTCCAGTCCTAGGGCAGTCGACCCTAGTCCTACCACTGGGGTAATTGGGGTAAGGCTCCTGTTGCGGAGCTTCCTCGCATTGCGCTGTCGTCTTCTTCGTTATCGGGGGAAAGCGCCTTTGAAGACGAGGTCGACTATGGAGATGAACCCGCTCTTCCTGATCAGAGCAAATTCTTCCACATCTCGGAGGAGGAACAATATGAGGGTGAGCCATCGACTGTATCACCGCTAGCGATTATCCCTGCTGAAGGTACTCTTTCCATCTTCTGTCCTAATTTCTCTTTACATATTTGAAGAGGATGTTCTAACATTCTTCTCTTATGTTGCAGGGTCGGTCGAAGATGCTGAGGCTACAACCTCCTCGCATATTAAGGAGATGGTGATAGAGTTGACCCGGCCCAAGGGGATTGAGGTCTCGGCTGCTGAGATACCCTCAAAGGGCGGCTGTTGAAACTGGGGAGCCTTCCACTCTGCCAGAAGAGGAAGCAACCACTGAGGCTGAGGAGGCTCTCACTCTGCCAGAAGAGGAAGCAACCACTGAGGCTGAGGAGGCCCTCACTCTGCCGGGCGAGGAGGTTACTGCTGAAGCCGGGGAGAATTCTACCCCGCAGGATTCGACACCTCTGGACCTCCAACTTGGTAAGGCAGCTCTGACGTTTTAAATGTTTCGCTTTTCCATCATTGTGGCTGACGCTTCGATAACTTGCAGAGAGGACTGAGGGGGCTCAGGTGGAGAGTTCGATGGTTGGTACCCTTCCAGAAGGCCATACAGCTCAAGTCTCGGTGGAGGTTTCTGAGGAGGTTGTGCTTACTACTCCCTCATTGGTCGTGGAGGCTCCTGCAGAGGTAGTACCTCCGGAAGCGTCAGCGGCCAGTCTAGCTCTTGACGTATCGATGGCCAGCACGGCTCTGGTGCGAGAGGATCCGCTCTATATCCCTCATCCCGTGACAGAAAAGGGGTCGGGAAGCTTCCTAGGTGGTGAAGACATGGGGGAACTGGCATGTCAGATGGTGCAACAATTCTTCGCTTCGATGGGATCATATATTGATCTCATCTTACGTGGAAACAGCACCTTTCAGTTTGCCCAGACGCTTCTTAAAAATCTGGCTGTGAATGTTGAATTAACCGGAGGCCCCTCACTTGCCAAGGCGTGTCTGCGGGTGGTGGAGCAACTGGGAGGCGGCCTGCAGAAGCTGGAGTCTTTGGAAGATGCCGGCTCTTTTGGTGAGGCCCAGGCCACCTTGACCAGGCTCCTAGCTGCTCAAGAGCGAGAGCGACAAGAGGCGGAGGCACAAATCGCTGCAGAGGTTCGCAGCCTCGAATATTCCCAGGCTGAATGTCAGAAACTAGCTGACGATTCAAGGGAATCCGAGCTTACCGTGCAGAGCACAGAGCAAGTCATCATCAGGGCTCGGGACACCATTGCTAGGGCAGAAGCTGTGCTTGCGCTCAATGAGGAGAAGCTTGTTACCCTCAAGAAGGAGCTAGAGGAGCAACGGGCTGCTAAGGCGCGAGCTGAAGAGAGTCTGTCTCTACATTCTTCCAGGGTGGAGTCTCTGCGAATACAGCTGGCCGCAAGAAATTTCTTATCCGAAGCGGAGCTGCGGAACCAGGCCATTATGGAAGCTGAAAGGGCACGCCAACACGAGATTCACCGCCTTAGGGAACAAATCCGTTCCTTGGCGAACCAGGACATTTAGCCTTCTTTTCTTTTTCTTTTTGTAAAGAAAAGGACACTCAATTTATCAAGAGTGTTTTGTATCCACTTTTATCATTCTTTTGATATAAAAGTTTCAAAGTTTTTGACTCCACCTTCTTTGCTTAGCTGCGGATGAACCCAACTTCTTGATCACTGGCTGTGAATACTAAACTTAGATAGGACTAAGTTCTTTTAATGAGACGCGGCGTCATTCCACCTGAACTTAGATTTCACTAAGTCTTTTTGATGAGACGCAGCGTCAATCACAGAGTGAGACGCGGTCATCATTCACTAGGAACTCAGATTTCACTAAGTCCTTTTGATGAGACGCGGCGTCAATCACAGATTGATACGCGGTCTTCTTGATGAGACGCAGCGTCAATCAAAAGATGAGACGCGGTATTGATCCATAAAGTGAGACGCGGCCGTCAGTCCATGGAGTGAGACGCGGCCGTCAGTCCATGGAGTGAGACGCAGCGTTAATCTCAAGGTGAGACGCGGCTCTGAATAACGCAAATATGTTTTGCGCAGATCGGGCAGGCGCAAGAGACGCAGCCTTGTCTGCTGAAGGGACGCGGCTTTCCCATCTGCGTTTAATGCAACCTGACTTAAAAGATTTTAGGAGATCTTTGAACGTCAAGTCTTCGCTGTCGATTGGGATTCTGAGTCGTTCGTTGCTTCCCAAGGCAGTTATCCACGCGTCGGCCTCTCAATGGATTTAGGCGTTAATGCTCTTGCATGCAGAACCGACGCTGGCGGTTGAAAAACCGGCGCACTTCGACGGTTTCCAAAGCAGCGTTCCACGCGTCCGTTTTTGATTGGGCTTTGACAGTCGTGCGCGACGGTTCCGATTAACGCACCATTAATGGCAGTTGTTGAGAATTGCCTATAAATAGGGTGTGCCCCCTTCTCAATAATCCAAACTTGGATTGTTTTCTTTTGTTTGCTCTGAGAGACCACGCCTTGAGTTATCTTTCAGAGAACCGTCTTCATGGGTGAAGGTGACCCCGTGGATGAAGATGACCCAGAGCTCTCATGCTTCTGTTTGGTCTCTTCAGAAGGAATCCTCTCTCGGATCATCTTGCGCGCCCGCGTTTGGATGCAGAGTGGCCAACTCTGGACAGGGGCCTCTGCTGGTATGTCACCCCGATGATGTCCATAGCCTGTACTTTGGCATAGCCATCTGAATGAAATCCTGGTGCATTCCTATTCTGGAATTTGTGCCGGTGACTTGAACTTCTCTGAACGCAGGCTCTTGACGCTGGCTTTGCCCATGGCCATTGCCTTGGCGCGTTTCAGACCTGAATCTTGCAACTCCTGTTCACCCAACAGAGAGATGGCAATTTTCGGCGTTCTGAAGTTTTTCGCGTCTTGTGCATTAAGCGCGGGTGCAAACTGAGGCCGCGTTTGAATCCTGTGCGTGGCACAGTTTTGACTCGCGTCTGTTTCTGCCGACGCGGTGGTTTGACCGTGCGGGTTGTTCCCGCGTCTGAAGTCTTCAATGACTGTCGCGTCTGTCACTTAGTTTTCTTTGTCGAAGTGTACTAAGTTCCAGATTTTCTAACTCTCTTGTTTATTCTTTGCAGGTAGGCTTGCTCGTCCTTTTTCAGGTTTGCTGGGCCCCGGAAAGAATATATCGGCGGGCGAACTTGCTCAATGTTCGTTTGTAAGAGAGTAAATTATGGTCCTCGTCGTTTGTAAGAGAGTAAATTATATCTCCGACGAGGACCCAAATCTCGCCAAGGTCTCTTCAGATCTTCTGCACCAACCATGTCTGATGGCAAGAGATGGTCAGGTCAGGTATGACGGCGAGGAGGTTCCGGCGGTTGCGGTGGCGGAAAGATCCTCTTCCTCTCCCTACTCCAGAAGTGACATCAAGGACACTCCGTTGGATGGCCTGCTGGGGAAAGGGATGGTGATGAATGAAGGGTTGCAGGACTTTCTGCTGCCGCTGGACCTCAAGAACACCATTGCTCTTGGCTTAGTCAGCTAGGGCGCTTTCGACTTTTGCGTCATCGCCATGGCGCAATCGGCTCCAATTGTGCACCTGGGATCAGATGCGGTTTCAAGGAGTGAGTACGGCCTCTGAGAGAGAGGGGACTTCTTTGTACTCCTTAATTGTAACACTCATCTTATTGTATAAGAGAGCACTCATCTTATTGTATAAGAGAGCGTTTTGTATCACTTTCATATGCTTGGATATATAAATAAAAGTGACACTTTTCTTTTTGCCTCCTTCATTGTCTTAACTTTTTGTCTTCAGTTAGATACGTAGAAGCAAGGAATCTTTTGACCTTATCAAAATTATAGTGGTAATCTTAATAAGTCAAGATTTGTAAGGAAAGATCCTATTTCAGGAGTTTTCATGATACTGTCAGAGGTGTGATATTAACTTGACAGGGATGGGATGATTTTTTGGTGGACCTGCCACTTTGTAAAAGAAAGTGACAAGTGGAGTTCGTACCCCCAGGGAAGATGAACTTTTATCAAGGATTTGGGATTAACTTGATTTAAGATCAGCTGGGGAGTTTGACGGAAACATTGTTAACGGTGTAATGTTAACCAACAATGTTTCTAAATGAACTTGATACTCTGTCGGGGAGAGTATCAAATGAGACTAGACTCGCGGGGAATCTAGGAAGGTCTTTACCGTTAGAGGTGTGATATTAACTTAACGGTTTAGAAGTAGTCTTGTCAGAAGTGTAATGTTAACTTGACAAGGACATGAGTTAGAGGTGTGATATTAACTTAACTCATCAGCATCTCAGTTTTATTTGGGAAAACTGAGGAAGTCACTGTCATAGGTGTGATGTTTAACTTAACAGTGAGGATAATGCTAGAGGTGTAATGTTGAACTTGGCATTAGTCGTCTCGACTTTGACAAAGAGGTCGAGGAAAGGTCATGGCCATAGGTGTATTGTTGAACTTAGCGATGACTCGGATGCTAGAAGTGTAGTGTTAACTTGGCATCGTCCATTTCAGCTTCGATACGGAAGTCTGAAGAAAGGTGACTATCAGAGGTGTGATATTAACTTGATAAGCACTCGATGTACTGCTTAGAGGTGTAATGTTAACTTAAACAGTAGTTTGTCAGAGGTGTAATGTTAACTTGACAAGAATTGGCTCGTGATAAGAGCAATTTGAGGACCTGTCATTCTATTGATGAGAATTGACAAGTGGAATTTGAAATGCCAGAGGTATAGTGTTAACTTGGCAAATTTGAGAGTTTGTTACTCTATGCAGAGTTAACAAGCAAAGTTTATACTCGACAAAGAGTATTCATTACCAGAGGTATAGTGTTAACGTAATAATGATTGCATTTTGTGGTCCTACCATTCTATGGATGAGAATTGGTAAGGGATTTTGGAGGAAAGAGTGGACTCAAGTCCACTTAGGATTTTTAGCAAACCCTCAGCTATCAACGGATTTGAGATGCCTTTACCAACTACCGTTTGAGTTGGGCTAGCCATGCTATTCCCCTCAGCATGATGAGTTGTCGAAGACTTATGTTAGGCTTAGAAGCCAACATTTTCCTCTATCCTTAGCCGTCGGAGGCGTCGGATGTTTCTGATCAGAGGTGTATATTTAACTTGATCAGTGGAAGAATACTGTCTAGGGATAGTATTTCTTCAGGAATTTGCCATTGATTGGCATCATGAGTGTATCGCCATTCGAAGTTATGAGGCGATATGATCCATTTGAGTAGACTGACTCTACCACAAACGGTCCTTCCCATTTGGGTTGGAATTTTCCTTTTGTCTTGTGCGTCATCACCATGGGTCTTCTGACGGCTAAAACAAGATCGCCTTTCTTGAAAGTTCGCACTTTAACTTTCTTGTTGAAGGCTCTGGTGATTCGAGCCTGGTAGAGCTCGATTTGCTGTTGGGCTTGCAGACGCTTGTCGTCTAAGGCCTCCAGTTCTTGGAGTCGCTGTCGATGCTTCTCCTCTGTCGTCATCTCCGCTGTCAAGGCGACGCGTAGAGATGGAATTTGGATCTCCAGGGGAAGCACGGCTTCACATCCGTATACCAAGGAAAACGGCGTGGCCTTAGTCGGGGTTCGCACTATTGTGCGATAGGCCCATAAGCATTCGCCTAGCTTGTCGTCCCAGTCGCGTTGACTCTTCGAGACGAACTTTTTGAGAAGCTTGCCAATAGTCTTGTTGAAAGCTTCTGCGAGACCATTGGCGGCAGGGTAGTATGCCGTTGAAGACACACTCTGGACTCTGAACTTAGCGCAGAATCTCTGGAACGCCTGGCTGATGAACTGGGGTCCATTGTCATGGACAATCCGCCGAGGTACACCGAAACGGTAAATAACGTGATGTTTTACGAACTTGATCACGTTGGACGACTTCACATCCTTCAAAGGAATGGCTTCGGCCCATTTGGAGAAGTAATCGGTTATTGCTAGAATGAACCGATGTCCTTTTGATGATGGAGGGCTGATAGGACCAACCACATCCATCCCCCACATTTCAAATGGCCATGTAGAGGTCGTAGAGTGGAGGTACCCTGGTGCTTGATGGATAAAATCTCCATGTATTTGGCAAGCATGACATCTTTTGGCATAGGCGATGGCGTCGGCAACCATCTTGGGCCAATAGTAACCCAACCTTTGGAGTCGATGTGCCAGTTTTGGGCCAGGTTGATGGGCTCCGCACGTACCGTCGTGAGCCTCTTTCAATACCTCCTGGGCCTCTTTTGGTGAGAGACACCGAAGTAAGATTCTGTCATACGATCGACGATACAATGTTCGCGTGATCGCATTATAGTAGAATTTAGGGGCTTTCCTTCGAATGGCAGCCGCTTCCTTGGTGTCCTCAGGAAGGATGCCGTACAAGACATAGTCGATGTAGGGGAATCGCCAGTCTTTAAGCTCTGGACCGGCCGACAATTCCAGCACTTCTTTGCCTCGACAATCTCCCTTTGACTCATGATAGTCCTTGAAAGTATTTTTCGGGCAATACAGGTCGTGGCTGTAGACGAATATCTTCTCCATTGCTCCAGTTGGAAGAGCTAAGGAGGCTGCCAGGGATGCGAGTGCATCGGCGTGCGCATTTTGCCTGCGCGGTACATGGTCGATGTAGAAGTTAGCAAACCCTCGGCCATGCGGATAGTTGCGTTGTAATAGGGTACTAAGTCCTCATGTCTGACTTCGTACTCCCCGCGAATTTGACTGACGATGAGTTTAGAGTCACCGTATGCTTCGAGATTTTTAACGCCAATCTCATCGGCGAGCTGCATCCCAATCAATAGAGCATTGTATTCCGCCACATTGTTGGAACAAGGCTCCGTTAGTGAGACAGCTCGGGGTATCACATAATTTTGTGGGGAGACAAGTACTACTCCTACCCCCGCCACTACGTGTCCCTTGGGGCTTGTCCTTGATGCACCGTCGAAGAAAAGTTGCCACACTTGACTTTCGAACGACGTCTGAGTCAGGTAGGCTTCGGCCACTTCGTCTGGGAGATCCTCGTAGACTTTGGCTGCCCTCGGATCTGGGTGTTCAGCTAGGAAGTCAGCCACCGCTTGTCCCTTAATGGCTTTCTGCGGCAGAAAGTGCATATCATACTGGGATAGCAACATGGCCCATTTTGCCAGCCGGCCATTTAGTGAAGAAGGCTTTGTCATAAGTAACCTCAAAGGATTGACTTTTGATATGACATTTATAGTCTGGCCTACCAGATAGTGTCGCATTTTCTGAATGGCGAACACTAGTGCCAAACATTCCTTCTCGATCGGGTTGTACCGATGTTCGGCTCCGATCATTGTTCTACTTAGATAGTAGATTGCTTGCTCACGTCCCTGATCGTCATTCTGAGCTAGTAGAGCTCCCAAAGAATGATCCATCGCTCGGACATACACCAGAAACGGCTTTCCGGATACTGGAGCTGCAAGGACTGGTGGTTGGGTGAGGTATTGCTTGATTTCCTCGAACGCTTGTTGGCAAGCGTCATCCCAAATGAACGAGACACCCTTCTTCATCAACTTAGCGAAGGGCTGGCATCTTCCGGAGAGGTTCGAGATAAACCGGCGGATGTACGCCAATCGTCCCTGCAATCCTCTGAGTTCTCTGAGATTTCTAGGGGGTTGCATCTCTTGGATAGCGCGAACCTTTTCTGGGTCCAAATGAATTCCGGTGGACGTTACAACAAATCCTAAGAACTTGCCACTAGCCACCCCCAGGAAAGACTTTGTGGGATTCATCTTCAACTGATGAGCCCGCATGATGTCGAAGACCACCTTCAGGTCCGCTATGTGATCACCTTTAGTGCGACTTTTTACCGCGATGTCATCAACATAACATTCCACTGTTTTGCGTATTTGCTGATGGAAAATGGCATTCATGACCCTTTGATATGTTGCCCCTGCATTCTTCAGTCCGAAGGGCATGACGGTGTAGCAATACACTCCTAGGGGTGTCCTGAAGGAGGTGTGCTTTTCGTCATCAGGATACATTTTGATTTGATTGTATCCTGAGAATCCGTCCATGAAGGACATTCGTTCGAATCCACAAGTATTGTCAATCATGACATCTGTGATTGACAATGAGAATTCGTCTTTGGGGCAGGCCTCGTTCAGATCGCGGAAGTCGATGCAGATCCGGATCTTCCCGTTCTTCTTGGCGACGGGGACGATGTTGGCTACCCAGTCGGGATGCTGTTCTTCTCTGATGAAGCCAGAATCAATGAGCTTTCTGACTTCTAATTGAATTGCTTCCATTATTTCGGGACGGAACCGTCGCTGCTGTTGTTTGACAGGTTTTACGTCCGAATTGATGTTGAGGCGGTGCATGGCCACTTGTGGATCAAGCCCTGGCATGTCCTCATAGTTCCAGGCGAAGACATCTATATACTCTTGTACAAGAGATATTAGATCCTTCTTCTCTGAAGGCGACAGGCCGTCACTTATGAAGATGGGCTTAGGGTTAGCCTCATCTCCTAGGTTGATCTGAACAACCTTGTCTTCTGTGGGTGGCTCGCGCTGTTCAAAGCGGACGTCCCAAAGAGCGTTTAAATGTTTGATCCAAGGATCTGTATCAGCTTGGATCATTTCTTCATTTTCATCTTCCAGGTGGCTTGTCGAAACCATGTTCACTGAAAGTTCCTTGAAGATGTTGCCGACACTGACATCTGACTCCCAAGATGATGTGTCTGAAGAGTAATCGTTGCTCGACGATTCTTGAGAATCGGAGGCTGATGGGACCGGAGTTGATACATAGCCCAACCCCCTGCGCGTCCGATGATAATAATCTGGGGCCTTCCCTTTCGGCACAAAAGATCGAAGTAGCGTTCTTCTCCCTTTGCCGAAGTTCAACCCGGGTCTGTTGGTTAGGTCATACCCCATGCACTTCATCATTTTGAGCGTTTTTGGTTCATAATGGTCGAGCTGAGGGGATTCCTCCTCGCTTTCTGATTCTTCGCGGGGAGTTGGTTCAGTCGTCATTCGCCCAAAAAGAATTGGTTTTTGGCCTTTTCGCCTTGTCGGAACCATGAATATAGATTCCTGCGCATCACCATTATCCTGGTATATCCCGAAAGATGATTTTACTGGTACATGCAATGATGTTAAAGCATCCATTGCCGACCAGATGTCATCGTCTACGTCGGTAGTAGTATCCGACGGTATTGAATCGGATGCACACGCAGAGAAGTACTCAAAGTCTAAATTCTCATTAATATACCAGCCGCCTGCATCGTCGGTGGTATTATCAACATCGAGCTTATTAGTGCTCTTTACAAGTGGTTCTAACTCCCACAGGCACTTTTCTTGCTCGGTCTTAGTGTCAGCCTCATTACCAGAGTCTGGCACCTCCAGTTGCGGGGTTTCATCCACAGGATCCTGATATAAGAGGGAATCCGTGAAATAATTCTCGACCCCCTTAAACGGATACCTTTCGGCAACCAACGTTTGCACCTTCCCACTCGCGTCAATGTATTTCATGACTTGGTGAAGAGTGGAGGGAACGATGGAGTTGCGGTGGATCCATGGTCGTCCCAGCAGCAGATTGTAGGAAGTGTCGGCATCGATGACGTAGCACGTCACCTCCGACTTGAGGCTCCCAATCTGGCACTTGAGCTTGATTTTCCCCATCGGACGGGTGCCATTGGCATTGAACCCGTAGATGGTCGTCTGTGTAGGGCTCAGACGGTGAGTAGGGATGCCGAGGTGTTGCATGACTCGGCGAGGCATGATGCTCAATGCGGACCCTGGATCTACCTGAATGCGGTTCACCTCAGATGATCCGATATAACCTGTGAAGTACAGGGGTCGATCATGCTTCCCTTTGACCTGCATATCATCTGCCGTGAAGGTGATGCAGGGGGCATTCTGGGAAGTGTGGAGGCAATCCTCTACATCTTCCTCCTTCGGCACCTGAGTAATGAAGACCTCAGCATTTGCCAGAGCTTCTTGCAGAGCTTCCCTGGTCGACTTTGATAGTCTAAGAAGTTCATACAAGGTAATGCGTGCCAGAATGTTGGCCAGCTGAGCCAGGACATCAAAGCGGTAAGGTGCCGAAGACCCTTCCCCGATGCCTCTTTGAAGGGCTCGAGAGAATCGAGTCTCCTTCTGCTTCTCCACAGGTGGCTTCGTGGAGGGCCTAGTTGGCTCTGCGGCCGGTTGCGGAGGGTTTACCGCCACTTCGCCGTACTGCTTCAAGTAGGGCTGTCCTGAACGAGTCCCCGTCATTGGTTGGTTGGGCTCTGCGGCCAAGACTATTGTTTCCTCTTCTGAATCAGTTAGTGAGGGAACATCATCCTCTGCTTCTCGGGAGGAAGCACATACCACATGGCAGGACGAAGCTTTTGCCTTGCCTTTGGACTTCCTGTTGGTTACAGTAGTCCACTGCTGGTTGTCCACTAGGTCGGGGTGGACCCACATAATTTCCCCTTGAGGCGTAGGGACGGGTACCAAGCCCTTCTCCTGCTGCTGGTGAGGGTCTGTGTTGACCACTCTTAATTCTCCCCTTGGAATAGGAGTTACCCCCGCAGGCGTTGGAGGTTATCTCCCGAACTGGAGAACCGACGTCACATTAGCCGTGACCTTCTTTTGCTCTGGTCGGAGCTTTAGCACCTCCGCGTCAATCAAAGCCTGAAGGATGTCTTTGAAGACGTAGCAGCTTTTGGTAGGATGTCCCAACATCCTGTGGTACATGCAGTAGTTGGGATTGTCGGTCTTGCCGACTTCCTCTGGGCGCCTAATTTCAGGGAGCTTTAGTCGATTTCTCTTGTTGAGTAGCTTGAAGAGCGAATCGACGTGTTCCTCCTTGAAGGAATACTGCTTGTTGGGGCGTGGCTGGCTTGAAGAGCCACTTGCCCTGCCTGTTTGAGGTTTGGCGGGAGATTTGGTCTCCGTCGCCAAGTTATCCTTCCGCTTTGTTTGGAGGGATGTGTCTGGTGCCGGTGCACGCCTTGTCGACCTTTCTGGCCTAGGCTTGCCTTCCTCCGCTCGGACGCGGGCGACAATCTCCTCAGCCTGTTCACCTTGTTGGACTAACTGCTTCCAGGTGCGGCTTTCAGCAACTCCTATTTGAGCAAGGAGTGAGGTTTGGAGATTGTGGCGGCATGTTTCCACCAGGGTGGCCTGGGTCATACCGCTTGGACACCGGAGTGCCACGTTCCGAAATCTTTCCACGAAAGATTTGACGGACTCCCCTCTCTGCTGTTTGGTAGCTAAAAGGGTGGGCATCGTGACTTCGGAGTCATCTTCGAAGAAGCGTGTTAAGAACAGCTTCTCCAAGTCGCCCCAGTTCTTGATAGAACCTTCCGGGAGTTTCATGAACCACTCAAAGGCCAACCCTTTCAGGGTGCCGATGAATAGTCGCGCCAGGATGGCGTCATTATCTACTACATTCCCGGTTTGGGATTTGAAGTAGTAGATGTGCTGATTAGGGGACCCCTTCCCATCGAAGGCTTGGAGGGTTGGAGCCTTGAACTTAGGAGGGTACGGGACTAAATCCCACTCAGCTGGATAGGGCCGGACCACTCCAACTTCTTGGAGGTCTTTGCGACTGGCAAGGGCATTGAGGCGTTGCTCCAGTTGACTCATTCTTTTAGAATGAGCCTTTTCTGGGTCGTGCGACGAAGATTTGGACGAATTTGAAGTAGATCGTCGCGCCTCCTCAGAAGGTTCGGAAGATGAGCTTTCTCCTTTTCTCCCTTTGCCTTTTGACCTCCTAGGAGGAGATTTCCTCCTGTCTTCCAGCAATTGTGCAATCGCCTGCTTGAGGGAGTCAATCGACGCCTGCTGGGAAATAATCATGTCCATTTGTGCTTTCTGGACCCGCTCTATACGTCTTGCCGTCTCCTCAGGAGTGCCTGTCATGTAGGCAGAGGTCTCCTTCTCGACGGAAGAGTTCGAAGCCCCTGATTCCACTACGGCGGAGTGGGAATCATTCGCTCTAATGCCGTGGGCTAAGGCACTATAGTCAATTGGGGGAATGGCCCCCGTCCGGGTGCGAGTGTGTCGATACACTCCTTCCGGTTCAGAGTCAGACTCGGACTCGTCTGAGCTGACTGCAAGTTGTTTCCCCTTGCTCCTGCTTGTCATGTTCGCAGTAAGCTCCGGGTATTCAATGTCAGAGAAGACTCTCCTTCTATGGGAGCGCCTTCTTTTGGCTGACGGGGGAATCGAGGTCAGTTGTCCAGCCAAGGACTGCTGGTGCACACTCGACCCGCAACGACACTCCGCAAGCATGGAGATAAGCCGTTGGCAGCAGCAAGATGAAGTGACCTGGTGGGCACTTCTTTTCTTTGTCAGATAATCCCTCAAATCCATGGAAGAGGGATCAAAGAGACTAGCCTCACAACGTCGAAGACGGGAGGCATTCATGTGCTGTGCAGAATGGACGCAGACTTCAGGGACGCGGTTTCCGCGTCGTGACTGTGGAACGCGCGTCTGGCGTCTCTGTTGAGATGAGACGCGAGCATCGCGTTGCTGCCTGGTGCGTCCGGGCTGAGCCGCGTGAGAGAGAGTGGGCTGCAGGGCGCCTCGTCTCTGGGTGCGTGCTTCCTGCGTTTGATGAGACGCAGAAGCTTCACTTTGGAGTTTGGTAAGTTGGTCTTCAGAGGACTCAACTTGAGGAGTTGCGCGCTTGGGCCACCAAACGCGGATTTCACGTACTGGACGTGACGCGGGCAAGGTGCGAGACTGTACGTCGCGTTCAGTTTTAGTTGGAAAACCAACGGTTCCGACTTGCAGCTGACGCGCACGTCTCCTCTGCCGACGCTCAGCATTCCGGTTGCGTCGAGGAGGTGAAGAGAAACCAACAACATCCTGATGTTGAACATCAGGGAGTTTAACCACGCGGGTTTTCTGTGCGCCGGAGTTGGTCGCAACAGCAACTGTGCTTGGGATCACGTGGGCCTGCTGAGAGGCGTGGACGCGTGAACTTTACTGGGCACAGTGGGCAGCAGAGGAGCTCGAGAAAGCCACCGATCGGGCTTCGAGGCCATTCCCTGTCGAGACCCTGCGACAGACGCGGGTCTTTGGGCTCTTGGAGCCAGAAGAGAGGAACTCTTCGTACTTCGCCTGGTCGAACTCGACAACGAGCGATTCGACCATCTTTCCCTCGTGGTGGACGTCATCTTGCGCCACAACATGTTCGTCGGTAACAAACAGGTTACCCAGCGGAGTCGCCATCTCTTGTTTGACGCGGAAAAGGGGGGCTGGGAGTAAAATTTCCTTGAATCAGATGAAAAATTACAGCCGGCTTAATCTTCCGGTTACAAGGGAGGGAGAATATTGAATCTTGAATTCCCCCTTTGTTTAGTGCTGGGTTCTTCGGGTGGCGGTGGAGAGTGAATCTTGTTCTCCGTTGACCAGATGACCGTCCTGGACCGTCGAGGGATCTTCTCCTTGGCAGGTAGAGGGAGTAACTCAGCTCCGTCTACCAAAACTCTAGAAGAGGAGGTAGGCGAAGAGCGGCTAGTACTCAGTAAGCTCGCTGAAGAGTCTTCTCTCTCTCTGTCGATGATCTCTCCTTTTTTTCTTTCTCGGAATCTCTCCTTTGCCCGATAATTGTCGTCGTCGTCAATAGTGACGGGACTATTTATAGGGTTTTTAGGGGGTGATCGTGCCCCCTAAAAGTGCTCCACGATGAGGGCCAACTTCCCCGCTACATGGGCGATGGATGGCCCCGCAATCCGGGTGGTTACAACCAAGGTGGGGGCACCTTGTTGCTGAGACGCGGGCGTTGAGCCAACGCGCCTTGATGCTGAGACGCGGGCGTTGAGCCAACGCGCCTTGATGCTGAGACGCGGGCATTGAGCCAACGCGCCTTGACGCGGAGACGCGGGCGTTGAGCCAACGCGCCTTGATGCTGAGACGCGGGCGTTGAGCCAACGCGCCTTGATGCGGAGACGCGGGCGTTGAGCCAACGCGCCTTGATCCTGAATCTCTGCGGGTTGGTGGCTTGTCTTTGTGATTTTTAGACAGCCTACAAGCACAAAGACACACACTAAACATAATATCCGGCCTACTAGCCGTTAAATACAACAAACTACCAATCATGCTTTTATATAATTTTATATCAACACACTTACCTTGGTCATCCTTATCAAGCTTGGTGGTGGTGGCCATGAGAATGTTGCAAATTTTTGAGTCTTCAAGTCCAAATTTCTTGATGAGTTCCTTGGAGTACTTGGCTTGACATATGAAAATCCCATCACGCATTTGCTTGATTTGAGTCCAAGAAAATAGTTCAATTCTCCCATCAATGACATCTCAAATTCACGTTGCATACATTATTCAAACTCCTTGCAAAGTAACTCATTAGTAGAACTAAGATTACGTCATCAATATATATTTGAACTATAAGAATATCACTATCAACATGTTTAGTAAATAATGTGTGACTACTTTGCCTTTAACAAAATCATTTGAAAGAAGAAAACTAGCAAGCCTTTCATACCAAGCTCTTGGAGCTTGTTTTAAACCATACAATACTTTATCTAGTTTGAAAACAAAATTTGGATGAACATAATCCACAAAACCGGGAGGTTGTTCAACATATGCACTTTTTATATCCATTTGAAAAGGTTTAAAATTTTTATAAGATGCATAAGCTAGTGTGATCCGTATGGCTTCTAGTCATGCTACGGGTGCAAAGGTCTCCTCAAAGTCGATTCCTTCAACTTGAGTGTAACCTTGGGCCACTAACCTAGCCTTATTCCTAATAGCATTTCCTGACTCATCCAACTTGTTCCTAAAAATCCACTTAGTACCAATTATTGGTCTATCATGGGGTCTAGGAACAAGGTGCCAAACTTGGTTGCGCTCAAATTGATTGAGCTCTTCTTGCATAGCTAGCAACCAATATGAGTCACCCTCGGCTTCGAGGATGTTTTTGGATTCAAAATGAGATGTGAAAGCATAATTCCCACACAAATCATGGAGTTTGGAGCAAGTGGTTACCCCTTTTGATACATCACCTATGATGAGATCTTTGGGATGATTTGAGGCGTATCTCCAATCTTTAGGAAGTAGATGTAATTGTTCCACTTCATCCATTTGAACTTCACCAATGAGTTCTTGATTGTCTTCGTGGATGGGTGAGTCCTTCAAGAATATTTTCTCCATGTCCTCACCTAATGAGTCAATCTCTACAACATTCTAACCAATAGCATTAGATTCTTCAAATTTAACATGCATAGATTCTTCAATGGTATGAGATGAATTATTGAATACTCTATATGCTTTGCTAGTACTAGAATAGCCAACAAAGATTGTTTCATAAGTCTTAGCATCAAATTTACCCAAATTATCTTTGGTGTTCAAAACAAAACACTTGCATCCAAAAATTTTAAAGTATGAAACATTTGGTTTTCTTAAATGATAAATTTCAAAAGAGGTTTTGAAAGTATTTTTACACAAATACGTTTGATATGTAGCATGCGGTGTTTACGGCCTCGGCCCATAAGTATTGAGGGAGCCCATATTCACTTATCATAGTCCTAACCATTTCTTGAAGAGTTCTATTCTTCCGTTCGACTACTCCATTTTGTTGTAGAGTTCTAGGACATGACATTTCATACTTAATTCCCTTTTCATCTCAATAAGTCATGAAGAGTTGGTTGACAAACTCACCACCTCTATCACTTCTTATCCGTAAAATCGAAAATCTTTTTTCTTTTTCAACCCTCTTTCGAAAAATCTTAAAATGCGAAAAAGTTTGATCTTTATGCTCCAAAAAGAAAACCCAAGTGAAACGAGAAAAATCATCGACTAAAACAAAAACATATCTACTTCCATTTAAGTTTTTAGTTTTAATTGGTCCAAAAAGATCCATGTGAATCAATTCTAAAGCCTAGATGACATGATATCTTTGATTGGTTTGAAAGAAGACTTGGTTTGTTTCCCAAGTTGGCATGCACCACAAATGCGGTCTTTTTCAAACTTCAAATAAGGAATACCCTTCACCAATTCCTTAGAATTAATTCTAACAAGGTGATCAACAGATGCATGTCCTAATCTTATATGCCATAACCATGAAATCTCATCAAAACCATTTAAACATTTAGTAGAACAATCCAAATTAAGCATGTCAATAACATAGACATTATTTTCACGAAATTCAGTAAGAATACAATCATTGGTTTTATAATAAAAAATTTTGCAAGAAGATTCATCAAACACAACTTTGAGAACACGATCACATAGTTGACTAATACTAAGTAAGTTATGTTTAAGCCCATCAACAAGAACTACATTTTCTATTAAAGGAGATGCACCAATCTTAATGTTACCTATACCGATGATGATGCCTTTGGAGTCATCTCCGAAGGTGACGGTGCCACCTTCAACGTACCTTGATAGGGTTGCAAAATTATTGATGTCCCATGTCATATGCCTTGAATAACCACTATCAAGGTACCACCACTCCTTATGTTTTGAAGCCTTGGTGTGTACCTACATCAAATAATTTAAGACTTGATTTTGGTACCCATATTTTCTTGGGTCCTAAAGCGTTAGTGTTTCGAACCCACACAAGATTATTTGTACTATTTATATGATCATAGCAAAATTTAGCTAAATGGTCATTCCGGCCACAATAAGTACATTTATAAATTCTTCCATATTTAAAAGTATAATGAGCATGTGGCTTACGAACATGTGAATTATGAGCATGAGTAGTTTTAGCATGATTGACATGTGATGTGTTGGCATGATGAGCATGTGAAGTTTTGGCATGAGTTATTTTATCATTTTTAGCATGTGGAGTGTGCATATGCTTCTTTGAAAACATTTCTTCTAATTTAGTAGTGTTAAAAGTATATTCTTTTAAAACATTTCCAAAATCATTAATTTTAGTTTTTAACATGGATAATTCATTTTCATCAATTTTAGGATATTTAGCTTTACAAGCAACTCTATAGGCATCAAAATCTCTTTGTGTTGAAATAAGATTAGAAGATAGTTCATCCTTTTCTTTTGAAGAAATGGCAAGTTAATTTTTAAGCATTTCAATTTCCTTTTTCAATTTTGAACACTCTACCTTTTTATCATCAAAACTTTCTGAAAGTTCAACGAAAGTATGTACTAGTATTTCTCTACTTATTTCACTTTCATCATCAAGTGGTTGGATAGTTACCTTAGGTGTGTTTGCCATGAAACACACATTTGTCGTGTCGACTTCATCTTCGGATTCACTTTTCGAATCCCAAGTGGCTTTGTACACCTTCTTTTCAATCGGCCTCTTTTGCTTCAAGGAGGAGGACATCTTTTTCTTGAAATCTGGACAATCGGCCATGATGTGCCCGGATTTCCGACAGTTGTAGCATATGATTCTTTTCTCCTCCTTCCCTTCCTATCGCCTTCTATAGTTGAGCTTATTTTTGCGGTACATTCTCTTTACATTTCTCACAAGGAGAGATAACTCTTCCTCATCTTCTTCATCTTCTTCATCATCGTAGTTGGTGGAGGAAAACTTGAAAGCTATAGACTTTTTGTTTTGAGGTACCTCTTCTTCTTTAACCCTCTTCTCCATCTCATGAGTCTTAAGATTTTCAATAAGACTTATGAGCTCCATCTCGTCTTTGTCATTCAACTCCTTCAAGGTGGTAGCTTTGATTTCTCATGACAAAGGAAGAACACGAATCACTTTACGCACCTTTTGGTCATTGCTTATATTATCACCTAGAGAAGAAAGAGCATTTGTAATCTTAGTAAACTTGGTAATCATATCATCAATAGATTCATCTTCTAGCATTCTAAAACTTTCATATTGGGAATGCAAGAGGTCTATTTTATCTCTCTTGACTTGTGATATTACCTCATGAGTGACCAATAAGTATTGCCAAATCTCATAGGCGGATTTGCAATGGATAACCTGTGTTAAGTCATCCTCATTCAAAGCTAAAAGTAGGGCATTTTGAGCCTTTGAATTAGCATCAAATTCCTTGAAGATAAGTTCGGACCAAGTGTCTTCCTCACTTTCGGTCTACTATAAGGCTTGGTCAAGGACTTAGCAACTAGACTACCTAGAGATTGTACAAAAATGGTCATCCTAACTTTTCATATGGGAAAGTGGAGTCCATCAAATTTAGGAGGGGTCTTAATGTTATCGGCCATCTTTACTAGTGAATGAATGAAGATATGAAAATAATGATTAGCAAATTTTAGGATCTCTCTAAGGATGTGAAACTAAAAACTAGAGTCCTACCACTAATACCAATTGAAATCACCTAGAGGGGGTGAATAAGTGATAATGCTAATCAATACACAAATTTAAAATGATATGATGCAACGATCACCCGAAACAAGATTAAAACCCGAATACCCCGTGAAGGGCTCTGAACTCCTTCCTCGTGATTCCTCTAAATAAGAGTTTGAGGTGCGCAATGCAATCTTGTTGTGACAGTATTGATCGACAATATAATAATGAATGGAAAGCAAGTAAATAACACAAATAACCCAATCGCAAACACAGAGATTTGTTTCGAGGTTCGAGCACCCAACTCTAGGTCCCCGCCTTCACCCAGAAGGATTTTCGAACCACTATAACTTCCACAAAGGATTACAACCACAAGGGAGTACCCAACTCCTCAATCACACTCCTCTAATCCAGAGGTAGTGAAGCCACAAATACAATAATATCTTGGTGATCAAAAGACCACAAACTCTCTTTTGAAAAACCTTTTCCCTTATAAAAACCCTAGAGAATAATGTATAGGATTGAAGCTCAAGTTTTGTAAGTGAAAAATAAAATGAAATTGAAGAGAGTTTTGAATCAAAAACTTCAGAGAAAAGAGAGAATTTTGAGCACAAAAACTGAGAGCAAAAACTTCTTTTGAATAGACTCAAACTTTGATTTCTTTTTGCAAAGATTGTTGTATACTTCTCAACCCTAGTCATCCCTATTTATAGGATAAAGGTAGGGATTAAAAGGTAAACTGTTATTATGAATAATCAGGAACGATTAGACCCAAATCCAGCCTTAAAATTCGTTTGGAGAAGAAAAACACGTTTTAAAACATGTTTAAAAACCTAGCCATTAGGGCTGAAAATTAGCTCACGGTCGACCGGTTTTCAAAAAAAATAACTGTCGACCGCCCGGTCGACCGGCCCAAACAGAGACTAATGGTGCTTACAGTCGGCCGAAGCACGATCAACCGACATGGGGTCCGGTCGACCGCCCGGTCGACCGGGTAACGTGCACACATGCACACACCCAAACGGTCAGAAGCGCGGTCAACTGCCCGGTCGACCGTTCTGACCTGAAACAGAGTCGCTTTCAAAATAATTTTTGGTCAAGACTAGATACAATACATAAAATAGAGTTTGCAAATATTAAAATAGGTTTATAGAAATATTTTATATAAAGAAGAAATATCTTTTGAAAAACATGTGCAAAATCTTGTGTGGGAAAAATTGATTTTCAACACTATACACTATCCTTTAACAAACTAAAGTATAAAAGAAGTCTCTGAGCCGCATTACGCCAAGCTAGAGCCTCCTCTCCTATGAAAACGTCCTCTTACGCCATTAATCTATAAACATGCTTTTAGCGCAATTATCCTTGCAATATGCTGAAAAACCATCAAAACTAGTACAAACCTGAAACTCATTCTAAACAACTTATTAGTACCAAATAACTTCTATGTGTTTTGTTATCATCAAAACTTAAACAAATAGAGAGTATAACCTTTTGGGCCAACACTTATTTATTTTAAATAAAAATTATGCCGTCGAAAATGTCTCGTCGATACCTTCATAATGATACTAATATTGAATATATTAATATTAATTTTAAATTTGTCATTATCAAACATTGAAAATACACCGAACTTGAAATACAATATTTGCTTACTAAATTTTAATTTTATTATTTTATATTAAAAATAAACTAATTTAAAATTAACTCCAAAAACGTTCAATATTAGTCTCATTTAAAAGACCTCGGCAAGACGGTTCTAATGGTATAATTTTTGTTAAATAATAATTACTGTTAAATGATTTACTAACATCTAAACCAATATTTAAAAAAATTGTTAAATAGATGGCTGCATTGGAGCAGCCCTCTATATATATTCAGGGAATATTCAGGTATATTCTCAAGTAACCCTCTAAATATAGAGGGTTGCATTAGAGATGCCCTTAGTAAATAAAAAATAATTCTTAAAAAATATTGAAGAAAAAAGATGAAATATTAAAGATGCATGTAATCACATCTGAAGAGTTCGACATAGTAACATATACTCAACTTTTTGACCAAAATACATCACAAGGGAATTAGAAAAGGACTGGTACCTCTATGCATTAATGTCTTTCTCTCTGTGTATAAATGAGTCTCCCCCCCCCCCCCCCCCAACCCCCCAACCCTAAACAAAATTATGATCCGCTCTTAAATTTAAGACCTCTCAAAGTTAAGCCGAGCCCCCACATTTTGATAGAAGATATAAGGGGGATGGAAACAGGCAGGGTTTGGCCCAGCCCAACCCGGTCCCGACGGGTCAAGGATCGGGCCGAGCCACCCGTGGCCTAGGCCCGGTCCCCTTTTAGGGGACTAGGGCACAACCCGTTGACCAGGCCGGGCCAGGTCAGACGTGGCCCGGGCCAATCAATTTTTAAAATATTTTTAAAAATCCAAAATTGGATCTTTTAAAGGATAATTTTAAAAAAATGTTTAAAATCCCAAAAAAATAATTAATTAATTAAAAAATTGACGAATTTTGACAAAATTGCTACAAGTTGTGAAATACAAATGTAATTTTTTTATTAACTATTCAATAATTTGAATAAATTGATACAAAAACAAATGAAGTATGTAGATAAAAAATGAAATATAAATTGATAGAAATACAAATGAAGTATATAGATCTTTATTCATTCATTCGTTTTCTGAAGAGTCTTCAATGATTTCTTTTACTGATTTATTTTAACTTCTCGTCTCCGCATCCAGCCAATCCTTCTGGCAGATGCTCATCTCGATGGCTTCTGATGACAAGCGATTCGTATCAATTAGCACTTATCCAGCTGTACTAAAAGCATATTCTGAAGCTACTGTAGAAACGGTAGGGGTTAGTAAATCACATGCCATGATGAAAAAGATAAGATATGTTGATTCTTGTGATTTTCACTAGGCCAAAATATTAAAATTTCAAATCCTGAGTCTACATCAATCTAAGAGCTATGACACGAGTCGAAAATAATGAGGCTGATTCAATGTACCCGAGCTTCTTGATTTTTTCAATGCAAATAATAAATAAGGTAATAAAGAACTTTTAGGCTTATATAAAGATGCAAGATTGGATAATTGTTTATTTTCAAATTAGGATTCATAAAAATCATACAAATTATTATTAGAATTGTCAATATCTTTCTATACTATTACAGAATCAAAATAATCCATTTTTTCGTTAAAAAATTCAAATAAATATTTACATCCTTCAAATTTAATTCGAGAATTCATAATAATAGCAAAATAAAATATAATAAAAAAATCTTTAAAATACTTATTGAAGTTTTCTTCATAAGAGAAATAATATTTTGAAGCAAAAAATCATTTCGATATGTATAAAACAGTTCATAATTCAGTTAACTCACAAAATACTAAATTAGTTGTGGGATAATAAACCCCAAAAAATAATCTTGTTACTCTTTCAATTTTTTTTAGAAAAAATTTACAAATTTTCCATTCCTCCTCGAAAATATTTTGATCTGACAATTCCATGAAAATAAACAGATCTATTGCTTTCCGATAAGGAATAACTTTTCTCAACATATTATATGTTGAGTTTGAACGAGTTCTTATATCCTGAGGTAAACTTTTAATTTGTAGGCCTAAGCCGGAACAAATTTCTTTAAAGTTTTTCCTCTTTGGACCCTATTTATCATAAGTAAAATAGTATTCTTAACTTTTGAATATAAGTATCTATACATTTTAAACCATTCTTTACAATAAGTTAATGGTGTGACATATACGCCGAATATGACACAAATCCATTCAAAATCTATCTGAAATATTTTTTAAAAGCTCAACTGCAACAGTATTATTGCTAGCATAATCAACTGAAAAAGAGAAAAATTAGATTCAAATCTAAAATCTCTAACAACTTTCAGAATAAGCTGACTAAGGTTAGAAACATCGTGAGGAAAGTAAATTTTTTAAAACCAATAATTCTTTTGTTTAAAAGCTAATCAGAATCAATAAAATGTGCAGTAACAACTATATAATGAAAGCTGTTAAGAGTATCTGAGCAATCAAAGTAAATGCAACTGTTTGTGACATAGCAGAAAAAATTATAAGAAAAAGTTATTTTCTTTCTTTAACAACCCAAACATTTTCGTTCTAATAATACCTTTATAGAACGGATCATATTCAAGGTTATGGGTAATTCTAATAAAATTTGTGAATTCTTCATTTTCAGCAAAACTAAAATGTTTTTAGCCTGAATAAGATATTTAACTAAATTATTTTTACTTTTTTGACGATTATAGCTAAAAGTTCATAGTGTGCAACTTAAAGTGAAAATTTGTGTTTGTCGTGGTTGATTCTAGGGGTGTTTTGCCTTAATGTGCCTAGTTAATGCGCTGATTTCACTATTTTTTGAAAAATCATTAGAAACATTGTGGCAAAACTGACATACAACACTCCTAACTCCATTAGTAGTTTCTTTTTTTAAAAAATATTCAAACCTCAGATTTTCCCTCTGTCATGAAAATTGATACTTCGACAGTGAAAGAAAAAGTGGACCAGCAGGTTCAGAAGAAGCAATAAATTCTGTGGAGGGTGTTTCTGGTTGTGTGAATGAAAAAATTGGAGCGTTGGGTAAAAGCAAATGCAAATCATATCATTCTTAACTAGTCAAATATAAATTACCAAGATAGCTAGAAGAAGAGGATTATTATAATCTGCTGATGAAGAGTGTGCATCCATTTTTTTACTAGTAAAATATTAAACTAAATTTGACAATAATATAAATACCGAAATGTGAAAGAGAGCTTGAGCACTTGAGAACTAGAGAAAGAGCTTGGAGCTTAAGAACTTGAGAGAGCTTGAGCACTTGAGAACTTGAGAGAAATTATAGAAAGTAAAAATTTATAGAGATTTTTTTAGAGATTTTTAGAAATTTTTTGTGATGAAATGAAGTGGAGATGTGGGTGTATTTATAGAGGAGAAGAGGGTGTTAAAATGTAAAAAAATTTTGGTAAAAAAAATCAATTTGGATCTAATATATCCGTTGGGAGGTATCTGTAAAAAAAATATAATTCCTCCCCAAGACAGCCATATTATTGGGCTAATATAACAGTTAGGGGGGCTTTTGCAAAAAAAAATCTTAAACAATACATCCAAGAACCCCCCAACGGCTAAAAAAAGTAGCTATTCGGTGGATTGGTGTCGGCCCGACCCTGGTTCGGCTCGGACTCGACCCGGCCCCGACTCAGCCCGAGTTCGGCTCGGGCCCAGTGCGGCCCATCGGGCCGTGGGCCGAAATTTCCTCACCCAGCATGCTCCATAGATTGGGGTGGGTCAGGCCCACGCCAACCCGGGTCGGGTCCGTACGGGTTGGCGGGCCAGCCCGGCCTGTTTCAAACTCTTAGAAGATATCGTGTGTCGGCACACCCACACACAACACGTTTAATAAATAAATAACAATTCTTATATTTTTTTAAAAAAAACAGAGAATGGTACGATAAAACATAAAAGATTTAAAGGATCACATCAGAAGAGTTTTTCCACGAGCATGTACTCAATCGTTGGACCAAAATACATCACAAGAGTGACAGAAAAAAGGACTTGACCAGTCCTATATGAAGAAATATAATGGGCGATGCTACAAGAAAAGCTTCACGCTCTTAAGCTCTGATTTCAAGGAATGGAGATGAGAGTAATCAGGACAATTCTGTGTTAAAATCCGCCCACGACTGCCATAACAATGGCTTTGAAATTTGAAAGTTCCTGCCCTGCATCGAAACGGGACCCAACAAGGCCGAGTAATCAGTCCATTTTGGAGCACAGGAGATTCAAGCTCTACAACTGCTCAGTTGCATAATTCATTTGGTCACATACTATCTTGATCATGCTATATTTTGAGCAAAATAGAAACAAATAGAACAATGCAAAGAAATCCTCATGAAAGTATCTAGAAAGTTTTAAGAACTGTACAGTAGATATCAAATACAAAGGATCATCAGAACTTGGACTTGGTTCATCGTGAAAGTGAAAGGGCAATGGGATTGGGCTGTGAGAGGCCTATGCACCGGTCTTCGTTCAGAAAGTTATTCACTCACACATGCACATATTCAAAAATAACAAACATATTCACTCACACATGCACATACAAAAATTATATATGATCATCAATACCCAACTCAAATTAGAGTAGACACACCAGCATCTTGAATCTCATAGTAATCTTAGACAGTTTATACAAATGATATACACATAAACTAAATCCAAGCACACAAACTACTCAAAAAGTTGCTCCATTGCAGTGCCATTCCACTAGCATCCAAGCACTTCTAATGCGTGTTTCATACTAAAAACTTAACACCACTCTATTCTTCATAAATAAAATTGGTTCTTAAATAAAACTTACTGTATGCACCGACATTACTGACAGTGCTCGAAGATATGAACCAGCTAGCAAAGGCTTTCCTCCCTTATTTCAATTTTTCTCCCTTCCCTTTCACACTACCTATCCTCAAATAAATAATCAGTCAACAACAACAACTCAGCAAGCAGGAGCCAAGCAGTATTTCCTAACAAAAAATTTCCAGGAGCAAAGGCTTTGCTGCAATATTCATCAAAATAACATCATGAAATATTTTTGAACAAATAAAGTATATAACTAAATTAAAAAACGGGTATCCAACTAAATCCAATGAAAATTCCAGGCTGCAGCTAGGAGGCTTGATTCTGCTCTTTTAATTAGAACTCCCATTTCTAGTCATTTTTCAATGGCTAAGCAAAATAATAAACAACAGCTTCATGAGACAAGGGTAGGTGAACTCATGTTTGAAACACTTAATGAGGCTTGAAGGAGCTGTCCTCAATTCAAAAGGAGAGCAATTGAAGACAGTGAAGCTAGCTTCACTCATTAATTACACATATCCGTGTGCAAATGTAAAGGTCACATACTCACAGGTAAGGCTACTGAAAGCTAATGAAAACTAAACAAATTTTGATGTTGGGTGCTAAATAAAGTTTTATTGTGAAGCAGCACAGGCATAAGTCACAAGAGTAGACATTACAAAATTTCCATAACAAAATCTCATTAAGTTGATATTAAATCAAACTAACGGTATCTTGCTACCAAATCACATGCAGTAGTGAACAGAAAAGAATAACATTTTCATCATTTTAGAGAAAAAAAGAAGTTTTCAGAGCTAGGTGTCATGCAGCAGCAAGCAGATTGCTATATCTCAAATTGCAACAAAAGCAATGCAGGGAAATCATAAATGCAGTGGTAAATGCACCTGCTGCATGTCAACCAACACATACAGTCTACCTCTGCACAGTATTCACTCTCTTGTAAAGTGCAGCCAATCTAAAGCTTCCCTTAGCATTTATAAGTATACTCCCTTTGCTCCCACTTCCCCCCACATCAACTCCTTAGCCTTCCCATTTCCGGCTCTCAGCTCTGAGTCTGTGTTAGCAATGGAGGGTAAAAGAGGAGGAAAGGTCCTCATCTCTTTCTTGCTAACAGTAGTGGTCTCTCAGAGCCTTGTCAACCAGGCCAACTGTAGAAAGCTTGAAAAGAGTTTGCTGAGCAAAATACATACTACTCTCCTGATCCCCATGCTGTTAGCCCACCATTCCGCACTGTCAGCCCTCGAAGGCGTACGTAACTCCTCTCTCCCTCTGCATAACTCTCCTCTATTTCTCTCTCCTTCAACTCTCTGTTCTTGTTAAGCGCAGATTCACAGAGGACTCCGGCTTGCCCACCCCCACCCCAAGGGGAAGTGGATGCAGCTGCGGACCGTCTCGCGGAGGCTCAGGTACTACCTCACCGCCATCACACAGCGGTGGTGGCTACTACAACAACCCTCCTCTCTCCCCCACCGTGGGGCCCATCAGCCCATTGCCCCCAACGATCCCAGTCGGCCCTCCAACTCCAACCACCCCATCAACTCCCACAACTCCGATTACATTCCCCCCAACTCCAACCACCCCGTTAAACCCTACGCCGTCTTTGCCTTCACCTCCCTTCCTCCCGTGGATCCCAACTCTCCTCCGTTCACCCCTGGCGGCACCCCTTCACCTCCCTTTCTCCCTGTGGATCCCAACTCTCCTCCGTTTACCCCCGGCGGCACTCCCTCACCTCCCTTTCTCCCTGTGGATCCCAACTCTCCTCCCGGCGGCACCCCCGGCGGCACTAGCATGTAAGACATTTGAAAACATTTCATGTTTTGTGCTTTGACATGATATTTACCTGTGTTGTGTGGTCATTTTCAGCTACTGGAGCACGAACCCGACGTTGGTATGGGGCATCTTTGGAGGCTGGGCAACCATAGGTGGGCTCTTCGGCCCGCTAACCACTATGCCCTTCGGAAGCAACCTCAATGTGCAGGAGGCTCTGGCGAACACCCGCACTGATGGGTTCGGGGCGCTCGTTCGCGAGGGAACAGCTTCTTACCTCAACTCCTTGGTCAACAGGAAGTTCCCCTTCAGCACTCTGGAAGTGAGGAATGCCTTCGTTTCTTCACTGGCTTCTGAGAAGGCCGCTGCAGACCAGGCACGAGTCTTCAAGCTCGCCAACGAAGGTCGCTTCAAGAAGCACTAGATGCAGCATTGGATCGATGTTGTTTATGCGGTTCTTTGTGTTGTTGTGGATTGTTTGTTAGTGTCTGTGGGTAAATGTGTGTTAGGTTAGTATTTGTGATGTCAGTTGTTGTCAAAGCCAGATGGTAACATGATTATCTATGTAATTGTTATCAGAGTTTCCAGGATCTCAGTTTATATCCAAAGAGTTTGAATCATCTTATTGAAGTGATTATTGGTGTTAATGTTTGGATCAATTTCTTGCTCATAGTTTAGACTAACAAGGACTAGATACAAAAACAAGCAAGCAAGCATGTTCCATCTCCATAAATTTTCTCCTAGTGTTACTTGAATTCACAATCAGGCTGAGGAACTGACAGGTTTACTGCAGATCTCCACATGCAAGTATTAGCTAATGTAAGGCAGTGTAACTCCTCCTGTAGACACAGGGCAAATTTTTATAACCAAAATGGTCAGAGGTTCCAATGGCCATCAGTTATATCAAAAAAGAACAGGAACTCTTTTTCTTTGACTTAATTTGCGGACCTATTTGGTTTGCTGTAAAAGAAAAATGTTCAAATGGGAAATGAGATGAGAAGTGCGAAAGCGTAAGTAGAAAATTGGGATTTGTGTAAGTAAATTTTACGGTATTTGATTGTAATATTAAAGTACAAGTGGGAAAATATATTGTGTTTTACGATATTTGATTAGTAATGTAGAGTGTAAGTGAAAAAGTTGACCACAAAATTAATTATTCTGTGATTTAAATAATATCAAAATTAATAAATTAAATCTGCTATTAAAAATTAAAATATATAATAAATTTATCAATTAAATATTAAATAGTAATAAAAATATTAAACTTGAAATCACCTAGAGGGGTCAACAGGTAATGTGCTAATCAAATGCGAAAATTTGAAACTTAATTACAAATAAACACACTAATTAAACAATCAATAATAACTAGCATATAATAATTTGCAATAATAACAATCTAATAAACAATCTACTATATGTGTTGATGAGCAAGTATATGAGCATATAAACAAGTAGAGAGTTGAGTGTGAGAGAGAAAAGCAATTGCAAACACGAGAGATTTGTGCTGAGTTTCGAGCAACTTGTTTACGTCCACGTCTTTACTGTAATGAAGGATTTTTACTATAATCCGTTCCTACGAGATCATTTCGGTACAAGCTCCCTCAAAAACTCTCGGACGCGCAAGTCCCTCGCCGTTCCGCAAGAACCGCTTCACCACGAAACCGCAAGTTCGCCTGAGGCCGCAACCTCAAACCACTCTCAATACAATGAAAAACAACTTGTGATCAAGACTCTTAATCACAAGAAAACTCTCTCACAAACAAAGAAACTTATTGGATAGATGTTGAGATGAATTGCTCAGTGAGAAAACTAGAGGAGATTAGAATTTTATGGCTCAATAAAACTCTTTTGAAAAACTTTTCTAAAGATGAGAAAATCAGAATCTAAAACTTATAGAAATTTTCTTGAAAAAACTTCTCTTGAAAAATGGAAAATATTAGCTCTCAAAAACTTCTTGAAAACTATCTAAAAGATATGGGAAAAATTTCACTTCGAAAATCTTAGTTAAAATCCCAAAAATCCAAGCACTATTTATAGAGGCTCCAAAACTAAACAAACGAATAAAATTAATTACAAAAATATCCCAAGGAGCCGTTGGGCTTTTAGCACAAATAATCAAAAGAATTTTTTTAAATAAATGATTGTTGTCCTAACAGCTACTAACTGTTGGGCCTGGGCCCGCCAGAGAGAATGCTTGCTCTCTGACACTTTGGTCGGCTGAGCCCAACAGCCCAATTGGGTTGTGTTAGGTGTGGTCGACTGGTTGGTCGGCCAGCCCCCCAACACACAGGGCCTTTTTTAATTTACAATTTGTATTTCAAATCAATTTAAATATTCAAATAAATTTTATAAAATCCCCAAAAATATATTCTTGTATCTACAATAAAATATTAACATGTGTGATTAAAATAAACATATATTTCAAATAATAAAACTCCTTTCTGAGGTATCACATATACTTTGAAATTGTTAAATATTTAAAGATGATTTTCCTTCTTTAAAAATTTAATAAAATTCTATAAAATCTACAAAAATAAGTTCTAGTAAACACAATTAAGAACCAATATGTATGATTAAAAATCAATACATATTTCAAACATATGAACAACTTTTTAGGATTTCAAATTCATGTTTCAAGTATAAACTATTTAAAAGTATTTTTACCAAAAACTAAACTTTGAACTTTAAACTTAAATAAACAAGTTTTTCAAATTTATGTAAAGGCACGAAAATAAGTTTCTCAAACTAAATTGACGCTCTAGTGTGTATGGACTACTCTGATATACTTTCCAAACAATATAAATTTATTTTTGAGATTTTCTTATAAAATAAACTTTTGATAAAATCAAACTCTTGAAAAATCAAATCAAACTTGTATGTGAGCTTGAGCAATCAAATTTAATCTAAATTTTACAAAACTTCTAAACACTTATAAACTTTTTTACAATACTTCAAATCTTCTTTCATGATCTTCTCTCCTTGACTTGATCCAATCTAGATTCTTTTGAGCTAGACTCCTTGAGTACATGATGCGTTTTGTGTTTGAGCTTTTGAATCAACACGTGTTAACTTCAAAGCTTGACTTTGAGTCTGTTAATGAAACTAAACACCAAACTAAGATCTTGATTAAACCTATATACTTAAATATCACAAGATCATTAGTACTATAACTACATGAGTTAATTATCATTAAAATTAGAGTGATAGACCTTTGGGCTAACAATCTCCCCCTCTTTGATGATGACAAAACTCATGGAGGTATATATCCATGAATTAGAGAAGAGCTTTATAAAAGCTCTCCCTTAACTCATGCATAAACATAAACATATAAAAATATTCAATAAAGCAAACAAGATATCAAAACATACATGCATCAAAACATAAATAACATGCATATATAAGCTCTAAATTTCTCTCACGTTTTTGTCACTTCATCAATAAAGGGGTAAAGAATACAACTATATGTGTGTGTGTGCGCGCGACATAAATGTAGGCTGTCTAAAAATCACAAAGACAAGCCACCAAAACGCAGAGATTCAAGATCAAGGCGCGTTGGCTCAACGCCCGCGTCTCCGCATCAAGGCGCGTTGGCTCAACGCCCGCGTCTCAGCATCAAGGCGCGTTGGCTCAACGCCCGCGTCTCCGCATCAAGGCGCGTTGGCTCAACGCCCGCGTCTCAGCAACAAGGTGCCCCCACCTTGGTTGTAACCACCCCGATTATGGCGCCATCCACCGCCCATGTAGCGGGGAAGTTGGCCCTCATCGTAGAGCACTTTTAGGGGGCACGATCACCCCCTAAAAACCCTATAAATAGTCCCGTCACTATTGAAGAGGGGAGGAGATTCGAGAAGGAAAAAAAAAGGAGAGATCATCGACAGAGAGAGAGAAGACTCTTCAGCGAGCTTACTGCGTACAAGCTGCTCTTCGCCTACCTTCTCTTTTAGAGTTTTGGTGGACGGGGCTGAGTTACTCCTTCTACCTGCCAAGGAGAAGATCCCTCGACGGTATTGACGGTCATCTGGTCAACGGAGAACAAGATTCACTCTCCACCGCCACACGAAGAACCCAGCACTAAACAAAGGGGGAATTCAAGATTCAATATTCTCCCTCCCTTGTAACCGGAAGATTTAGCCTGTTGTAATTTTTCATCTGATTCAAGGAAATTTTGCTCCAGTCCGCTCATCGCCAGTCTTCCGCGTCCAACAAGAGATGGCGACTCCGCTGGGGAAACTGTTTGTTACCGACGAACATGTTGTGGCGCAAGATGACGTCCACCACGAGGGAAAGATGGTCGAATCGCTCGTTGTCGAGTTCGACCAGGCGAAGTACGAAGAGTTCCTCTCTTCTGGCTCCAAGAGCCCAAAGACCCGCGTCTGCCGCCGGGTCTCGACAGGGAATGGCCTCGAAGCCCGATCGGTGGCTTTCTCGAGCTCCTCTGCTGCCCACTGTGCCCAGCAAAGTTCACGCGTCCACGCCTCTCAGCAGGCCCGCGTGATCCCAAGCACAGTTGCTGTTGCGACCAACTCCGTCGCACAGAAGACCCGCGTCAGCGTCTCTCAGGAGACCCGCGTGGTCAAACTTCCTGGTGCCCAGCATCAGGATGTTGTTGGTTTCTCTCCACCTCCTCGACGCAATCGAAACGCTGAGCGTCGACAGAGGAGACGTGCGCGTCAGCTGCAAGTCGGAACCGTTGGTTTTCCAACTGAAGCTGAACGCGACGTACAGTCTCGCACCTTGCCCGCGTCACGTCCAGTACGTGAAATCCGCGTTTGGCGGCCCAAGCGCGCAACTCCTCAAGTTGAGTCCTCTGAGGACCAACTTACCAAACGCCAGATGAAACTTTTGCGTCTCGTCAAACGCAGGAAGCACGCACCCAGAGACGAGGCGCCCTGCAGCCCATTCTCTCTCACGCGGCTCAGCTCGGACGCACCAGGCAGCAACGCGATAATCGCGTCTCATCTCAACAGAGACGCCAGACGCGTGTTCCACAGCCGAGACGCAGAAACCGCGTCTCTGAAGTCTGCGTCCAGACTGCACAGCACATGGATGCCTCCCGTCTTCGACGTTGTGAGGCTAGTCTCTTTGATCCCTCTTCCATGGATTTGAGGGATTATCTGACAAAGAAAAGAAGTGCCCACCAGGTCACTTCATCTTGCTGCTGCCAACGGCTTATCTCCATGCTTGCGGAGTGCCGTTGCGGGTCGAGTGTGCACCAGCAGTCCTTGGCTGGACAACTGACCTCGATTCCCCCGTCAGCCAAAAGAAGGCGCTCCCATAGAAGGAGAGTCTTCTCTGACATTGAATACCCGGAGCTTACTGCGAACATGACAAGCAGGAGCAAGGGGAAACAACTTGCAGTCAGCTCAGACGAGTCCGAGTCTGACTCTGAACCGGAAGGGGTGTATCGACACACTCGCACCCGGACGGGGGCCATTCCCCCAATTGACTATAATGCCTTAGCCCACGGCATTAGAGCGAGTGATTCCCACTCCGTCGTAGTGGAATCAGGGGCTTCGAACTCTTCCGTCGAGAAGGAGACCTCTGCCTACATGACAGGCACTCCTGAGGAGACGACAAGACGTATAGAGCAGGTCCAGAAAGCACAAATGGACATGATTATTTCTCAGCAAGCGTCGATTGACTCCCTCAAGCAGGCGATTACACAACTGCTGGAAGACAAGAGGAGATCTCCTCCTCGAAAGTCAAAGGGCAAAGGGAGAAAGGGAGGAAGCTCATCTTCCGAACCTTCTGAGGAGGCGCGACGATCTACTTCAAATTCGTCCAAATCTTCGTCGCACGACCCAGAAAAGGCTCATACTAAAAGAATGAGTCAACTGGAGCAACGCCTCAATGCCCTTGCCAGTCGCAAAGACCTCCAAGAAGCGGGAGTGGTCCGGCCCTATCCGGCTGAGTGGGATTCAGTCTCGTACCCTCCTAAGTTCAAGGCTCCAACCCTCCAAGCATTTGACGGGAAGGGGTCCCCCAACCAGCACATCTACTACTTCAACTCCCAGACCGGAAATGTAGTAGATAATGACGCCATCCTGGCGCGACTGTTCATCGGCACCCTGAAAGGGTTGGCTTTTGAGTGGTTTATGAAGCTCCCGGAGGGTTCTATCAAGAACTGGGGGGATCTGGAGAAGCTGTTCTTAACACGCTTCTTCGAAGATGACTCCAAAGTCACGATGCCCACCCTTTTAGCTACCAAACAGCGGAGAGGGGAGTCCGTCAAATCTTTCGTGGAAAGATTTCGGAACACGGCACTCCGGTGCCCAAGCGGTATGACCCAGGCCACCCTGGTGGAAACATGCCGCCACAATCTCCAAACCTCACTCCTTGCTCAAATAGGAGTTGCTGAAAGCCGCACCTGGAAACAATTAGTCCAACAAGGTGAACAGGATGAGGAGATTGTTGCCCGTGTCAGGGCAGAGGAAGGCAAGCTGCGGCCGGAAAGGTCGACAAGGCGTGCACCGGCACCAGACACATCCCTCCAAACAAAGCGGAAGGATAACTTGGCGACGGAGACCAAATCCCCCGCCAAACCTCAAACAGGCAGGGCAAGTGGCTCTTCAAGCCAGCCACGCCCCAACAAGCAGTATTCCTTCAAGGAGGAACATGTCGATTCGCTCTTCAAGCTACTCAACAAGAGCAATCGGCTGAAACTCCCTGAAGTTAGACGCCCAGAGGAAGTCGGCAAGACCGACAATCCCAACTACTGTATGTACCACAGAATGTTGGGACATCCTACCAAAAGCTGCTACGTCTTCAAGGACATTCTTCAGGCTCTGATTGACGCGGAGGTGTTAAAACTCCGACCAGAGCAGAAGAAGGTGACGGCCAATGTGACGTCGGTTCTCCAGTTCGGGAGACAACCTCCAACGCCTGCGGGGGTAACTCCTATTCCAAGGGGAGAATTAAGAGTGGTCAACACAGACCCTCACCAGCAGCAGGAGAAGGGCTTGGTACCCGTCCCTACGCCTCAAGGGGAAATTATGTGGGTCCACCCCGACCTAGTGGACAACCAGCAGTGGACTACTGTAACCAACAGGAAGTCCAAAGGCAAGGCAAAAGCTTCGTCCTGCCATGTGGTATGTGCTTCCTCCCGAGAAGCAGAGGATGATGTTCCCTCACTGACTGATTCAGAAGAGGAAACAATAGTCTTGGCCGCAGAGCCCAACCAAACAATGACGGGAACTCGTTCGGGACAACCCTACTTGAAGCAGTACGGCGAAGTGGCGGTAAACCCTCCGCAACCGGCTGCAGAGCCAACTAGGCCCTCCACGAAGCCACCTGTGGAGAAGCAGAAGGAGACTCGATTCTCTCGAGTCCTTCAAAGAGGCATCGCGGAAGGGTCTTCGGCACCTTACCGCTTTGATGTCCTGGCTCAGCTGGCCAACATTCCGGCACGCATTACCTTGTATGAACTTCTTAGACTATCAAAGTCGACCAGGGAAGCTCTGCAAGAAGCTCTGGCAAATGCTGAGGTCTTCATGACCCAGGTGCCGAAGGAGGAAGATGTAGAGGATTGCCTCCACACTTCCCAGAATGCCCCCTGCATCACCTTCACGGCAGATGATATGCAGGTGAAAGGGAAGCATGATCGACCCCTGTACTTCACAGGTTACATCGGATCATCGGAGGTGAACCGCATTCAGGTAGATCCAGGGTCCGCATTGAGCATTATACCCCGCCGAGTCATGCAACACCTCGGCATCCCTACCCACCGTCTGAGCCCTACACAGACGACCATTTACGGGTTCAATGCCAACGGTACCCGTCCGATGGGGAAGATCAAGCTCAAGTGCCAGATTGGGAGCCTCAAGTCGGAGGTGACGTGCTACGTGATCGATGCCGACACTTCCTACAATCTGCTGCTGGGACGACCATGGATCCACCGCAACTCCATCGTTCCCTCCACTCTTCACCAAGTCATGAAATACATTGACGCGAGTAGGAAGGTGCAAACGTTGGTTGCTGAAAGGTATCCGTTCAAGGGGGTCGAGAATTATTTCACGGATTCCCTCTTATATCAGGATCCGGTGGATGAAACCCCGCAACTGGAGGCGCCAGACTCTGGTAATGAGGCTGACACTGAGCCCGAGCAAGAAGAGTGCTTGTGGAAGTTAGAACCACTTGTAAAGAGCACTAATAAGCTCGATGTTGATAATACCACCGACGATGCAGGCGGCTGGTATATTAATGAGAATTTAGACTTTGAGTACTTCTCTGCGTGTGCATCCGATTCAATACCGTCGGATACTACTACCGACGTAGACGATGACATCTGGTCGGCAATGGATGCTTTGACATCATTGCATGTACCAGTAAAATCATCTTTCGGGACATACCAGGATAATGGCGATGCGCAGGAATCTATATTCATAGTTCCGACAAGACGAAAAGGCCAAAAACCAATTCTTTTTGGGCGAATGACGACTGAACCAACTCCCCGCGAAGAATCGGAAAGCGAGGAGGAATCCCCTCAGCTCGACCATCATGAATCAAAAGCACTCACAATAATGAAGCGAATGGGGTATGATCTAACCAACAGACCCGGGTTGAACTTCGGCAAAGGAAGGAGAACGCTACTTCGATCCTTTGTGCCGAAAGGGAAGGCCCCCGATTATTATCATCGGACGCGCCGGGGTTGGGCTATGTATCAACTCCGGTCCCATCAGCCTCCGATTCTCAAGAATCGTCGAGCAACGATTACTCTTCAGACACATCATCTTGGAAGTCAGATGTCAGTGTCGGCAACATCTTCAAGGAACTTTCAGTGAACATGGTTTCGACAAGCCACCTGGAAGATGAAAATGAAGAAATGATCCAATCTGATACAGATCCTTGGATCAAACATTTAAACGCTCTTTGGGACATCCGCTTTGAACAGCGCGAGCCACCCACAGAAGACAAGGTTGTTCAGATCAACCTAGGAGATGAGGCTAACCCTAAGCCCATCTTCATAAGTGACGGCCTGTCACCTTCAGAGAAGAAGGATCTAATATCTCTTGTACAAGAGTATATAGACGTCTTCGCCTGGAATTATGAGGACATGCCAGGACTTGATCCTCAAGTGGCCATGCACCGCCTCAACATCAATCCGGACGTAAAACCTGTCAAACAACAGCAGCGACGGTTTCGCCCAGAAATAATGGAGGCAATTCAATCAGAAGTCAGAAAGCTCATTGATTCTGGCTTCATCAGAGAAGAACAGCATCCTGACTGGGTGGCCAACATCGTCCCCGTTTCCAAGAAGAACTGGAAGATCCGGATCTGCATCGACTTCCGCGATCTGAACGAGGCCTGCCCCAAAGACGAATTCCCATTGCCAATCACAAATGTCATGATTGACAATACTTGTGGATTCGAATGAATGTCCTTCATGGACGGATTCTCAGGATACAATCAAATCAAGATGTATCCTGATGATGAAAAGCATACCTCCTTCAGGACACCTCTAGGAGTATATTGCTACACCGTCATGCCCTTCGGACTGAAGAATGCAGGGGCAACATATCAAAGGGCCATGAATGCCATTTTCCATCAGCAAATACGCAAAACGGTGGAATGTTATGTTGATGACATCGCGGTAAAAAGCCGCGCTAAAGGCGATCACGTAGCAGACCTGAAGGTGGTCTTCGACATCATGCGGGCTCATCAATTGAAGATGAATCCCACAAAGTCCTTCCTGGGGGTAGCCAGTGGCAAATTCCTAGGATTTGTTGTGACTTCCACAGGAATCCATTTGGACCCGGAAAAGATCCGCGCTATCCAGGAGATGCAACCCCCGAAAAGCCTCAAGGAGCTCAGGGGATTACAAGGACAATTGGCGTACATCCGCAGGTTCATCTCAAACCTTTCCGGAAGATGCCAACCCTTCGCTAAGCTGATGAAGAAGGGTGTCTCATTCATTTGGGATGACGCTTGCCAACAAGCGTTCGAGGAAATCAAGCAATACCTCACCCAACCACCAGTCCTTGCAGCTCCAGTATCCGGAAAGCCGTTTCTGGTGTACGTCCGAGCGATGGATCATTCTTTGGGAGCTCTACTAGCTCAGAATGACGATCAGGGACATGAGCAAGCAATCTACTATCTAAGTAGAACAATGATCGGAGCCGAACATCGGTATAACCCGATCGAGAAGGAATGTTTGGCACTGGTGTTCGCTATCCAGAAAATGCGACACTATCTGGTAGGCCAAACTATAAATGTCATATCAAAAGTCAACCCTCTGAGGTTACTTATGACCAAACCTTCATCGCTAAATGGCCGGCTGGCAAAATGGGCCATGTTGCTATCCCAGTATGATATGCACTTTCTGCCGCAGAAAGCCATTAAGGGACAAGCGGTGGCAGACTTCCTAGCTGAACACCCAGATCCGAGGGCAGCCAAAGTCTACGAGGATCTCCCAGACGAAGTGGCCGAAGCCTACCTGACTCAGACATCGTTCGAAAGTCATGTGTGGCAACTTTTCTTCGACGGTGCATCAAGGACAAGCCCCAAGGGACATGTAGTGGCGGGGGTAGGAGTAGTACTTGTCTCCCCACAAAATTATGTGATACCCCGAGCTGTCTCACTAACGGAGCCTTGTTCCAACAATGTGGCGGAATACAATGCTCTATTGATTGGGATGCAGCTCGCCAATGAGATTGGCGTTAAAAATCTCGAGGCATACGGTGACTCTAAACTCATCGTCAGTCAAATTCGCGGGGAGTACGAAGTCAGACATGAGGACTTAGTACCCTATTACAACGCAACTATCCGCATGGCCGAGGGGTTTGCTAACTTCTACATCGACCATGTACCGCGCAGGCAAAATGCGCACGCCGATGCACTCGCATCCCTGGCAGCCTCCTTAGCTCTTCCAACTGGAGCAATGGAGAAGATATTCGTCTACAGCCACGACCTGTATTGCCCGAAAAATACTCTCAAGGACTATCATGAGTCAAAGAGAGATTGTCGAGGCAAAGAAGTGCTGGAATTGTCGGCCGGTCCAGAGCTTAAAGACTGGCGATTCCCCTACATCGACTATGTCTTGTACGGCATCCTGCCTGAGGACACCAAGGAAGCGGCTGTCATTCGAAGGAAAGCCCCTAAATTCTACTATAATGCGATCACGCGAACATTGTATCGTCGATCGTATGATGGAATCTTACTTCGGTGTCTCTCACCAAAAGAGGCCCAGGAGGTATTGAAAGAGGCTCACGACGGTACGTGCGGAGCCCATCAACCTGGCCCAAAACTGGCACATCGACTCCAAAGGTTGGGTTACTATTGGCCAAAGATGGTTGCCGACGCCGTCGCCTATGCCAAAAGATGTCATGCTTGCCAAATACATGGAGATTTTATCCATCAAGCACCAGGGTATCTCCACTCTACGACCTCTACATGGCCATTTGAAATGTGGGGGATGGATGTGGTTGGTCCTATCAGCCCTCCATCATCAAAAGGACATCGGTTCATTCTAGCAATAACCGATTACTTCTCCAAATGGGCCGAAGCCATTCCTTTGAAGGAGGTGAAGTCGTCCAACGTGATCAAGTTCGTAAAACATCACGTTATTTACCATTTCGGTGTACCTCGGCGGATTGTCCATGACAATGGACCCCAGTTCATCAGCCAGGCGTTCCAGAGATTCTGCGCTAAGTTCAGAATCCAGAGTGTGTCTTCAACGGCATACTACCCTGCCGCCAATGGCCTCGCAGAAGCTTTCAACAAGACCATTGGCAAGCTTCTCAAAAAATTCGTCTCGAAGAGTCAACGCGATTGGGACGACAAGCTAGGCGAATGTTTATGGGCCTATCGCACAACAGTGCGAACCCCGACAAAGGCCACGCCATTTTCCTTGGTGTACGGATGTGAAGCCGTGCTTCCCCTGGAAATCCAAATTCCATCTCTACGCGTCGCCTTGACAGCGGAGATGACAACAGAGGAGAAGCATCGACAGCGACTCCAGGAACTGGAGGCTTTAGACGACAAGCGTCTGCAAGCCCAACAGCAAATCGAGCTCTACCAAGCTCGAATCACCAGAGCCTTCAACAAGAAAGTTAAAGTACGAACCTTCAAGAAAGGCGATCTTGTCTTAGCCGTCAGAAGACCCATGGTGATGACGCACAAGACAAAAGGAAAATTCCAACCCAAATGGGAAGGACCGTTTGTGGTAGAGTCAGTCTACTCAAATGGATCATATCGCCTCATAACTTCGAATGGCGATACACTCATGATGCCAATCAATGACAAATTCTTGAAGAAATACTATCCCTAGACAGTATTCTTCCACTGATCAAGTTAAAAATACACCTCTGATCAGAAACATCCGACGCCTCCGACGGCTAAGGATAGAGGAAAATGTTGGCTTCTAAGCCCAACATAAGTCTTCGACAACTCATCATGCTGAGGGGAATAGCATGGCTAGCCCAACTCAAACGGTAGTTGGTAAAGGCATCTCAAATCCGTTGATAGCTGAGGGTTTGCTAAAAATCCTAAGTGGACTTGAGTCCACTCTTTCCTCCAAAATCCCTTACCAATTCTCATCCATAGAATGGTAGGACCACAAAATGCAATCATTACTACGTTAACACTATACCTCTGGTAATGAATACTCTTTGTCGAGTATAAACTTTGCTTGTTAACTCTGCATAGAGTAACAAACTCTCAAATTTGCCAAGTTAACACTATACCTCTGGCATTTCAAATTCCACTTGTCAATTCTCATCAATAGAATGACAGGTCCTCAAATTGCTCTTATCACGAGCCAATTCTTGTCAAGTTAACATTACACCTCTGACAAACTACTGTTTAAGTTAACATTACACCTCTAAGCAGTACATCGAGTGCCTGTCAAGTTAATATCACACCTCTGATAGTCACCTTTCTTCAGACTTCCGTATCGAAGCTGAAATGGACGATGCCAAGTTAACACTACACTTCTAGCATCCGAGTCATCGCTAAGTTCAACAATACACCTATGGCCATGACCTTTCCTCGACTTCTTTGTCAAAGTCGAGACGACTAATGCCAAGTTCAACATTACACCTCTAGCATTATCCTCACTGTTAAGTTAAACATCACACCTATGACAGTGACTTCCTCAGTTTTCCCAAATAAAACTGAGATGCTGATGAGCTAAGTTAATATCACACCTCTAACTCATGTCCTTGTCAAGTTAACATTACACTTCTGACAAGACTACTTCTAAACCGTTAAGTTAATATCACACCTCTAACGGTAAAAACCTTCCTAGATTCCCCGCGAGTCTAGTCTCATTTGATACTCTCCCCGACAGAGTATCAAGTTCATTTAGAAACATTGTTGGTTAACATTACACCGTTAACAATGTTTCCATCAAACTCCCCAGCTGATCTTAAATCAAGTTAATCCCAAATCCTTGATAAAAGTTCATCTTCCCTGGGGGTACGAACTCCACTTGTCACTTTCTTTTACAAAGTGGCAGGTCCACCAAAAAATCATCCCATCCCTGTCAAGTTAATATCACACCTCTGACAGTATCATGAAAACTCCTGAAATAGGATCTTTCCTTACAAATCTTGACTTATTAAGATTACCACTATAATTTTGATAAGGTCAAAAGATTCCTTGCTTCTACGTGTCTAACTGAAGACAAAAAGTTAAGACAATGAAGGAGGCAAAAAGAAAAGTGTCACTTTATTTATATATCCAAGCATATGAAAGTGATACAAAACGCTCTCTTATACAATAAGATGAGTGTTACAATTAAGGAGTACAAAGAAGTCCCTCTCTCTCTCAGAGACCGTACTCACTCCTTGAAACCGCATCTGATCCCAGGTGCACAATTGGAGCCGATTGCGCCATGGCGATGACGCAAAAGTCGAAAGCGCCCTAGCTGACTAAGCTAAGAGCAATGGTGTTCTTGAGGTCCAGCGGCAGCAGAAAGTCCTGCAACCCTTCATTCATCACCATCCCTTTCCCCAGCAGGCCATCCAACGGAGTGCCCTCGATGTCACTTCTGGAGTAGGGAGAGGAAGAGGATCTTTCCGCCACCGCAACCGCCGGAACCTCCTCGCCGTCATACTTGACCTGACCATCTCTTGCCATCAGACATGGTTGGTGCAGAAGATCTGAAGAGACCTTGGCGAGATTTGGGTCCTCGTCGGAGATATAATTTACTCTCTCACAAACGACGAGGACCATAATTTACTCTCTTACAAACGAACATTGAGCAAGTTCGCCCGCCGATATATTCTTTCTGGGGCCCAGCAAACCTGAAAAAGGACGAGCAAGCCTACCTGCAAAGAATAAACAAGAGAGTTAGAAAATCTGGAACTTAGTACACTTCGACAAAGAAAACTAAGTGACAGACGCGGCAGTCATTGAAGACTTCAGACGCGGGAACAACCCGCACGGTCAAACCACCGCGTCGGCAGAAACAGACGCGAGTCAAAACTGTGCCACGCACAGGATTCAAACGCGGCCTCAGTTTGCACCCGCGCTTAATGCACAAGACGCGAAAAACTTCAGAACGCCGAAAATTGCCATCTCTCTGTTGGGTAAACAGGAGTTGCAAGATTCAGGTCTGAAACGCGCCAAGGCAATGGCCATGAGCAAAGCCAGCGTCAAGAGCCCGCGTTCAGAGAAGTTCAAGTCACCGGCACAAATTCCAGAATAGGAATGCACCAGGATTTCATTCAGATGGCTATGCCAAAGTACAGGCTATGGACATCATCGGGGTGACATACCAACAGAGGCCCCTGTCCAGAGTTGGCCACTCTGCATCCAAACGCGGGCGCGCAAGATGATCCGAGAGAGGATTCCTTCTGAAGAGACCAAACAGAAGCATGAGAGCTCTGGGTCATCTTCATCCACGGGGTCACCTTCACCCATGAAGACGGTTCTCTGAAAGATAACTCAAGGCGTGGTCTCTCAGAGCAAACAAAAGAAAACAATCCAAGTTTGGATTATTGAAAAGGGGGCACACCCTATTTATAGGCACTTCTCAACAACTGCCATTAATGGTGCGTCAATCGGAACCGTCGCGCACGACTGTCAAAGCCCAATCAAAAACGGACGCGTGGAACGCTGCTTTGGAAACCGTCGAAGTGCGCCGGTTTTTCAACCGCCAGCGTCGGTTCTGCATGCAAGAGCATTAACGCCTAAATCCATTGAGAGGCCGACGCGTGGATAACTGCCTTGGGAAGCAACGAACGACCCAGAATCCCAATCGACAGCGAAGACTTGACGTTCAAAGATCTCCTAAAATCTTTTAAGTCAGGTTGCATTAAACGCAGATGGGAAAGCCGCGTCCCTTCAGCAGACAAGGCTGCGTCTCTTGCGCCTGCCCGATCTGCGCAAAACATATTTGCGTTATTCAGAGCCGCGTCTCACCTTGAGATTGACGCTGCGTCTCACTCCATGGACTGACGGCCGCGTCTCACTTTATGGATCAATACCGCGTCTCATCTTTTGATTGACGCTGCGTCTCATCAAGAAGACCGCGTATCAATCTGTGATTGACGCCGCGTCTCATCAAAAGGACTTAGTGAAATCTAAGTTCCTAGTGAATGATGATCGCGTCTCACTCTGTGATTGACGCTGCGTCTCATCAAAAGGACTTAGTGAAATCTAAGTTCAGGTGGACTGACGCCGCGTCTCATTAAAAGAACTTAGTCCTATCTAAGTTTAGTATTCACAGCCAGTGATCAAGAAGTTGGGTTCATCCGCAGCTAAGCAAAGAAGGTGGAGCCAAAAACTTCGAAACTTTTATATCAAAAGAATGATAAAAGTGGATACAAAACACTCTTGATAAATTGAGTGTCCTTTTCTTTACAAAAAGAAAAAGAAAAGAAGGCTAAATGTCCTGGTTCGTCAAGGAACGGATTTGTTCCCTAAGGCGGTGAATCTCGTGTTGGCGTGCCCTTTCAGCTTCCATAATGGCCTGGTTCCGCAGCTCCGCTTCGGATAAGAAATTTCTTGCGGCCAGCTGCGTTCGCAGAGACTCCACCCTGGAAGAATGTAGAGACAGACTCTCTTCAGCTCGCGCCTTAGCAGCCCGTTGCTCCTCTAGCTTCTTCTTGAGGGTAACAAGCTTCTCCTCATTGAGCGCAAGCACAGCTTCTGCCCTGGCAATGGTGTCCCGAGCCCTGATGATGACTTGCTCTGTGCTCTGCACGGTAAGCTCGGATTCCCTTGAATCGTCAGCTAGTTTCTGACATTCAGCCTGGGAATATTCGAGGCTGCGAATCTCTGCAGCGATTTGTGCCTCCGCCTCCTGTCGCTCTCGCTCTTGAGCAGCTAGGAGCCTGGTCAAGGTGGCCTGGGCCTCACCAAAAGAGCCAGCATCTTCCAAAGACTCCAGCTCCTGCAGGCCGTCTCCCAGTTGCTCCACCACCCGCAGACACGCCTTGGCAAGTGAGGGGCCTCCGGTTAATTCGACATTCACAGCCAGATTTTTAAGAAGCGTCTGGGCAAACTGAAAGGTGCTGTTTCCACGTAAGATGAGATCAATACATGATCCCATCGAAGCGAAGAATTGTTGCACCATCACGTGCCAGTTCCCCCATGTCTTCACCACCTAGGAAGCTTCCCGACCCCTTTTCTGTCACGGGATAAGGGATATAGAGCGGATCCTCTCGCACCAGAGCCGTGCTGGCCATCGATACGTCAAGAGCGAGACTAGCCACTGGCGCTTCTGGAGGTGTTGTCTCTGCAGGAGCCTCCACAGCTAATGATGGCGCAACCTCTTCAGAAGCTTCAGCCGAGACCTGAGATGCGTGGCCTTCTGGAAAGGTACCGACCGTCGGACTCTCCATTTGAGCCCCCTCAGTTCTCTCTGCAAGTTATTGTGACATTAGCCACAAAGGAGAAAAGCGAAACATTTAATATATCAGAACTTCCTTACCATCTGGGAGGTCCAGAGACGCCGAATCCTTGGGCAAGTCCTGCGGAGTGGAAGTCTCCCTAGCTCCAATGGTAACCCCTTCATCCTGCAGAGCGGGTTCTTCCCCGGCCTTAGGGGTTGCCTCCTCTTCCGGCAAAGGAGAAGCCTCCCCGGCATCAGTAGTTGCCCCCGCTGGAGTTATTTTGGCAACTAAAGCCGTAACCCCTTCTGGCTGGGTCAACTCTTGTACCATCTCCTCGATCTGCGAGGAGGATGCGGGTTCGACGTTCTCAGCCAATCCTGCAATATAAAAGGGAGAATGTTAAGGTCTCTTCTTCAAAATTAAAAGGGAAAGCAGGTCAAAAGGTGAAAAGAGTACCTCCAACAGGAACAACCGCCGCTGCGATACCGTTGATGGCTCACCCCCGTATATTTCTTCCTCCGAGATATGGGAGAACTTTTCCGGATCAGGAAAAGTGGGTTCATCACCATAATCAACATCGTCTTCAAACTCGCTTTCCCCTGAGAGTGAGGAAGACGATAGCGCCTCACGCGAGACTCCTGCAGCCGGAGCCTTGCCACCAACTACCCCAGTGGTAGGGCTGGGGTCAGCCATCCGAGGACTGGAAACGAAGACAGACGGAGACCCGGGCTGTTGAGCTGAGGAAGACTCGGGCTGAGCCGACACCCCCGGAATATTGACATCTCCTCCGCTCATTATATCAACCTCTAGCTGCTCATCCTCGTCAGTGGCGGCGGATCGATCAACGAGCTCCCCTTCCTCCGCAGACCCGTGGCCTCTGCTAAGCGACCTAGGGGGACGGACTAAAGGAATGTCCTCTTCAGCTATGTCTTCCTCCCTCAGTGCCTCAACGACGGCAGGGAGCTCTTCAGATCGAGAGACTTCGGTTGTCAAGTCTCTTCGAACCTTCTTCGGAGTGGGTTCAACAGTGGGAGTAGAGCCTTGACGACGCTTGCTCACCGCCTGTCGAGACTTAGTAGCTTGCGGCTCTGCCCTAGACGCTTGTGGCTCCGCCCTTGGTGGTCGCGGCTCCATGGCTCGTGGCTCCCTTCTCATTCTTCGCCCGACCTCCTTTTGGGCCTTCAGGTACTGTTCTACGAGTTTCGTCGGCTTACTAGAATCCGTCCTTGCCTCGAGACTTGCATTGATGCTCTCGATGCATGAAGACGCCGGAAAATAGTCTGGTGTTTGGATGGCCTGGGAGTACCAAGTGCAGAAGCTGAAGCTCGTACGGCACTTGGGCCCTTCGAGAGGTAGACGGAAAGTTACTCCCGTCCCTCCAGCCACACTATAGTACCAGGCCCGAGCACCCTCGAACAGGTTCCCTTCGAAGGCGAGTCGAGCATTGGGGTTCCCGACATAGAGCTGATCATAGCCGAACTGTCGAGCGAAGCGATTCGGCATGTACGGCTCAATGGTGCATGACGTCCCTTGCCGGAAAAGCACATATCCTGGCCGGATGTTGAGCAACCACCAGAAGGCTCCCGCGGATAACCTCGTGAAGTCATCTGGGCTAACAGAATCAACAAGTAGATCCCCGGGAGATGCACCAGGGATCTGGGGGAGGCAGCGATTGAGCTGATAGTTCGCAGGGTCGGAAAGGCACTTCCGGACGTAATATATATAAGGATCACGCCATTTCGAACCCTCCAATCGCTGTACAAAAGGGACAGAACTCTCCCTCCAACGCACCGCCGTCATCAAGGAAGGGCAATGCATCACGTACCAAGCCATGAGGTACGTGTAAGGCAGCTCGACACGAGGGTTGAGACGCTTCACCGTCGGACTCCCCTCTGAGTCAACATACGGCTTTCCCTCGGAGTCTGCAGTTTTCGGTGGCTCGCAGAAACTCTTAGTGAGCGCCCGCAGCCCGCTCTGAATACCAGCCGCCACGGCCGGGAGAAGGGCTATGGGGTTGCCATGAGCCAGGAGCACCGCCGGGTACACCACGTCAGCAGCAATGACTTCATGTGGCAGCGTGGGCACCACACAGCGCTTCAGCCACAGCATCAGAAAGCCCGCCAACAGCGCCCGATCGGAGATAGGGGTCCGGGCTTGATGGTGAAAGCTCTCAAAAACCAAGTCAGGGTCGAAACCGTCCTCATTTGACTCCGTGGTGTAGAAACTGTCAGGAGCCTGGTCGATCCTGTCTTCAATCTCCCTGTCGGAGCTGGGAGCCAATCGGGTTATCAGATGGTCTTTGGTGTTGACGTTGTTGAACAAGTAACTGGCCCAAGACAGTTGCTTGACTCCCTGCGACCGCCATTTGGTTATTTGGCCGCAAATGTGGAAGTGACATAGCACTTCCCAGTAGGTCTCATATATGAGGGGAAACTCCTCCTTCAAATAGTGAAGCTCCACCGTGGTCGGGACATATTCCTCATAGGGAATGTCCCCTGTCGACAGCCCCGAGACCTCATGCAGCTCGTGCAGAGCAAGGCCCATCTCCCCGACCGGAGTGAAGAACGTCCCCGTCAAAGAATTATAACGCTCTAGAATCCCGAAGAAGTTCTGAGAGCTTTGAGGGATCCCCCACTGCACGGCTCTGACCGCTGGGTACAGTCCCACACGCTTTAGCAGATCCCCGAGTTCGGTGAGGACAAAGCCGACCATCCTGCCCCACCAATAGTTCTCCGTGGAACGGACCCACCCCGGTGCACGGAACCCAACGGGATAATCACCCTCCGCTTCCATGAATGCGTTGAGGAAGGTAGTGCCAAGTTGTGGTATCTCCCCAGCCGGAACATCAGACTTGCGCGACCCAGGGAAAAGGCCGATAACTGACCTGTCATGGCTATCATGACGGTACACTTTGTGGGAGCCCAAATCACCGAGAGTAATCTCAGGGACATATCGAGAGAGGTCCCATTCCATCTTCCGAGGGACGGACATGTGCTGGAAGTAGGACAGTGGGAACATCCTCTCCATGTTCGGAAGAAAGAATCTTCCACCCCTTATTTGACGGAGCCATTTGTAAGTCCCGTCATATACGCGATAGCCGCCATCGTGGATACGATCTCCGAAGAAGAAGGCAGGCTTCTCCAGTTTGATGCCAGCATCCGTTGCAAATGCTGCATCAGTCATAAGCACCCGAAGAGTCCTCATGTCAACGTTTGAGAGCCTCTCCCCACGAGCCTGCGACTTGTCAGCTGTCACAGGAACAGTCCTTTGTAACACAAAGGTCAAGTCCCGGTCAGCACCCCCTACATGTCCAAAGTGGCGCTTCTTGGCGAGTGAAGTAGCAGGGCGTGGCGCTGCAAAAAGAAAAGGACACTTAGTTAGATACTCTATCAAAAGCAAGGAAAAATGCTAAGTGTTCATAATCCGAACGCAGAAGAGACACTGGACGCAGGAATTATCAAATCCGCGTCCAGACCTGCGCATCCACGCAGAAGAGACACTGGACGCAGGAATTTTCAAATCCGCGTCCAGACCTGCGCATCCACGCAGAAGAGGCACTGGACGCAGGAATTATCAAATCCGCGTCCAGACCTACGGGATCGGCGTCTCCACAACATTCTCCTTGATGTCACTTCTGAGGTGCGAAAAGAAGGGAGTTATCCACCTTAACCCTTCCACCACCATGATCGCCAGAAGTTAAGGAGGGTAACTCCCTTCCTTTCACATCCCCAGATGTCAAAGTGCTTGGACTCGGGTGCCAGATGAAACAGAACGCAAGGATCAAATCCGCGTTCTGTAAACTAAGTCCGCGTCTGAACCCTTCACAATTAGAAAATATTCTAAGTGAAGAATCTGAAGCGCAGGACCCAATGGCGCGAGGGTCCAAACCCGCGTCATGGTTATCAACCCAAAGACTGCGTCTGGGAATCAAACACGATTTAAATTCGTGTGTTAAGGGTTCTTAAAAGGTTCTTGGAACTTCCTTTAATGGCGAAACTTCCGCCTAAAAGGCATTTACCTTGGAGACCTTGAAGAACAACATCCTGCGCAGAGGAGGAACTGCCCCTCCGGGCATCGGCGACGGTCGCCTTTGAAGAAGAAGCAATCGGCTTGGTCTTGGGAGCCATGGCTAATTCGATCCAAGGTTCAAGAAGATGAACTGAAGAGGAAGTTCTCTTTCTTAATCTTATCAACGAGTGCGTTCGGAGAAGAAGAGGAATCCTCCCAACTGTGGCCTTTTATAGGCACAAGGATTCGGAAAGATACGCGGCGTATGGCTCGATGAATTCCGCGGCGAATCTCTGTTCGACGCGTGGAACAAAATCACTTTAACACACAGAGAAGATCATGCGCCACAACTCTACACGAACCGTCGCTCGACACGTGGCACGGATCATTTAATGCGCCAGGAAATCCGCGCGCCAAAAGGCGAAATCCCTTCGGTTCCCCAGGCCAACTGGCAGAGCAATCATGACGTGGCACGCACCCGACGGCCATGTCTCTTCGATGGCTATGCCCCGTCAGCATCGCCATAAATGCGCCCAGACAATCGCGTCTATATTCAAAAGATGCGTCTCTCCGAAGTTCGCGACTTCAGCTGAACATTGCGTCTGCCTTATGAAGATCAGTCGCGTCTCCATTGCCAAAGAACGCACGTTACAGAAATCGCGCCTTTACAGCAGTACCATCTCTGCTTTTTGAAAAAGAACCTGCGTTTGGCCTCTTGCTTCTGCAAAATCAGTTCAACAGTACACTGACACAAGCAGACGACCAACCACTCCTGGCTTAAAGCGCGCCAGTGACAGACTAAAAGCAATCGGGGAGGTTTAGACTGTGCATCTAGACACTCAACATGATCAACTCTGGGGGCTTCAAAGAGTTCAACAGTACACTCACGAAGACCAACTCCAGATAAGATTAAACCCGGAGCATCAACAGTCTAGTCATGAAGGCGAACTCAGCTAGAGTCCAAAGTATTTCGAAATCCGTCCCAGTTAACTGCAGAATGTCGAAAACTTTGGAGGGGGTTCTGTAGGCTGTCTAAAAATCACAAAGACAAGCCACCAAAACGCAGAGATTCAAGATCCGCATCAAGGCGCGTTGGCTCAACGCCCGCGTCTCAGCAACAAGGTGCCCCACCTTGGTTGTAACCACCCCGATTATGGCGCCATCCACCGCCCATGTAGCGGGGAAGTTGGCCCTCATCGTGGAGCACTTTTAGGGGGCACGATCACCCCCTAAAAACCCTATAAATAGTCCGGTCACTATTGAAGAGGGGAGGAGATTCGAGAAGGAAAAAAAAAAGGAGAGATCATCGACAGAGAGAGAAGACTCTTCAGCGAGCTTACTGCGTACAAGCTGCTCTTCGCCTACCTTCTCTTTTAGAGTTTTGGTGGACGGGGCTGAGTTACTCCTTCTACCTGCCAAGGAGAAGATCCCTCGACGGTATTGACGGTCATCTGGTCAACGGAGAACAAGATTCACTCTCCACCGCCACACGAAGAACCCAGCACTAAACAAAGGGGGAATTCAAGATTCAATATTCTCCCTCCCTTGTAATCGGAAGATTTAGCCTGTTGTAATTTTTCATCTGATTCAAGGAAATTTTGCTCCAGTCCGCTCATCGCCAGTCTTCCGCGTCCAACAATAAATTCATGATGAGAAGAGACGTGAAGTTAACCCCTAACGTATATGCATTATATGGAGAAGGGATAACTAAGACCTAAACCACAAAAGCATAATATATAGTGTATACACGAAAATGTTAAGCCCTTACACAGGTGTCCCTTATAAAAAAAGGGGTCAAACTCTTATTTATATAATACACTCATTATAAATCTATATATAGAGGATATGTTAAGCTCCCCTTGTATATAGGCAACACACGTCAAAAACAAATTTTGAAAACCTATTGAAATCAAAACAATTTATAAGTTTGGAGAGTAGATACCACTTGTGATTTTAAATGAAAACAAAACAGTTTGGGATATAAATATCAATTGAAATTAAACCAATTTAAACATTGAATACCGCTTGAATCAAACATTGAAAATTTAAGCATTTTTTATACCAATTGAAAATAATCAAGACACAAAATTTGCAACAAATTGAAACACATAACAATTAGCAAAATAAAATAGATACCAATTGCAATAATTGATATCAATTGAAAATTTGAAATCAAAACACATCAAATTTCTCTCCCATCTTAAAAAACTAGTGCATAAGCTTAAAAAATATCAATAACTATATTGAAACACAATCAAGTTTAGCATGAAATTAATTGTGCTAGAGACATGATATGTACGGAAAACATGCAAGAACATTTTTAAACATGTACAATCAATTGAATCATATATATGTGTGTATATCAATTGTAATTTAATACCACTTAATTTAAAGCAAACATATATAGATAAACATGAATCGGCATGCAAAAATCAATTATAATGTAAATCATGTGTATAACTTATTTTTATCACCAACCTAACATGCATATATAAAAGGAGTAATCAAATAAATCATACAGTGTATGATCGCCCAACCAACCGCCCACTAAGGGAGATATTTTAAAAAATGAATATCATTTAAAAATAATTTGAAAATACTACCAAGTGAAGAATTATATGAGCTAACTTAAAATAATTTAAAAATTAGTTCAAAATTTTAGTAATATGAAACAAATCATATATATATATATATATATATATATATATATATATATATATATATATATATATATATATATATATATATATATATCATAAAAAATGCTAATTACACAAAAATTGTCACTCTATATCAAAAATGTACTTCCATGATTATGAATTATAAACTCATGAGTAAATCAAAAATTGAGTGTACAAAAATCGTGCAAGAATCATATTCATGAATATAAAATCAACAAGTCTCTAAAAAACTAGTCAAAACTTCACACGAAATCTTTTTTAAATTATGTCACATTGCCTAAATGCAATGAGAGTTTAACATCTCCTCTATATATAGATTTATGATGAGTGTATTATATAGAGAAGAGTTTGATCTTTTTTCTCTAAATGGTACACGCGTGTAATAAAAGCTTAACATCTTCATTTATACATTATATATTATGCTTGTGTGGTTTAGAGCTTAGTCATCTCTTCTCCATATAATGCATATATATATGGGGAGTTAACTTCACATCTCTCATCGTCATAAATTTATATCGCACATATATATATATATATATATATATATATATATATATATATATATATATATATATATATATATATTTATTTATTTATTTATTTATTTATTTTTGTTTTCTTTACTCCTTTATTGATAACAAAATGGGAGAGAGAAATTTAGAGTTTGTATATGCATGTTATCTATGTTTTGATGCATGTATGTTTTGATATCTTGTTTTAAACTTATGCACTAGTTTTTTTTAAAAAGGGAGAGAAATTTGAAGTGTTTTGATTTCAAAATTTCAATTGGTATCAATTATTGTAATGGAATCTATCTTGTTTTGCTAATTGATATCATTGTTTCAATTTGTAGCAAATTTATTTCTTGATTAATTTTTAATTGGTATAAAAAATGCTGAAATTTTCAATGTTTGATTCAAGTAGCATCCAAGGTTTAAATTATTTTAATTTCAATTGTTAAATATTTAAACATGATTTTCTTTCTTTAAAAATTCAAATAAAATTCTATAAAATCTACAAAAATAAGTTCTAATAAATACAATTAAGAATCAATATGTATGATTAAGAATCAATACATATTTCAAACATATGAACTTTTTAAGATTTCAAATTCATTTTTCAAGTATAAACCATTTAAAAGTGTTTTTCCAAAATCTAATACTTTGAACTTTAAACTTAAATAAAGAAGTTTTTCCAAACTTGTGTAAAAGCACAAAAATAAGTGTCTCTGAAACTAAATTGTCGCTTTAATGTGTATGGACAACTGCAATACACATTCCCAACGATATAAATTTATTTTTGAGATTTTCTTCTCAAAAAATAAACTTTTGATAAAACTAAAACTCTTAAAAAACCAAACTTATGTGAGATTGAGCAATCAAATCTAATCTAAACTTTACAAAACTTTTAAACACTTACAAACTCTTTTACAAAACTACACGTCTTCTTTCTTGATTTCTTCTCCTTGACATGATCCAAACTAGATCCTTTGAGTTAGACTCCTTGAGTACATGATGTATTCTTTGTGGTTGAGCTCTCAAATCAACATGTATTAGCTTTAAATCTTGACTTTGAGTCTTTTGATAAAGCTAAACACTAAACTAAGATCTTGATTAAAATTGTAGACTTATACATTATAAGATATTAGTACTATAATTAGATGAGTTAATCATCATCAAAACTAGAGTGATGGGCCTTTGGGTCAAAAAATAATAATAATATAATAATATAATAATAATAAAATATTAAATTAATAATAGAAAATTAAATTATTAAAATAATAATAAGACTAACTAAAATAATTATATTTTAAATATTAAAATATCTAAATCACTAAAATTTTAATTATTATAAAATATTAAAATATAAAAATATCCAAATCCCTAAATATTATAATTCATTTTAAGAACTAAAATATTAAAATATTAAATAATCTTTTCCAAAAAATAAAAAATTTAAAAAATAGAACTTAAAATAAACTATTAAAAATTAAAAAATTAAAAAAATTTTAAGTATTAAAATAAATAAAATTTTAAAATTAGAATTTAACTATTAAAAATTATAACTTAAAATAAAATATTAAAAATAAAATAAAATAGTAAAAAAAAACACTTAAAATAAAGTATTTAAAACTACAAATTAAAAATATTATTTTGGTATTAAATAAAAAATAAAAGTTCTTAATTATTATTAAATAATAATAAATAATAATATTACATATTAATTATCGAGTGACTTATGGGGCTATAATTGGACTGCAAGGGGAATCACATGATCACAAAATTAATTATTTTGAGTTATAACTTATTATAAGTGAGATTTACATAATCACAAAATTAACTGTGACACCCTGCAAGTGAAAAATGATAAGTGTAAACGGAAAAAAGAAAAGGTGTAAAAGGAAAAAGGAAAAAGAAAAGGGTTTCCCATTTACGATTCTGGTTCAAAACAAACAAGGGAAAGAGAAATGAGTTTTACCATTTACGATTTCCAGTTTTTTGGTTCAAAACAAACATGCTATGTGTGTAGGGGTGTCATCGGATCGAATACAGATGGGATATTGCTTTTATCATATCTGTATCTGCATCCAACCTTTGGATACGGATACGAATATTGGGGCGAATGTGAAAAAATGATATCCGTGTCCATCAAAATCGGATATCGAATATTAGCGGATCGGATGCGGATACTAATCGGATGTAAAAAAAATGAATACGATTACAAACAAACTAAATGGATATATTTATATTACTTTTTATCTCATTTACATTAATATAAAATATGATACATACTATGATATTATTGTGTACATATCAATGCTTCCACAGTATCCATTGTTATTCGGCTTCTATAGCAATGGATTACACGATTTTCGGTGCTAAATTTTAATTCGAATGCCACATTGATGTTGAAATATCCAAAATATCTTGTGTTATTCTTACAAGAATCGAATACTTTCCATTATTACTTTTTTACCAACTCAAAATATCAAAATCTATTGGCTCATTCCATTGAAGAATAGTCTCTTTCATACGGATATCATTATCAAGCACCCAAACTTCGGATATCGGATTGGATACGGATCAGATGTTACATTTATCATATCCGTATCCGCACTAACCTTGAAATACGAATACGGATATTGACGAATGTGAAAAAATGATATCCGTATTCGGGTTGGAGGCGGATTCGGATGCAGATATCTGCGGATAATCCACATCTGATAGCACCCCTACCTGTGTGCAGTGAAACAATTGCATCTCTATGCAATAAGCTGTAATTTTAGCAAAAAATATCTACTAATATACCGCAAACTCCTTGGGACTCAGGGACTAATGTCATGCCCTCCTATTGCTCTCAAAACTAATCCTAACCATTCATGTGTTAACATCATCTACAATCTCAATTATAATAATCTTAGGTTGAATCCAACTATATGTACTTCTATAATTATAATATAATAGGTTTTATTAACCTTAACCTATTATATTTCTAGAATTCAAGTTGTGGTTTAAAACGGATGGAGAGTCATCCAATCATCTAGAAAATTATTTAATATCTTTCTCCTTTCTAAGGGTAATGTAACCATTTTTAGAAGATCGGGCATGGACATAACTCTCTTAAGATATAAAAAACACGGGTTTTTCGTATGTGCCATGGATCTAGTGATGCATAAGACTGACTCGAAGAGTCTCGAGCGAAAAGCTCATTAAGACTGCACACCTTCAGCAAGAAGTTCGGACTATCTCTCATAAGCTCTTCTTGAGGCTAGTTTTAGCTTGCCAAGGCATAATCTTAGGTCAAAGATCACAAATCATGGACACTACCCAATGAAAAACATTAACAAAGTTGTGAGAGGTTCCATTCTCCAGAAGCTAAGAACAAGCAAATACTCCAACAATTGGCAAAGGTCACATCCAATTTACACTAGACTACTATGTTCATTGCATGTGACCTTTGCAGTAAATGTGATCCGTAATGGAAGCAAGGTCCCAGAATAAACTAGAAAGAGTGCTATTACATCTCAATCTGTAATGCATAAGAGTGAGGAAAGAATCTTTTAAATAACAAAAAAGCTACGCAAAAAGAGTTCCAAGGGACAAACTGATGTGATGTGAAATGGTTAAGTGTGTGAATCAGAAATCAGTGACAGAACAAAACTTCGATATGTTTCACTAACTGTACGATCTTGGGTAGAAAAAACAATTAAAACTAATATGCAAGCAGGCAAGTTTTAACAAAATGATGCAAACACAGTTGTAACGTTCTAGATCTAAAACAAAATTAAATGCAAATACTAAGTTAAAAAAATGGCACAGTTATAGATGCAATATAAAGATTAGCATGTATCAGAATCTCCTAAACTCACTGTTTGTGGCAGTAGATATAATTGATAAAATAACAAAGATGGTTATCAGACCCACAAATAAATAGACCGTGTTAAAAAAAATTGCTTACTGAGAATCACAGAGATCTCAATGATCTGAAGTAGATATTGGTGCGAAGATCTTGTTGTCACAAATGCAAACGCTCGAAGATTGCTTGAATCGGAGTCCGGATGAGAAAGTTACGAACTGAAACAACGAGGATGCACTAACGAGTCTGTTGGACTATCGGATTCGTTTCAACAGTGTAGCAGACAAGTTGGGGTTGAGTTACTATAGCACGCGGGTAAGATGACTTAAACCCGTCTTCTTCTTTCTTGAGTGTGGGTCAGGTCAGTGTAGAAACTGAATCTGAACTTGAATTCAAACCCAACAATAATTCTTGAATTACTCTATGGGATCTTAAACTCGTGTTGCTTCGTCGGCCGAAGCATAGTCGGCAAGGATGAGGCCGAGGACGCGCGATGGTGCTCGGGCAGAGCACAAGGCCGAGGATGTGCATGAGGCTGAGGGGTTGTCGTCGACGAGGCAAGTTGTTGAACAAGAGGGTTGTCGACAAGAGGGTCATCAAACGAGAGGTTGTCGAAGGACAGGTTGTCGAACGAGCACGAGGCCATGGTTCGTCGTTGGATGGCGGCGGCAGACTCGCATTGGCGACAGTGATGGGTCGCGGCAAGTCCGCATCGGCAATCGTGGTTGATGAGGTCGGAGAGAAAGTGCAGGCGGCTTGGGTGTTGGAGAAGGAGGAGAAGGTTGGCGCATTGGTGGTGGTGTGGGGGTCGACGGTAGTGTTGTTGTGCAAGGAGAGAGAGTAGGAGGAAAGGTGGTTTGTTGGGTTGCAAGGAGAAAGGAGAAAGAGAAAATAAGAGGGAAAATTTAGGATTAGGGTTTTTAGAAAATAATTAGGAAAATTCTTAAATAAATTTGAGAGAAACAAATCTCTTACAATTCTTTTATCAAAATTCTTCATCGCCTTTGTAGTGGTCAGTGTCCTACCCCTCGAGATCACATGTGTCCATCCAATCTCTGGACGGGCACGTGACACACAGTCCTCTCTAAAACTTTTGAAGGATAGTCTCGGTCCCATTCAAGCTCTGAGTAGTTCAAGCAGTTGGAAGATTAGAGATAGGGTCGGTTGCAAGTACTCCTATCTCCAAGTCAAATCTACATTTGAACCTAACGGCTACAGCTCTGGAGTGGATTGATTATATTTACAACTGGATGAAGACCCCTGAATAAAAACGAACATGTACCCTGCCAATTCAAATCAGGATGTTCAGCTCCAACCGCCTCCAAGATAAACAATTGAGATAGGACAGAAATTCAAATACAATCGGACTCCGTAATCTTATCTAAAAAACACCCACATGTATAAATAGTAGACCCCTTCCAACGAGAGGGGGAGGATCAACAGAACCCAGAAACCCTAACGCATGAGATAGTGAAATCCTCTCTCTCCCCCTCTCCGTGGCTTTTTCCTTTAGGATTTTCACATAAATCTTTGTGTTTGTTCCGGTTTGATCTCAGATTCGTTTATCAATCTCCCCAATTTTAGTATTTGGACAAATTCTCCAGGAATTACCCACCACAAACTTCATTGCTTGATACAAGGTCTTATATAGTCTTTTACAAAATTTGAATACAACTCAAACTCTTGATCAAACTAGAACTACAATTTCAAAATAAAGAAACTAAAAAACTCCTAATTAAAATAAAAATACAAAATAAAGAAACTAAAAAATAAAATTCTACTACTGGGAAACTGGAACGAGACGTTTTCTCCACCGGTGATATACGTGTCATGCGCGTGGCGTGCTTTTTAAGCTTTGGATGTCTGCATCATAATGTCTCGCAGTTCCTAAAGATAGAATACTAACAATGTTAATAAACTGAATGGCAAAAGTTATAATCCTAATGACTACATGAGATAATGAGGAAAAAGAGAGGCCTTGAGATTACTGCTTTGGGAGGGCAATTCTGTTGCTAGCTATCATTACCATCTTATCTATCAACAGAGGTATCTCGACAATCAACAAAAGTGAGTTCCTTATTTGGAGCTCCGCAAATTGATCTGAGAAGCAGAGTTAATGATGCTTAAAAAGAAATTGGAAAAAGAGAATGGAGCTGATGTAACTGGTGTGATAAAAGTTTTCAGCTCCAAACTGGACTGTTCTAGTTAATGATACTCTCCAGTGAACCAGGAAAAGAGGTAATCAACACACATTTGCCTTTTAAGAGGTTTATCATAGAGTTGTGTAAAAACTTTATAATTAATAAAGAAACAATGACAAATTGAACCCTAGATACTATGATTAAAGCAAGAAAACCTGGGAAGTCTTAAACTGAAATTGATAGGAATCACCCAATTTCCTAAACTTTCACATGATTTTCCTTTCTAATCATGGTTGTGCACTTTGCTTCTCTTTCTTCAGCAGATACCACCACTCATTTAGAATCTAAAGTTAACCAAGTCTGTTTAGATTGGAATGCAATAGTCATGGTAGATGTTTGCTGAACAAATATCGAATTTAGTAATATATGAAGAAGGCACCGACCAATAGAAACAGTAAAAATTCTGGGAAGAAGAATGACTATGCAGGATGCGTTAGCCATGTGGGTCACTGAAAAAAATATCCATTTTCCCATTGCATTTGCCGACACAATGCATTTGATGAGAATGGCACCAGAACTTACTGTTATTGGTTATACAGGTGAAAGAGCCCCTTGGCCGAATTGAGAAGAATAATTTGTAGACAAAGATGGTACACTAGGGAACACAGAACAAAAAGAATGCAATATCTAACATAAAGAGTCAGAAGGAAGGGATTGGATGCACGTTAGAGGAATCAGATATTGATTGAACATAAACACATTCCACGATAGATACATGGACTAGAAGATTGAGGCCAATGATGAGAAATTCCACTGTACAGCACAAAGATTCAGAAGGATGAGATTAGATAGCAGCATAATTTGCAGTTTGAGGAAGCAGATATCTATTGGCCTTAAGGGTATTCAGAGCACAGTTGCAGTGGCTACAATACTGATAACAAGTTTGAGGGCTGACACTCTTATGATATCTATGATTACCAAGAAAATTTTCTTGCCGATGAAATCATAGGAAAAGCCTAATTCTAGTGTAGTTAAAACTGAAAGAGGATCTGAAGTTAGATTTTTCCCAAGGGATGATATCAGTAAACATATTCTGGCAGGGCCAAAACGAAGAAAAAGAATATATGAAACTTACCACAACCATCCAAGTTGAGATGTACAATGTTTGGTGTCAATAAATTGAGTTCGAGCCTATGAACTGTTGGCCTAAGGTTACAATCACCCGGTTATAGAGTTTTGATGATAACAAAACAAGAAATTGAAGTTGAATTCCCAGTTAAGGGCTCTAGAACCTCTCCTCTTTGATTCCTCTAGATGATGAGTTGAGGTGCTTAATTGCTTCCTTGTTGATATGAGTATAGACCGAAAATGCAAGAAGATGAAATGAATGCAATATAGAAAAGCAAGACAAATAGTATCACAAGTATAAGAATGTAAAGCAATCAAGAGCAAGAAGAAATCAATCGCAAACACAGGAGAATTTGTTTCGAGATTCGAGTCACTACTCTACGTCCCCGCCTTCACCACTATGAAGGATTTCCACTATATCCACAAAGGGAACTTTCACACAGAAACCATACACTCAAGAGATTACAACTTGATCTACTCAAAACTGAAGTACCCAACTCCAACAATACCATCCTCTACAAAAGAAGAACCACAACTCAATGGAATATAAGTTACTTGGTGATCAAGGAAGACCACAAACACTCTCTTACAACTTCTTATAGAGTGGAATATGATTTTAGGCTCAAGAAGCTAAGTGAGAGAAGAAAATCAGTTGAAGAGATTTTGAAGACTTAAAAACCAACAGAAAAGGCTTTTGTAAAAGAACTTAGAAATGGAAAGCAATGAAACACTTCTCTCTTGAAAACACTTGAAACTTAGATATTTTTCTTGTTAAAAATCAAAACTCATGCTCTCTATTTATAGGTAAGGGATGAACAACATTCAAGAGTGAAGTCAGATGATTTGAGGTGAGTTTGACCTCTTGGAAACATAAAATGACCGTTAAAACTTATTAAAATCAAAACAAATTCGAAATGTATCCGTTATGCCAACCTGGACGACTGCCGGTCGACCGGCGCGTCACTTAAAATATAGTCGTTGGCTCCGGTCGCCCGGAGGTCATTTTAAAAAGATTTTTGAACTGTCAGTCGACCAGCCCGGTCGACCGACACAAACAGAGAGTAAGGCTCATGCAGTCAGTCGACCGATCGGTCGACCACAGGGGTCAAAGGTCGACCGACCCGGTCGACCGACAAACGTAAACAGACGTGCACGCCCACTGCCAAAAGGCCCGGTCGACTGACGGGTCGACCATTTTGGCCTGAAACAGCTACGGCCGATCGGCCGGTCGACCGTTATGGCCTGAAATAAACTTTAAACAGATTTTTGAACTTTAAAATATTTTTAAAATATTTTGTATTGGTTTGAGGATAATGTAGCATAGTATAGGAGATAAAATACATGTTCTAAACTTGATATAAAATTATGAAAAATTATGAAACATGTATAAATATCAAACATGCAACAAAACCAATACTACCCAAAACTTGTATTTTTGAAAAGTGTAGTTTTGTGTGTAACTTCTTGAGCACTTTATCATATTCTTACTCTTTAACATACTAAAATCTTACAAGGGTCTAGGTGACTATAAGATCTTCAATCGGACTTTTTCATTTGCATCGTTGAGTGAACTTGAATTCTTATCCCGTATTTAAGTGTTCTTGAGTCAACACCACCTTACTTTAGGGGAAGAAACTTCTTAAATCTTTAGAACCCTGAAATAAAGTACAAAAAACTATATATGTTTTGTTATCATCAAAACTCTAAAACTGGGTGATTGTAAACTTGGGCCAACAATCTCCCTCTTTTTTTATAATAACAAAACATATGAGTTATTTTAAAAAAATGTGAAAGGAGCTTGAAAAGCTCCCCCTCAAATTATGTTATCTATTAAGTATAAGAAAAGAAAAATTATGAACTTTACAAAAGAATGAACTTTACAAATTATAACAAAAGTGTGCATGGTAAAGAATAACTCAAAATATGTCTCCCCCTTTTTGTCATGCATCAAAAAGGGTAAAAAATTTTCTTAGGATAAATAAAATTTGAAGAAGATTTGTAAAACCTCATGAATCCATAATACAAGCATTTAATTCACCACAAATGAATGAAAATCTATTATAATCTAGTAGTTTAGTAAAAATATCCACAAGTTGAAAATCGGTGGAAACATAATCAATTTCAATATCACCTTTCTCATAATGATCTCTAAGAAAGTGATATCGAATATCAACGTGCTTTGTCTTATTATATTGATTTGCATTTTTAATCATATGAATAGTACTAGTATTATCACAAAATATTTTAATATGGTCATAATGTAAATCATAGTCAAGGAGAGTATGTTTCAACCAAAGGACTTGTGCACAACAAGCCCCGGCCGCAACATACTCCGCCTCGGCGGTTGAGAGGGCTACAGAATTTTGCTTCTTGGAAAACCATGAAACAAGACAATTTCCTAGAAACTAACAGGTTCCACTAGTTCTCTTCCTATCCACATTACAACCCGCATAGTCAGCATCCGAAAAACTCGTCATTGAAAATTGTTCGGTCTTCGAATACCACAAAACCATTCCAATGGTGCCCTTAAGATATCTAATAATGCGTTTTACCGCAATCAAATGGGACTCTTTAGGACACGATTGAAATCTAGCACATAGACAAACACTAAACATAATATCTGGCCTACTAGCCGTTAAATATAATAAACTACCAATCATGCTACGATAGAGTTTAATGTCTACATTTATACCTTATTCATCCTTGTCAAGTTTTGTTGTGGTAGCCATGGGAGTTTTGCTTCTTAGCCCCTTCAAACCCAAATTTCTTGATGAGTTCCTTCGTGTACTTGGCTTAATTTATAAAAATCTCATCACTTCTTTACTTGATTTGGAGTCCAAGGAAGTAATTAAGTTCGTCCATTATAGACATCTCAAATTTTTCCTTCATACATGATTCAAAATCTTTGCAAAGTTTTTCATTAGTAGATCCAAATATAATATCATCAACATATATTTGAACAATAAGAATATCATTATCAACATGTTTAGTAAACAAAGTGGTATCTATTTTTCCTATAACAAAACTATTAGAAATAAGAAATGATGATAGTCTTTCATACCAAGCTCTAGGAGATTATTTTAAACCATATAAAGCTTTGTCTAGTTTGAAAATAAAATCCGGATGTGTAGGATCAATAAACACGGGGGTTGTTCAACATACACCTCCTCTTCAATAAAACCATTTAAAAAGACACTTTTAACATCCATTTGAAAAAGTTTGAAATCTTTTAGGAGGCAAAAGTAAGTGTTATCCGTATGGATTCAAGCCGTGCTACGGGTGCAAAGATTTCCTCAAAATCGATACCTTCGATTTGGGTGTAACCTTGGGCCACTAACCTAGCTTTATTCCTAACAACATTACCCTCCACCTCCAAGAAGCCATACAAGAAGAAAGCTTTAAAAGCTACATGGGATTCGGAGAGTGAATCCGACGAAGAAGTTGACACGGCTCACATGTGTTTCATGACAAATGATAACACAAATAAGGTAACCCCCGAATCATCTATTGACGATCGTGAATTATCCATGGATGAATTAGGAGAAGCTTTTGAAGAATTATCTCATAATTATGATTTTCTTAAAAAAATATTTAAAAATGAAAAAAGAAAATGAAACTCTTAACCACAAAATTTTCATACTCACAAAAGAAAAGGATGATTTGTTTTCAACTCTCACTTCTACTCAAAAAGATTTTGATGCTTATAAAATTTCTTGTAAAGCTAAATTTTCACAAATAAATAAAGATGATATTTCTATCCTAAAGAATAAAATTAACTCTTTAGGAGAAGTTTTAAAGAAATGTGAATTTAACAAATCTAAATTGGAGGCTATGTTTTCTAAGAAACATATCCCAAAGAAACAAACTCATGCTACACACACTCATAAGTCACAACATTTGCACTCACATCATGCTAAACACACAACACAAACCAAACATGTTCACACTCCACACACTCATCATGTCTTCATGTATGGTAAAATTTATGCATGCACTTATTGTGGTCGAAAGGGTCACTTGGCTAAATTTTGTTTTGATAGAATAAATGCCTCAAATAATCATGTTTGGGTTCGTAATGCTTATATTAAAGGACCCAAGAAAAATTGGGTACCAAAATCAATAAATATGTTACATGTGTAGGTACACTCCAAAACTCAAAGACGTAGGGAACGGTGATATCTTGATAATGGTTGCTCAAGGCACATGATATGGGATATTAACAACTTTGCAACCCTATCAAGATATCATGAAGGTGGTACCGTCACCTTCGGAGATGACTCTAAAGGAAAGATTATTGGTATAGGTAACATTAAACTTGGTTCATCTCCTATGATTGAGAATGTTGTTTTAGTTGATGGCCTCAAGCATAATCTCTTGAGCATTAGTCAACTTTGTGATAAAGGTTTTAATGTGATTTTTGATGACTTAGTTTGTAATGTATTTGATAGACAAACTAATGCATGTATACTTTCTGGATTTTGTGAAAACAATGTATACATGATTGATATGTCTAATATACAATGTAATGACACATGTTTGAATGCCTTCAATGATGACTCCTGGTTATGGCATAGGAAACTAGGCCATATTTCTTTTGACCATCTAGAATAAACAACAAGGAAGTGGTGAAATGTATCATTATTTGAAATTTGAAAAGAACCGCATTTGCGATGCGTGCCAACTTGGGAAACAAACTAAGTCCTCTTTCAAATCCATCAAGGATATCATGACATCACAACCCTTGGAGTTAATTCATATGGATTTGTTTGGTCCTACTAAAACCAAAAGTCTAAGTGGGGATCGTTTTGCTTTTGTATTGGTTGATGATTTTTCTAGTTTTACTTGGGTTTTCTTTTTAGAACATAAAAATCAAGTCTTTTCACATTTTCAAATGTTTAGGAAAAGAGTTGAAAAGGAAAAAGATTCTTCAATTTTATGTATAAGGAGTGATAGGGGTGGTGAATTCGTTGACCATTCCTTCATTACATATTGTGAAGAACATGGAATTAAATATGAATTATCTTGTCCTAGAACTCCATAACAAAATGGAGCAGTTGAGAGGAATCAAAGAGGAGAAGTTCTAGAGCCCTTCACCGGGAATTCGGCTTCAATTTCTTGTTTTGAGTGACCGCTTGCATTTTTCATCTCAACTAGTTTTAAAAGTGCATTTGATTAACATAACACCTATTAACCCCCCCCCCCCCTCTAGGTGTTTTTCATGAACAGGCAATTGTTACTGAGGGAGGTTCCACATATACCAATAAGTACATCTACTCAACAATCTCTTCATCCACTAAACAATTTCTGCAATTATCTTATTTTCTACCAACATTTGTTTGGGTAAAGCAACAACAATTCTTTCTACTTCTTTTTTCTCCATGTTTTAAGTGTCGAATTTTTCAATATTACAAGATTGTTGTACAATATCACCTCCAATAGTGCAAGCCATAATCATCATACTAAGAATCTAATTTTCAATATAGAACTATTTTGAAGTTAGTTCTACATAAATATAACAATTAATTATCATCATGCTTCTAGAACCCAGAAACTTTGGACTTGAAATGGGAGAATTCATTTTGGAGTTGTGTATAGAATTTCCGGCTTCTCTATGAGAAACATGCTTCTCAATGTTAGAACCACCTATTTTGTTCCTGTAGATCAAGTTATCGCCCGTCATGTCATAAACGAAGGTTCTTGGTTCTCTAAAGATCTTCAGCCATAAATTTGGCTCAGAAACTAGAAATGTTATATGCAGCGTATACTCAGTCGAAGGACGGTCAAAACTTTCACCAGTTGTAAACTCATCCAGGTGTGCAATTGGAGGCGGCAGACTATTTTGGAGCAAATTGAATATATGCATATAATATTATATATGATTATAGTTGGGACAAATGGCTTAGTTGTTGTTGTTGTTGTTGTTGTTGTTGTATTATATGTGATTATAGTTATTAGTTATAGACATATATAGAGAACAGGCTCAGGCTTTAGTTGAGCCAGGTTGATTAACTTAGGTGGGTTTGGACAGGCAAGAGTTGGGTTTAGGGCTGTTCAGTAGTTAAGGGTCCATGTAATCAGGTTGGAATTTTCACTTTTCCACCCAACCCCAACCTAAGATCAGATTAGCTGGTCCAGGTCAAGTTCAATTTTCCTGAACTGCAGTCATAGACTTAACTAAATCCATCATTCATGTGTCCACAATCTATTTAAATCAGATCCCCTCGAGCATAGGTTCAGCTGTCAAGGCCATGTCAATACCAACAATGACCAGTAGAAAGGTAGGAAGAATTATGGCTTACATAGCCATGTCTAATTTTGTGCAATGATCAATAAAAACATAGCCAGAACTATGACTTAGTAACCATGTCTAATTTTGTGATATATAGCGTTCAACTTGAAAATCTCTAAAATCATGGTTTCAAATATCGAGTGATTTCAAAATGTACAGGTAAATATCTTATCAGGTTTTAAGATACCAAACACAATATTAACCCTATAATATATGGGTCGAAATTGCCTATATGGTCGACATTGCTTGACAGCCTATATTAACAATATTGATACTGAAAACTGTTGGTTGATACGTAAACAAGATTTTAACTATATCCATAACTATGATATATCATATATGTAGTTACACTTTATGAAAAGCCTTTTCTTTCACCCATTCATTTTGATCAGCTTCTTTATTCCTTCCTCTGGTCTGCTGAAATATATAATAGGCTACTCAGACTTTTTGATATTTATTCTAGTATGTGCGCTTGATTGTATAAGAATCTCATATTCCCTACCTCCAAAGAAGTCAAATCAGCTCACAAGATTGACGCACAATCCAAAGTATCCAAGCATCAACGGCTCTTTAACTGCCCAAATAATACAATTTTATAGCCCGAAATGCACCTATTAGCAATGCTGATGTTAAAATGACTATTTAATGTGAAGCAGGTATCCACCCTTACAGAGGAAAGTTCATTTTATGACATGAACCTCATAATGACATAAAACAGATAATTTCAATTACCATACATAATACCTTTCGACAACCAACTCACAGATTAATTCCATCACAATATTTTGTCCATGTGTCAATATATTCTTTCACAGTAGCCAATGTATTATCACCTGTCAATAAGCATCGTTTGAAGAATGAGTGGTAAAAATCTTGATTATGTTCATGATCATCTTGTTTGTATCCACAGACTTCAATTTTTTAGTCTCAAAGAGTGACAAAAGTCAGCTCCATATGAAATGTCAAAAAACACGCAACTAATGTAGCTAGCGTGAGGAAAGCTCTCTATGTAACTGTGTAAATGCAATACAAGTTTGGGGTTAAATTGAACAAATATCACGAAACTAGAAGCACGCATAAGCACATTCTTATCTTCTATACTCTTCAATCTCTCTCTAGTCTCTATTATGAACATGCTATACGAATGTCACAAGGTAACTTATTTACAGACTAGAGCTCAAGATAAAATGAATATAAAAGTTTATAAGTTTATAGTGACTTAATTTTTCTGCTAGCTTTCCAGAATGCTTCCGCAAAACCTTTGCATGAACTGAACGAAAGTGAAATTATCAAATTTTATAAATACTGATATATATTCAAGAATATTTAAAGCAAAAATTCATTGTTAAGGTGAAACAAATATATTATCATAACTTTTTTTCTGGACATAAGTGCATAAAATAATAGGTACAAATCAAGCATAAATTTACACATACAAGGAACTGGTAATGTTACCTGATCTTCAGCCCATCGGATCATTTCTGAATACAGGAATGTGCACCAATGAAAGAAAGAACAGACAACATTAACAGTCAACTGTATCTTTCGTCCTTTAATTATTGTAATGCGCGCTGTTTCACTCAAAAACTTCTTGTCTCTTCATCATGGTATCTTTCGCAGCCAAATGAAATAATGAAGGCTTCACAGAGTTTTCAGTAACTTGAGTTGAAATTGTCAAGAGATACTTCATTTCTAATAGAACTTTTGTGAAAGTACAGCATTTTAAATACAACAGCTTTAACTTTTAAGAGTTTAATCAGCTCATGTGAGATTCAAACCAGTCAAGCATATCATCTGACTGCAAGCTAGTCATTTCATGGTACCCAAAAGCCAGGTTTAGCTCCTCTTGAACATGAGCATCCCACTCATACCTCTCTGATAACAAACCCCTTTCCTTCAGAGCTTCTTTCCAAGGAGTTTTTCGACCATCCCTCCTCATGTACCCATTCTCATCAATGAAATCCTTCTCCCGAAGCACAGCAAACAACTTAGCTGAGAAGTTCTGGTCAAGCCCTGGGATCCGATCTGATAGAAAATTTGGGGTCAAGGGGAACTTCATACTTGTGATCTCTCTTGCATCAACTCTCTTACGTCTTAAAGCTTTTATATTCATTGCTATTGACTTCATTCTTAGATGGTCCTTAGGCATGTGAACAAAAAGCGTGGGAGGATAACCCTCCGGTACTCCCATCTGTTCAAAAAGCCCTTCAGCAATCATAAGCACAATGCTACTAAATTTCATGTCAGCAGCAAGTGCAGACACAAAATATCCACCGGAAGAAGCTCCCATAGCTGTGAGAGGAAGCATCTCTAGCTTGTTTTTCTCCACCCACCATTTAATAATCCATTTCACAGTTTCTTTCTCCTTCCCAAATGACCAACACCTGCCGGTACTTGATATGGTCAGAACAGCAAACTTCCGCTCAAGTGCGTGAAGAACAATGAGCCTCTCTTCGGGCAATCCAACGCAATTCGGGCAGCTGGGCGACCTATCCCAAAAGTTAGCAGCTCGGCCATTGCACCCATGGGCTAGAAAAAGGACGGCCTTGGGCAAGTCAGGTATTTGCCATATTACATCAGTGCCATTCATGAACTCTAGAGACGGACGGAATTGGATCGAGGTCTGAAAGCTATTCCATTTGAGCTTCGGGAGACCGAATGTGGAATTGGGTCTTCCTCCATTTATAACAAAAACCAGTGCGGCAACAACAAAGACTGTAACCAACAATGCAAGAACCGTAGCACGAGATCTTTGTCGCCCGTGAAATGGTCTCATTGGTCTATTGTCAACACGCCGCCACATTTACTGAATCTAGCGCAAAATCTATGTGTTAGGTTTCAAGAATAGCTCAGTCAACAAAAACGAATCCCATAAACGAGGAATGAGCATAAGAATCTGGTTCAAGCATTACATCGAACAGCTATCAGATACAAAACTAAAGAGTCCAAAAAACTAAAGAAATATCAATCACATTGGATCAAATTTGGATTAGGGCAACTCTAAGCGTGTAAAATATCAAAGAACTGAATTAAAAGCAACCGAAAACAAGCATCAGATAGAAATTAAAGAGTTGGAGAATACCTCGAGAGAGCAATTTGCTGGGGTTTGCAGAACTGAGTTCTTCTGTGGGTCTCTTCTCTCTCATCCACAGACTTTCTGACTTTTGCTTCGGTTTCGTAGCATCTAAGCTTTGATCTGGATCGAAGAAGGTGTCGGGGTTGTCCTTTTCGTAGGTGGGTCTACCGTCTACCAAATCAGATAATTAGGCGAAAATAACATCAACTTTTAAAAGTGCATAAAATAAAACTATTATGAGCTTTTAACGAAAATTATAGCATTAAAAAAGTCACATCAATACTTTTAAAATGAGACTAATATTAAATAATATTTATTTAAATATAAAATTTTAAGTCATCAAGTAAAAAAAGACTAATTTAATTTTTTTATATATATATTATTCAATTAATTTTTATAATTTTTATTATTTTTTAAAAACAAGTAAAAAATATAAAAAAAGAATAATTGAAATGGAGATCTAAAAATAGAGGGGTGTGGTTGGAGTTCAACTCCTCTATTTTAGAATATTTTATGAAATATTCTCCAAAGATGGCTGCAAAATGCGGCCACCCATTGGAGATACTCTTAGTCGGTTAAAAAAAAAAAAACTACTGTACAATGTTAATGACAAAGTTTTAAAAAAAATACCAAAATGTCCCCTAGTTAGAATTTGAACCCCACAATCTCTTTTTCAAAAATTAACTTTTTATTTTAAAAATAAAAGTATAATGATCATAATATAGTCTTGTGATATACGTGACCCTTAACTCAATGTCATGCTGATGAATGATCGTTTCGTGAAAAAATCAGGAGAAGTTTCATAATAGTTTTCTACATTTTAGCCCAGATAATTACACCAGACTTGTATAAATTGGATTAAATATTATGTGTATTTTTCGTTTTCTTTCCTTTTTTCTTTACTTTTTTTTTTTGTGTTCCTGTTTTATTTTGCGAGAAATATTGTGTATGCTTCCTTTTTTCGATGGCACGTTATTGGATGATGATTGTAACAATTTTTAGAATCCATCTAAAATTAACTTAAATAGTACGACACTTTTCTTTTCAATAGTCATCAAAATTTTCATTTTCTTCTTTTTTTGTCGAATTGAATTCTTAGCCTATTAATTAGTAAAGTTGGTAATAGGCTCACACCAATCCAAAGCATGATGGACCGATATGAAATTTTTTGGTACATGGATAATCAAAAAAGGACCCTGGGCGTGCATCAAATTTATAGCCTAGTTTTTTTTTGGGGTCATGTCCAGCCTGGTCTGGACTCAGCACGATTCACGACACGATCTAATTGGGGCACAAATGGAGCTCCATTTGGCCAATACAATGAGTTGACTCGATTATGTATAGATCTCAGGCCTTTATCTAAATTAAGTTAAATTGATTTTAGAGATGATAAAGTTTAAAATAGATTATATTGAAGCCTTTAGAAATTAGTTTAGTTTGTGACTTTTCTTGCAATTACTTGGGCATATAATTGAATTAAAGATTTTAAGGTAGTTAGAGTTTACATACTTTATTATTGAAATCTTCAGGTTACTGATTTTAATCCTATTCATCTTCACGTATAAATTTGTGTGACAAAATTGATTATTTTGAAAACTAATTAAGCATAACGTATGTGAAGTAGACACAGTTAGGCACAAAATAGGAAATTCATGTCCAACACAAATGTGTCGGCACGATTCAAGCACGAACGAAGACATGAATGACCGGCCTAGTACAACATGTGTGCTAACCAATACCTAATTGACTGGTACTGAGCATATGGGTCTAGACTTATACAACGCTCTAAGTCATGCCTGGACCTAGGTTGTTTTTGTTTGCGTTTGGACTTGGTTAGGCACAACGATGCAATTTTAATTTATAAAAGATCTGTATATAGAAAGATGAATGATCGTCCGACATCTATTAATTTTTTGATAAATTTTTCATTTAAATTGTTAATGACGTGTTCTCACTAAACTTTCTCATGCTTATTTTTATCTTGGTACATATAGTAGATGAACAGTTTTCTTTTTTCCTTTCAAATAAATATACAATTTCCTCTAATAGGTAGAAAATTGTTTGAATTTAACCAAAGTATGGGACTTAAAATAAGAACCACTTCTCGAGGTCAGCCACAATCTAATGTTATCCACCATGATCAGTCCAATCTCCGCTTCTCTCGTTCAACCCAAGAAAAGTAAAGGAAAGAAAATTCTAAGCACCAAATTTAGAAACACCAAAGAAAACAAGAAGAAAAATATATAACAAAAATTTTCCCCAAGAACTTGAAGAGAAGCGTAAAGGATAAAATCTTTTCTCACAGTAAATTTGATGCTCTCCTTTTGAAGAGGAAATTCAAGAAAGAAAACAAAGCCTCATCTCCATTGATCTAGTTCTTGTAAGTCCCCCCCCCCCCCCCCCCCCCCTCTCGGTTTTATTTATCATTGATCTAGAGTTTGTTCTTGTTTAGGAATGGATTTTTTTTTTTTTTCCCATTTCTTTTTTCTTTTCGACCACAATTGTATTTAGAGTTTTAAAGTTATATCATGTTTTCTGCTCAAACATGAAACGAGAAACTCGTTTTAAGCCTTTTATATTTGATGTTTTTTCTTTTATTAATGAATTATTTTATTTGTTAAGCTTAGATTCTTATGCATGCTCTTAAATTGTGCATATTTATCTTAATATGAGCAAATAGTAAGGAACAGGTCAATGAGATTTAGAATAGATTTAAAATTCCAAGTTTGTTTCCTCTAAAAAAAAGAAGAAAAAAAAGAATTCTCGACTTTGGCTGAATTCATTAAATAAAACAAAATCAATCTATACATCAGACAATGCTTTTGGTTGAAATCCTTGTCCTTCCTTAAGAAAAGAAAAAGAAAACAAAGTCAATGAAATTATATTATACCTTGAACTTTGCCGAATTAGTCATCTTATCTTACAACTTGAATGAAATCGTATCAAGTTAAAATCTTATTGTGTAATCATTGTTGTTATTATTGTTGTTCTTAATGTTATTATTGTCATTATTATTATTATTATTTTAATTATTCTTATTATCATCATTATCATCATGTTATTCAAGATTTCAAATTGAGATTGTAGATTTAGAAGTTCAAAATTTTAAAGGGTCTAAATTATTCTACATCTTTTATTTCAAAATTTTCATTTTAAATAGTCAAAATTTGAAACAACTTAATTTCTATAGCAGATTTACAAATCCTGATAAGATTGTTATTTGTTTGATAATATAATTTGAAAATTGCATGTGAGCAAGCATAGTGTGTATTTTTAGCTACTCATATTACTTACAGTCAATATCCTAGACATTCACATGCCTATATGCAAGCACGCAAAAGTGCATGCAAAAAAGAAGAGAAGAGGGAGATACTCAAATCACAAGTTAGATAGAGAAGTTAGAAATTATGTAAACAACCATGAAAGAAAGAAAAGAGAGAAAAAAATTGGGTAAACTGCGGTAAACACCTCTGCACTATCAGGATTATTGCATCAAATCCCCTTGAACTATAAAAACTTGCACATTGATCCCATGGGCTATAACACCGCTAAGTTTGTATTAAAAGAGTCGGAGCATATGACCCTTTTAAACTTCATTTTTTAACAAATCCAGCACTACTTCATCTTCCTTCTTCTCCTCCACCACACCACCCCCGCCTCCTCCACCTCCTTCTGCTCCTCCATCATCTCCTCAAACTACTACCATCCCATCCCCTCCTCCTCTCCCTCCTCTTCAAACCAACTCATAACCTTCTTAAATCTACTATCTCCACCACCACCATTACGTCACCTGACCTCTCTCCCCTTTAACTCATTCTAAAAACTAGTACAATTATCACCTCTTCCTCCATGTTCTCTTAAAACTCACCTCTACCACCACCACCTTCTCCTTCTTATTCTTCTCAAATTCATCACCACCTTCTTTGTAAGGACTTCGCTACCAATCTCAAGAGTCAACTAGCTTTACAGGGACTTTATTGCGCCTAACAAAGAGTCTCCCCCCAGTAAGCTCATCTTCACACCTGAAAGATATATGCATATCGAGATTACTTTCCTTCACTGTGTTTGCTCATACACGCCTTACGTGAAGCACTGGAGAACCTAAACTTTTTCACCTCGAGAGCTAAATCTATTATAGATCTTGCTTAACAGGGGCCCCACTGCGCCTTCCGCTGCGTCCTGGGGGATCAAACATTATCCATACACACGACTAAGTTTGATACCATTTGTAAGGACTCGGGGCACCATCCCAAAAAGACTAGTCTTCTAGGTATAGTAGCTCAAATCCTTATATACCCAAAATCATCCCCATGTCTAGCCGATGTGGGACTATTTGTTAGACCCAAATCCCAACATTCCCCCACCAGAACCATTACTCAACCCAAAATCTCTTTTTGATGGGAACCTTAACTTACCCAAACTCCTTTCCTCTCTTCCACCACCACCTCCTCATTTTCACCATTATTAAAACCCAATCTTCTTCGCCTCTTTTTCTTTACTATTTAGGATTTTTTTTAGAAAGAAGATAATTAGAGAAAAAATAAGATAATACATTTAATTTTAAAAAATTAGTTACTAAAGTACTTAGGAAGATTAAGTGAGTCATGTGCTCTCTACGTGATTAATTTGAACGAAAAAGTTAACGGTGTTAAAATTCAGAGGGTCAATGTATAAGTTTTTATAGTTTAGGAATTTGATGCAACACCCTGATAGTACATGAGTATATCTTGTAATTTACTCAAAAAAAGAGAAAACTGTGTTGACAAAACTATGACGCTCTACACTTGCAAAAATATGCAACACGTTTTTGGTAGAAATTTGGGATATTTTTATGCGATGGTTTTATCAAATCTATTTTACGGCTTACACTCCAAATTAGTTGTTGTCATAAGAAAGCATCATTACAATGTTCACGAGCATGTAGCATGCAGTATCATGAATTCATTCATTCACGAGCATGTAATATGTAGTATCATGAATTCATTCATATATCATTTAAGTGGAATATGCTTGTATAAAATACACATAAGTATGTATTTACAAATATCACATACACACTCTTATTCATAGAAATTATGCAACAATCAAAATCGGTATATGGCATATATGTCACGAGTTTACTCAATTATCAGATAATTTTCGAGAATTCTTATGATATCATTCATTCACAATTTCACGTACACGCCAATGTGTTGCACACAATCAAGTTCATGTATTTTAAGTTTATATATGTCATGAAGTTTAATTTATCAGGAAAAGTGTCGATACTTAATCATTTGCTTCGTGTACAAGTTATAAACACCATTATCAATATCCGATTCTGACTTAATATCCACATACTAGTTTACGATTAGGGTTCATGATATATTCACATCAGTTTCACGAGTTCGGTATACATTATAGCTGTAAGCAATCATCTCGCATACACATGTATAGATATATCAAGTTGTAAACTAAGTTATCAGTTTATAATCATGACTACTTGATTACGGTTAATGTAGTCTATCGAACCATCAATTTATGTTTTCTCATGTATGTTATTAGTCATTACTTAGTTAAGTTTTTATCTCACTCTACATATGTTCAATAAATCGGAGGTACGTTACTCACTGATTCCGATGCTCACCGGAGTTCGATAAATAGTTCTATTATTCGAATACACCCCTATTCAAGAATACATATACTCAAATCAAGATCTACTTTATAATTATTTTTAATTGAATTTTCTGTTAATTTGTGACTGAAATCACCTACTTAAGGATTCGAGTCAAAATGACAATTTTCCTTCCGGCAACGATCACCTTTCATTATCGTGAGTTGTCCAAGCTTGCATTTACACACCAGAGTGTCATGTTATGGGTGTATATACATAGCTATCATCTTCATGAATCCAACAGTTTAAGAATCATGCAAATCGAACTTCAGATGGCCGATAAATCATCAGAAAACCACACCGCATCAATCCGCACCCGCCTACGCGCACGTACCCACGTGGCATGCCTTGCGCTCTTGCCTGCCTGACCTCCCTGTCATCGGTCACCAAGAGACGGAGAGGAGTGTTTGTATTTGGAGTGCCTCATATTCATTGGAGAAGAATTCAGTTTTTTGGTAATTTCCTCATATAGATATCTCTTGTTTTGGTTTGAATACGGGTTTCTATTTCTCTAAGGAGGTGCTAATTTGAGTTCGTGTTGGACTAGGATCATCCCAGGTGCCTATATAAACCCCCAGGGGTGGCCTTTTGAAGGAGTGTCAATAATTTAAGAGAAATTCTAGAATTCCACCATTGAGAGTTGTGAAAGAATCTCATTGTAACTCTTATATTTTCTTCAATAAATATTTCTCCCTTCCTCCTTGTGGACGTAGGCACATTTTCGAACCACGTTAAATCTTGTGTTCCTTGGTTGTATGATGATTGCTTGCTAGTGGTAGATCTTCTACGTTTCGCTTCCACTGCCGAGTCTTTGACTTGGTGTTTCTCTATTGTTTGATCGGTGATAGATCATCAACAATTCGTATCAGAGCGATGGCTAGCAAGACGACCACGACAACCAAGTTTGAGGTTTTGAAATTCAACGGGAAGTCTAACTTCCTGTTGTGGAAGATGCGAGTAACAGCGTTGCTCATGAAGGAGGGTAGACACAAGACCATGTTTGGTATTGAGAAGAAGCCATCGAAGATGGAAGATGATGAGTAGAACGACATCGACTTTTGCGCAAAGGCGATGATCATATTGTGCCTATCAGATGAGGTCTTCTACAACATGATGAACGAGGACACAACTGCTGGTCTTTGGTGTAGGCTGGAGAGCCTGTACATTACAAAGAGTTTGTCGAACAAGCTCTTCATGAAGTAGCAGTTATATAGCTTTCAATGAAGGAAGGTACGCCTATTCTATAACATCTTAATACTTTTAATAGAATTTTAAGCGACTTGTTAGCTCTAAAGGTTAAGCTAGAAGAAGAAAACAAAGCTCTTCTGTTACTCTCTTCTCTTCCATCAAGTTTTGATCACTTGACAACCACTATCATGTATGGTAAGGAGACCTTAGAGTTAGAAGATGTCAGGCAGCTTGTCTAGAACAACGATCTGATGAAGAAGACAGATTTTACGAAGGAGACCTCAGGATTGTTTGTCAAGGGCTAGAGGGGAAGATCAAAGAGTAGGGGACCCAAAAGGGATCCATAGGTTTCTAGCAATTTTTCTTGCTACTTTTGCAAGAAATCAGGGCATATCAAGAAAACTTATATGAAATACAAGGAAATGCTGAAAAAGAAAGGCGGCAAAGATTCTAATGGGGCTAGTACCAGTGGAAAGTCAGATCAAGCCGGGATTATTGAAAAAGCAGATGAGGATTCATGTGATGTCTTGACAGCTGAGTCAGAAAAAGATAAATACTCAGATGCTTGGTTACTTGACTTGGGGTATACATATCACATGCGTCCAAAAAGAGATTGGTCAGTACTTACAAGCCTTATGATGAAGGCTTTCCTGATGAAAAATGACATCGTGTGTAACACTGTTGGCATCAGCAACATCGTATGAGGGTGTTTGATGGACAGGTTCGAACCCTCATGAACGTTCGACATATTCCGAATTTAAAGAAGAATCTTCTTTCGTTAGGAGCTTTGGAAGCTCGTGGGTACAAGTTTTCTGGTATAGATTGAGCAATCAAAATTACCAGAGGCTCCATGATGATTCTCAAAGGAGAACGGAAAGCAAACTTGTACAAGTTGACAGGAAGAATTATTATTTGTAATGCTTCAGCAGCAATAGAGAAGGAAGATACTACAAGACTTTGGTACATGCGTCTTGAACACATGAGAAAGTGAGGTCTTCAAGTCCTAAACAAAAAGAGTGCTCTACCACGTATCATATATTGCAAACTTGATCTTTGTAAATTTTACATTATGGGTAGGCAATGTAGAGTAGCTTTCTCTATATCTCAGCACAAGACAAATGACTTGCTAGATCTCGTACACACGGATATGTAGGGGTCTTCGCCAGCAGCATCCATTGGAGGTGCTAGTACTATATTGCTTTTATAGATGATTTTTAAGAAAAGTTTGGTTATGCTTCTTGAAGAAGAAATCGGAAGTATTTCAGAAGTTCAAGGAATGGAAAACTTTGGCGTAAAATCAGACGGGTGGAAGGTGAAAGTCTTGAGGTCCGATAATAGAGGCGAGTACACCTCCAAAAAATTCAAAGACTACTTAACAAGTAAGGGCATCAAACACCAGCTAAGTATTTCATGGCGACCAGAACAAAATGAAGTAGCAGGGTGCATGAATCGGACACTTACATAGCGTGCCCGCATATCAGATTACAGGCTGATATGTTAGAAGAATTTTAGGCAGAGGCGGTGAATCATGCGAGTTATCTGGTATACATGTCACCATCAATAGCTATTGATTTTCAGATCCCAGAGGAGATTGTTAGCCCAAAGGCCTATCACTCTAGTTTTGATGATGATCAACTCATGTAGTTATGGTACTAATAATCTTGTGTTTAATTAGTTTCAGATTTGTGATCAAGATCTTAGTAGGTGTGTAGCTTCAACAAAGGATTGAAAGACAAGTTTTGGAGCTAACACGGTTTGATTCAAGAGCTTGTGCATCAAGACCACATCAAGTACTCAAGAGGAGTCTAGCTCTTTGGATCGAGTTTGGACCAATTCAAGAAGATGAGAAGACTTCAAGTGAAGACCTTCAAGATCAAGACTTGTATCTAGGTTTTTTTTTATAAGATTTTATTTTTAGATAAAATGTAAAGGATAGAATAGTTGGTGGATTGCTCAAGTATATCTTATACACACACTCTTGAATTAGATGAGTTTTCATAGAAGAATTTTATTTTGGAAAAATACAAAAGAGTTTTCTTTTAGAAAAATACCAGTTTGGTTTTTGGTATTAAAAGTATATATGTTTTAACCAAAACCAAATTTAGAGTTTAATGTCAAAAACATAGATATTTCACCATGTATGTGTAGTGGATCATATCCATACACTCTATGCTTTAAAAGAGTTTAAAATATCTTATTTTTGTATTTGGAGAAGTTTTGGAAAACCAATTTTGAAAAATACAGTTTTCGTTTTTAGCCAAAATTTTCAAGTTACAAAAATAGCTCAAATTGTTTGTAACATGTCTTGATTTTGCTCAAGCATGTTTGATTATCAAAGTATAATGTTAAAACTATTTTTGTAGATTTTTCATAATTTTATGGGATTTAATTTATGCTAAAAGTCAACATTTTTATCCCTATAATTTGTCTGGTCTGGCTTCTGCTGGTCGACGGACCGTCGACTGAGCTTGAAGTCGATCGACCGACGGCGACACGTGCACAGAACGTGCACGCCAGGACTGTTGGAGGGCCGGTCGACCGAGAGAGCTTCTGCTCTCTGGAAAGCCCCGGTCGACCGGGCCGGTCGACCGGCAGAGAACTTTGTTCTCTGTTCCAGGCAGCGGTCGACCGGGCCGGTCAACCGTCGCCCCAACAGTCAGATTTCTGACCGTTGGCGGTCGACCGGGCCGGTCGACCGCCAGCCACCTGGGCTAAAAATATGCCCAACGGCTAGTTTTTTCTAGCCCTATTTAAAGGGGGCTTTTGAGGCTGTTTTCTCTAAGATTTTCAAGTGGGTTTTTACACCAGTTTTCCTACTCTTTCAAGAAGTTTTCTCCACTTGTATTTGAGCCAAATACTTTCATTCAAAAGGAGAGTTTATCAAGAGTTTTCAAAAGTGATTTTCTTGTATTTCTACCACACATTCCATCTTTGTTTTTCTCACAAACACTTGAGCTATCCATTAATATATTCATCCTATAGGAGTGTTATTGTGAGATTGTGTTTAGGTGATCAAAGTGTTGTGATCACCAAAGACTTCATCTTGGTTCTTTGAGGAGGCGGACGTGTGTGTTCGCATTGTTTCGGGTTCTAGTGGGAACTCGGTGTTTGAGGTGCAGCCTCGACGAGCTAGTGGGCTTGCGGTGTGTACGGGACTAGAGAGTCCAAGGAGTTCAAGTGTGAACTCGCCTTGTAGGTGTTGCGACCGAGTGATCCGGTGGGATCGATTATAGTGAAAATCCTTCAAGTGTTGAAGGCGGGGACGTAGAGCAAGTGTGCTCGAACCTCGAAAGAAATCTCCCGTGTTTGTGATTGCTCTCTCTATCTCTTACTTGTTTATATCTTGCATGCTTATAATGTGTTATCTTTATATGCTTGATATACATTGTGTGCTTAATTGTTATATGCTTGGGGATTGTTTGCTAACACTTTATTCAACCAAGAGAGCCAACGCGGCACCTCAACTCTTATTTAGAGGAATCTTGAGAAGTTAGTCCAGAGCCCTTCACGGGGAATTCGGCTACACTCTTGTGTTATACTTGGTGTTTAGTTTAAATAGTTTTGATTTGCATAATAAGTTTTTAATTCCGCATTATTGACCTTTAGATTAGCTCATCACCTATTCACCCCCCTCTAGGTGACATGGCGAGGAGTATCTGTGGACTATTCAACCCTACGGATTTTCGGTTGCCCGGCATATAGTTTGGTTGATAGTCAGAAAAGGAACAAATTGAAGTTCAAGTGTAAGAAGTGTATCTTCATCGGGTTCACCAAAGGAGTCAAGAGTTTCAGACTTTGGGATCCTGAGATAAAGAATGCCTTTACCAGTAGAGATGTGGTCTTTGAAGAAGATTCAATATTGCTAGAAAAGTCAGAGATGGAGGATAAAGCCAAGGTGGAGCTTCAGACAATTCAGCAGTAGACACTCTGAGAAAGGGAGTCGAATTCTCAGATAGCCCTAAAATGCCTGAAGGCTCAGAAGAGAACTCCTCAAATTCAGATGGAGATAAACAGAAGGCTACTCAAGAGCAACCTAGACCGTTGAGGCGGTCAATCAGAGTTACGGTGTCACCAACAAGGTATGGCTATGTCTCTTTCACATTAGTAACATAAACAGGAGAACCTGATAGTTACAGGGAAGCAATCGAGGCAGATGATCACGGCAAGTAGATTACAGCCATGGAGCAAGAGATGAAGTCTTTGAATAGAAACTAAACATGGATGTTAGTCGATCTTCTAAAGGACTCCAAGGCATAAGGTTGCAGATAGGTCTTTCGCAAGAAGGACAATGAGTAATACAAGGTAAGATAGTTGCCAAAGGATATGCTTAAAGGGGGTATTGACTACAACGAGATTTTCTCTTCTGTAGTCAAGCATACATCTATTAGGATGTTATTGGCGATAGTTGCTCAGTTTGATCTAGAGTTAGAGCAGATGGATGTTAAAACAGCATTTATGCACGGTGAGCTGGAGGAGAAGATATACATGAAACAACCTGAAGGTTTAATTCAGGAAGGTAAAGAAAATAAGGTATCTTCTAAAGAAGTCCCTCTATGGACTTAAGTAGTCTCTCGGGCAGTGGTACATCATGATCAAGGCCAAATACAACCTATGTGAGTATGATAGTTATGTCTATTTCAAGCAGAGTAATAATCTGACATATTTGCTGTTATATGTGAATGATATGCCGATTGCTGCGAGAAATAAGACTCATGTTCAGAAGCTTAAAGCTCATCTTAAGAAATTTGACATGAAGGATTTGAGAAAAGCCAAGAAGATCTTAGGTATAGAGATCACTCGAGACAAAAGCACATGCAACTTTGGCTATCTCAGGAGAACTATATTCTCAAAGTGTTGGAGAGATTCAACATCGCAGAAGCAAGACCAGTCATCACTCCTTTGGCAGGTCACTTCAAATTATTCTCCAAGCAGTGTCCACAATCACCGGATGAGGAAGAAGAGATTCTCGAGTACCATATGTTAGTGTGGTGGGATCACTCATATATGCTATGGTCTGCACTAGGCCTGACTTCGCCTATGCAGTTAGTACAATAAGTCAGTTCATGTAAAATTCAGGAAAGCAACATTGGGAAGCAGTAAAGTGAGAGCTACGATATCTGCGAGGGAGTGCGAGACTAGGCTTGGTATTTTAGAGATTGAAAACAGGGAAGCCTAGGTTACTACATGGTTATGTTGATGCAGATTATGCATAAGATCTTGATCAGTGAAGATTTATGACAGATTATGTGTTCACAGTATCTAAGTGCATCATTAGTTGGAAGGCAGGGTTGCAAGATACAACTGCTCTTTCAACGACAGAAGCAGAGTACACTACTGTAGTTGAGGCGTCAAAGGAAGCTTTATAGTTGAAAGGATTGGTTGAAACGTTCAGTATCATACAGGATTCAGTTCGGGTTCATTGCGACAGGCAGAGTGCTATTCATCTCGCTAAAGATCACAGGTATCACAAGCGGACGAAGCACATTGATGTGAGGTTTCACAAGATACGTCAGTGGGTCGTGAATGATAAGGTGATCGATTTGATAAAGATCAGCACGAAGAAGAATCCAGCAGATATGATAACGAAGACCATCCCAGTGGAGAAGTTCAGAGCATCTCTGAACTTCATCAAGGTTCTCCAAAGGTAAAATAATGAACGGGCTCTTGGGAGGAAGCCATGTGAAGTCACAATAGCAGAGGCCAATTTCTATGGAGCGACTCAATGAATATGAGTCAAGGTGGAGATTGTTAGTATTTGGAGTGCCTCATATTTATTGGAGAAGAATTCAGTTTTTTGGAAGTTTTCTAATATGGATATGTCTCCTATTTTGATTTGGATGCGGGTTTCCTATTTCTCTAAAGAGGTGCTGATTTGAGTTCGTGTTAGATTAGGATCATCCCAGATACCTATATAAACCCCTCAGGGATGGCCTTTTAAAGAAGTGTTAAGAATTCAAGAGAAATTCTAGAATTCCACCATTGAGAGTTGTGAGAGAGATCTCATTGTAACTCTCGTATTTTCTTCAATAAATATTTCTCCCCTCCTATTCGTGGATGTAGGCACATTGCCGAATCACGTTAAATCTTGTGTTTCTTGGTTGTATGGTGATTGCTTGCTAGTGGTATATCTTCTACGCTTTCGCTTCCGCTGTCGAGTCTTCGACTTGATTTTCTTCTGTTGTTTAATCGGTGATAGATCATCAATAAGAAGGAGAGTGAGAAGAACAAGATGATGAGATATATATAGAGATATATAGAGAGAGAGAGAGTAAAGGAGAACGTCAAAAGGGGGGTGTGAATGAGAGATTTTTCTCTTATTTTCACCTTAAATACTTTGCAACACAATTTCTCTTGTGAAACCACCTCCAATCCTAATTCTCATGTCACCGCATGCTTCACCAACACACCCTTGATTAAGCCATTCATTTCTCCACTAACCTTGCCTCATAATTAGCAATTTGAATGGGTAGTGGAGTATAATATATGCTAAGATATAATACTTGTATACATTTATTGTATACAATCACATATAAGTATATATGTAAGTACACAATCATAGACACATAAACTCATCCACTAAATGTACTTATTCTCTTGTGCATATAATTAAGTAGGGATTATTAATTAGGTATCCCAATAATCATACTAAAATTATAATAAAAAAGATCACCTCATTAATTATAATATCATGAATGAATAAAATAAAAAATTAGAATATTAATCCATGGTAAAACGTTACAATATTGGTCCCGTTTTCTACGCATTCACTGATTTTGTTTGTCAACAAGTTAAAATAGGATTTAAGAGTATAGAAATCGGGTTTCTGTTGCTAATAATTTTTTATTAAATTTAGTATACAGGGTATGTGCAATACACGTTAAAAAATTAAGATATAACGATAGTAAAATATAACTATCTGTTTGTGCTTATTAATATTATTGTCAAATAATCATAACAATTTGGTATAATATATTATGCTATATGTTTTATAAAAAATGTGATTTTTTAAAGTATGTTATATACAAGACAACAAGAAAGTCAATATCGAATACTATTTATATTTAGGCAAGATATATAAATGACAAAAATAAATATAAAATTAAAAAGTTATTACAAATTGATATTTACATGCGCTTATTTAAAATATTTAAAAAATGATCGATAGAATTATGATTTTATTATTTTTAATAACATTAATATCGTATTGTTAGTGTCTAAAAATTTTTTGTATCTTAAAATTGTGAGTCGTTTAGATATAGAGATAGTATTTACTTATTATATTTGCTCATCTTTAATATTTAATAGTAGTATATGAAAGTACACTTGAGGGGGTGTGAATAGGTGTAAGGCTAATCTAATGACAAATAATGCGGAATTAAAAACTAAATGCAACAAACTCAGTGTAACCAAAGAGTGTAGCCGAATTCTCGGTGAAGGGCTCTGAACTATCTCCTCTAAATTCCTCTAAATAAGAGTTGAGGGCTATATGAAGCTCTCTTGGTTTAACACAAGTGAGGCACACACACAATCAAACCAAGCATATAAGTATGAATTAGCAATATGAATGATGCAAGGTACAATATAAAAAGAGAGAGTTAGAGAAAGTGGATCAAACGCAAGTACACGGATATGTTTCGAGGTTCGAGCACACAGCTTACGACCTTCACACAGAATGATTTCCACTAACTCTACGACTTCCCACACAGGGAACTTCCACTGAGGATTTGGGTAAATACAATCGGGAGTACACAACTCCTCTCTCCAACAAAACAACCTCTCATTAGAGGCAAGGCACAAAGCCAAATAAGATCAACCTCACAATTGAGGGATAGGCACAAAGCCACACAATCACCTCACACTTGAGGGATAAGGCACTTAGTCACCACTCTAATAATCACCTTTTCTCTAAGAGGGATATCAATACAATCACCTCTCACTAGAGGGATATCACAAATAAAGGAGGGCTTATAGCTTGGTGGTCTCTCTCAACCACAAACTAATTTTCCTACAAAACAAAGATCCTATAGATAGGATAGATTGATAAGCTCAAGTGTGAGAAAACAAAGAGTTTGAAAATAAAAAACACAAAGAGAAACTCTAGGGAAAAATTCTAGATAGAAATGTAAATGAAGATCAAATCAATTCCCAAAGATTTTTCTTTTCTTTGATTTTTCCAACTCTTTTAAAAATAAATAAGATCAATCTTTTGGCTCTAAAAACTCTTTTAAAAACTTGTATTAAACACTGAAAGAATGAGAATTTTTGCTCTTAAAAAACTTGTTGAAAACCAACTCAAATATGGGGTATTTATAGCCCCAAATGAAATCTGCCCGTTGGCAGCTGGAAAGGGCAGAATTGCCCTTCCGGTCGACCGTCCGGTCGACCGTCCCAACGGTCAGATTTCTGTCCATTGTGCCTCCGGTCGACCGGGACTAGATACAGAGAGCAGCAGCTCTCTGTCGGTCGACCGGGGACATTTCTAGAGAGCAGAGCTCTCTGGACGGTCGACCGGCCCACCAGCCCTGGCTGCGTCCACATTCTGTGCACGTCGGTCGGCCGGACCAGTCGACCGACTTCTGCCTCAGTCGACCGTTTCGGTCGACCGGCAGACAGCCTGGTCCAACAATTAGGGATTTAAATTGTCTTTTTGGCTACTAAAAATCTCATAAAATACATATAAATTTCACAAAAATCAGTTCTTATTAGATCTTTGAAATACAAATATGTTTGACAAAAATTCAATACATATTTTAAACAATTTGAACCATTTTTGTGTGATTGAAAATTTGCCTTAAACAAAAACCGTATTTTCCGTAACTAGGATTTTTGAAATGGAAAATCGTTTTCTCTAGAACTCATGCAAATACAAAAACATGATATTGAAACAACTTTGAAGTATATTGTATATGGATAGAATCCAATATACATGAAAGATATTATATCTATGTTTTTGACATTAAATCTAAAAATAAGTTTTGTTTAAATACAAAACTCCAAACACATGAATAGACTTATCAAAATAAGTTTTTCTAAGTATATGAAGTATAGATGTATATAGATCAAATCTAATATACATTAAACCATGTAAACTTGTTTTGATTCTATCTATTCATGAAAATCAAGATCGGTTAAACCGAAAAACCAAAACACGAAACTTGTGTGTGTATTGTGAACTTGAGCATATCAACACTATCTAATCTTTACAATGATCTAAACATAATCTTAAACTAAACAAACTGATGTCTTCTTGTAGAACGCCGTCTCCAAGTCGACTCGATCCAAACGTGATCCACCGAGCTTGACTCCAACCGAGTGCTAGATGTGAATATGACGCTCGAGCTCTTGAATCACCATGTGAAAGCTCCAAAACACCTTTGTTGAAGCTAATCACCTACTAATATCTTGATTAAATATCTGAAACTAAATATCACAAGATTATTAGTAAACAATAACTACATGAGTTAATCATCATCAAAACTAGAGTGAAGAGCCTCTAGGCCAACAATTCCCACCTTTTTGATGATAACAAAACTCATGGAGTTATATATGCATGGATAAAGTTAAGCTTCATAGAAGCTCCCCCTTAACTCATGCATAGCAATAAACAATAAGATATTCAATGAATGCTCAACATAAATATGCATAAACATGATATTTGATACCAATGGAATAAACAAGCTCATGATACCAATTTTAAAATAAAAATGTTCTTAAAACAATGTTGCTCTTGATACCAATAAAAACTCTTGATACCAACAAAAGATGCTCTTGATACTAATGGTAAAAGATAACAAATTTAAACAAACATGCATATAAACAAACATGCATATATCAAACTCCAAAATATCTCTCCCCCTTTTTGTCAATTCATCAACAAAGGGGTACAAACAATAAAGGGCATAAATAATATTTTTCTCCCTTTATGCATAAATCAAACAACAAAGATATATATGCTATATAGATTCATGAAGAGGAGAGACGTGAAGTTAACTTCCCATACATACATGCATTTATATGAAAAGAGATGACTAAACCCTAACCACATAAAGCATAATATGCAATATATAAAAGGAGATGTGAAGCTCCTACTACACACGTGTACTACATACCAAAGAAAAGTCAATCACTTCAATATGAATACACTCAACATGAATCTATATATAAAGAAGATGTTAAGCTTCCCTTGCATATAAGCAATACAAATCAAAACATTATGATACCCAATTGAAAAATATATCAATTTAGTATGAAGGTATGCATCGAAATATTATGATACCAATTTATGATATCAAAAACCAATCTTTTAGGTTAAATACTAAAATTATTTTGCAGGAGAGATACCAAATAGAGAATAATATCAATTTAAGATTCTTAATACCAATATTGAAAATAAAACATATACCAATTGAAAATAATTTTCATTAGGAGCATAGGAAATTAAATGAAAACTAAGATATCATTTTTCAATATAAAGAGTGGGAGTAAGATACCAAAGGTAAACAAACCGATTGAAAGGTAAAACATGAATTTTCTCCCCCTTTATGAAATACTAATGAAAACGATGCATAAGCTTGTATAAGATACCAATTTAAAAATAATTGTTGTTAAGGACTAAATCAAGCTTAGCATAACAAAATTTGTGCTCAAAGATATAGAGATATAGGAAGCACAATCAAAACACGTATATATGTATGGAAAATTAAATACCAATCGAAATTGATACTATTTGAAGTTGAAGCATACATATATAGAAGCAAATATGAATATACAAAATAGATATCAATTGTGAAATCAATTGAAAATACAATGAGAATTAAATATATAACTCATACTCCCTACTACCCATTTCATGTACATGTTTAAATAGATTTTCAATAATGCATACAAGGCATGGTCGCCCAACCAACCGGCCATTTATGGTAGGGGTTTTCAAAAATAAGTTTGAAAATAATTATAACACGTTTGAAAACTCTACCACATGAAGAATAACGCAACTAGTTTTATGAAAAACTTAAAAACTAGTACGAATTCCTTCAAGTAAGGAATAAAATAAGAATATATCCATGAAACATGAAAATCACTCAACAATTAACACTCAGAAAAAAAAATATATAAGACTCATGAAAACAAAGTCATGAGAAAACAAGAATGATGTAAGTGTACAAGTTTTGTGTGAAAGACATAGTCAAGGAAATAGGCAATTAAGATTTAATATGAAATTCCTTAAAACATGAAAAATATGAAAATCTAATTTTCATCAAAATAATTCAAACTTCAAGGCATATGTATGTTTTGTCAAAACTAAAGGCATACATACATATCCAAACACAATTGAGTCTATAATAAAATATTGCATGAAAAGCAAAGGACTCAAGGTTATACATGTATATCCAATAGTTTTGGCAAAATTAACATATACATGAAGTTAAACACATATTAATGAAAAACATGTCCAAAAATAGGAAATACAAGTCAAAATGCATGAATCATCAAAATTAGGATGTACTAGTACATCTAATGAGTACAAATGAGCAATTAAGCACAAATATCTAATAATCAATTTGTGACTCATTAGTTGTACAAGCATATGCACAAGTTTTAATGAAAAATTACATCTAAACATGTAATCAAAACATGAAGCATATAAATAAAACATAAATATGATCATTATATGAATGCACATGTTTAGAGTCATGATATACATGATAGCTAAACTAAAGTGAGAATACAAAAATAATAATCCATATGAACATGGGTGTAACTCAAATACTATACATGTATGTCACAAATCTAATTATCATGGTATTTATCATAATAATCATGAAACATCAAAACATGCTAAAATCAATAATGGAAGCATGTAAACATAAATGGGAGTTAGTGATCGTTACTAAAATCATGAGGGTCATCTCTATATCTCCAAACCAAGGTGGTTCTCCCACCAAACTCCCCTTAAAAGTGATGCATCCAAAATTGTCACTTTTAAGCTCGGAGCGCATCCACCTCAAGGCACCAACACTCTCATGTCAAGTGAGAGCCCACACCTACATCAAATATCATAGGGGTGAATTTGGTACTCATACTCTTTTGGGTCCATGAAGGTTAGCACCTTTCTTAACCCAAACAAATCTATTTGCTAAATTTACATCATGTGTTCTATCATAACAAAACTTAGCAAGGTGGCGCTTATGTCTACAATGTGTACAAGTATACACATGAGCATACATAGTGTTATGAGTGTGAACGTAAGGAGCATGTGTATGCCGTGGTTTGTGTGCATACATATTTGGAACTTGTTTCTTTTGAAACATGGATTCTAACCGTGTGTGATTCATGGTACATTGGCTCAAAGTGGAGCCCAAACAATCAACATTCTTCTTCAACATACAAATATCATTTTCAATCATGGAAGAAGAGGTGCATGTAATAGATACACTAGGTGGTAATGCTATTCTAGCATGGCAAACATGAGAGTCTAAATCATTTTTCAAAGAAATGTTTTTCTTAAAAACCAAATCCAATTCTTTTGATATAGAAATAATTTTGTTTTTCAAAGATTCATTTTCTTTTACAACAAAATCAAGTTTTGAAGATATAACTTCATTTTTCTTCAAAATAATTTCACAATCATTTTTATTTTTCAAAATTTTATTTTCATATAGGGCAAGTTCAAGTTGGGATTTCAATGAGTCCCTTTCATTTGAAATCTCAATCTTCTCTTGCAAAGCCACATCATGTTTTGAAATCAAATCCTTATTTTCTTTATTGAGTTCAAAACTTTTCTTTTTCAAAGCTTTATATTTTTCTAATAATTTTTCACAAACAATTAAAAGTTCTTCATTTAATGCATCGACATCAATATATTCATCACAAGAAGAACTAGCACTATCTAGTTGAGTATCCGAATGTACCTTAAGGGAGTCATTCCCTTAAACTATGAAGCAATGTTGGTCGAACTCTTCTCCACTAGATTCCTTCTCCTCTTGGTTTGGCAATTGAAGCTTTGAAGAGGTCAAGATGTTCCACACTACAAAGGCGGAATCACAATGAGAAACTATGTTTAAATATTCTTTGCTAAGTAATTTTCTAAGTGCCTCTAGGGCTAGTGCATTGGTCTCTATATGCATGCTATTACTAAGGTAAGATTCCTTAGTAATGGAAAGATAAATTTTATAACTTATGGCTTTTAAATGCCAACTCATCCTAACCTTCCATATATCAATTTTAGAGATATCAAACATGGGAGGGTTATTCCATGAGTGCAAACAATATGTGTGCAAATGCAAATGATAGATTAGCTAACCAAGATCTCACTCCTAGGTGGTTAAACCTAAGATCAGGAGCGTAGGCTCTGATACCAATTGAAAGTACACCTAGAGGGGGGTGAATATGTGTAAGGCTAATCTAATGACAAATAATGTGGAATTAAAAACTAAATGCAACACACTTAGTATAACCAAAGAAGGTAGTCGAATTCCCGGTGAAGGGCTCTGACTATCTCCCCTAAATTCCTCTAAATAAGAGTTGAGGTGCTATATGAAGCTTTCTTGGTTTAACACAAGTGAGGTACACACACAATCAATACCAAGCATATAAGTATAAATGAGCAATATGAATGATGCAAGGTACAATATAAAAAAGAGAGAGTTAGAGAAAGTCGATCAAACGCAAACACACGGATATGTTTCGAGGTTCGAGCACACAGCTCTACATCCCCGCCTTCACACAGAAGGATTTTCACTAACTCGTCCACAAGGACTCCCACACAGGGAACCTCCACTGAGGATTTGGGTAAATACAAGCGGGAGTACACAACTCCTCTCTCCAACAAAACAACCTCTAACTAGAGGCAAGGCACAAAGCCAAACATCATCAACCTCACAATTAAAGATAGGCACAAAGCCACACAATCACAATCACCTCACACTTGAGGGATAAGGCACTTAACCACCACTCCAATAATCACCTCTTCTCTAAGAGGGATATAATACAATCACCTCTCACTAGAGGGATATCACAAATAAAGGAGGGTTTACAACTTGGTAGTCTCTCTCAACTACAAACCAATTTTCTCACAAAACAAAAATCCTATAGATAGGATAGATTGATAAGCTCAAGTGTGAGAAAACAAAGAGTTTGAAAATCTAAAACACAAAGAGAAACTCTAGGAAAATTCTAGATAGAAATGTAAATGAAGATTAAATTAATTCCCAAAGACTTTTCTTTTCTTTGATTTTTTTTCAACCCTTTTAAAAACAAATAAGATCAATCTTTTGGCTCTAAAAACTCTTTTAAAGACTTGTATTAAATACTAAAGAATGAGAATTTTTGCTCTTAAAAAACTTGTTAAAAACTAACTCAAATATGGGGTATTTATAGCCCCAAATGAAATCTGCTCATTGGCAGCTGAAAGGGCAGAATTGCCCTTTCGGTTGACCGCTCGGTCGACCTACGCAACGGTCAGATTTCTGACCATTGTGCCTTCGGTCGACCGCCCGGTCGACCGGGATTGGATACAGAGAGCAGCAGCTCTCTGCCGGTCGACTGGCCCGGTCGACCGGGGCCATTTCCAGATAGCAGAGCTTTCTGGACGGTCGACCGGCCCACCAGCCCTGCTGCGTAAATGTTCTGTGCACGTCGGTCGATCGGACCGGTCGACCGACTTCTGTCTCGGTCAACCGTCCTGGTCGACCGGCAGACAGCCTGGTCCAACTAATTAGGGATTTAAAACTTGTCTTTTTGGCTACTAAAAATCCCATAAAATACACATAAATTCTACAAAAATCAGTTCTTATTAGATCTTTGAAATACAAATAATGTGTAACAAAAATTCAACACATATTTTAAACAATTTGAACCATTTTTGTGTGATTGAAAATTTGCCTTAAACCAAAAACCGTATTTTCTGAAATTAGGATTTTTAAAATGGAAAATCGTTTTCTCCAAAACTCATGCAAATACAAAAATATGATATTGAAACAACTTTGAAGCATATTATATATGGATAGAATCCAATATACATGAAAGATATTATATTTATATTTTTGACATTAAATCCAAAAATAAGTTTTGTTTAAATACAAAACTCCAAACACATGAATAGGCTTATCAAAATAAGTTTTTCTAAGTATATGAAGCATAGATGTATATAGATCAAATCTAATATACATTAAACCATGTAAACTTATTTTGATTCTATCTATTCATGAAAATCAAGATCGGTTAAACCAAAAAATCAAAACATGAAACTTGTGTGTATTGTGAACTTGAGCATATCAACACTATCTAATCTTTACAATGATCTAAACACAATTTTAAACTAAACAAACCGATGTCTTCTTGTAGAACGCCGTCTCCAAGTCGACTCGATCCAAACGTGATCCACCGAGCTTGACTCCAACCGAGTGAGCATGACGCTCGAGCTCTTGAATCACCATGTGAAAGCTCCAAAACACCTTTATTGAAGCTAATCACCTACTAATATCTTGATCAAATATCTGAAATTAAATATTACAAGATTATTAGTAAACAATAGTTACATGAGTTAATCATCATCAAAACTAGAGTGAAGGGCCTCTGGGCCAACAGTATAAATAACGCGCTAACGTTTCCAATGACATTATAAGTAAAAAAATTTAATTTGCTTGAAAATTAATTAAACATAAAAAGGTTTAAATTTAATCTACTTCACTTAGTTATGGTGGTTTCTTAACAAAAATACTTCTTTAAGATTTAGCTATTTTATGCATCATTATATTCTTAATAATTATTTGAAAAAATTGTTTTGAGGAGCTCAACAATTGTTTGAAATACCAAAAAGGCTTGAAGTTTGTGAATGTGCTAATAAGGGCTTTGATTAAGAATTTTGTGCTTTTAGGGGTATATCTCCACCACATGACAAGGGTACATTGTATTTACTTAATGCCCATATTATCCTTTTTTTTGTCCTTTAACCTTTTGTCCTTTTATCCTTTTGATTGCAGCAATTCTCGTCATCAATTTTGAAGTGGACAAAAAATAATTGCTTCATAAAAGGTTGTTTGCTTCAAAATTTATAATTAACTTGACTAAAATATGTAAAGAATAATTTAAATATTTTAAAAATTAATTATACAAAAATAAAAAAGTAATAAATGACTTGTTTTATAAAATCATTTAAACTTTAGTTTATAAAACAAAAATTATTTAACATATGAATATTTATTTATTTATTTTTCACTAGTTTATTTGTTTATCTTTTATTTTATTAATTTATATATATACTAAAAAATAATATAATTTGTCCAGCTCGGAGGCGGAGCGGCGAGCTCGTGGCGGAAGCTCGGCAAAATCACAAAATTACGTCAAATTTTAAAATTACAAAATTAGAAAAATAGTAATTTGTTTACTTAAATTTCTATCCATTTTTGTCTATTTTTGTTCATTTATTAAAAATTTGTCTATTGTATTTAGTTTCATTCCACCAAACTTTGAATTTGTTATAAATATAGTACAATTCATCACAAATCACAAATTTATCACTTATCTTAAAACAATCATTAGCAAAATTACCTCAATCTCATGAGCAAAATTACATTAAAATCATCAAAATATCTCAAAGTCATCAATTACTTCAAAACTAGTTTTTTGTCAAATTTTGAATTTCTCATTCACTTTTGACTACTTTTGTATACAATTTGGGTATCAGAGTCTAGGTTCACACCTGATGTGGGTAACCACCTAAGTCAATACTCATGCTCTTACCAACAGTATAATCAGATTCAGATTAGAACTCATCTGTATCTGAATTTGGGGATTCCAGGTACGAGTATAAGAATATCTCATTCCATTGACAATCCATTTCTTGTTTCCTAATATTTCCTAATTTCACTTATCATTTTAAATATTGTGATTTCTAATCATTTCTCTTTCATAACCTTGATTCTTTTCCTATTATTTTGATATCTGATGCTAGTCACCCAGTCTGAAGCTCGATATAGATATCAGAGTGTCGTAGTAGAAGCATCGTAGGCCCATAAGATCCTGGTTCAGGAACTGTAAATATTGTTCTCCCAACTGAATTGAAATTTTGAGGATAAAATTTTTGCAAGGTGGGGAGAAGTGCAACCTACAGTTTTAGATGTACGTGTCATTGTATCAGTACTCGATACGGTATACAAACTTAATTTGATCTTTTTGATACTCAGATTAAACTAATTTCAATTTCAAATAATATTTTATAATATTTTAGATTTTTTAAAATTTTCTGAATTTTTTCTAAATTATTTTGGAAAATCTCCGAATTCGATGTCAACCGATATTGGTAATCGACTCCAAGATTTTTAGTTCACCAACAGAGTTGAATTTTAGGAATCAGTTTTCAAATTTTTCATCAAAATCATATTTCTGTCTTAGAATATTTTTGAGGATTTTTCTGAATTATTCAAAAATCTGGCTGAGCCGATGTCGACCTGTATCGTCGATATATTCTAGAATTTTAACTTGCGAACCTGATTTCATATTACTCCTCAGCGTAATATTTCTTATTTTGAAGAATTTTTAGAATCGTTCTGAACTTGTCAAATTTAACCCTAATTAAATAAAATTGAATAATTTATTTTCTTCTTTTCTTCTTTCCTAATCCAATTCTTTTCCTTCCCTTGCAAGCCAGCCAATTCCACCGACTTCCAACCGCTTTCCTCCACCGACTTCTCGTTCCCCCTCCCTCTTTCTATTAATCTCTTTCTTATGACTCTCTCTTTCTCTCTCTATCACTCTCTCACCCTATTTCTCTTACCCTTCCTTTCTCTGTCTCACACTCACTCCCTCCTCCCTGTCATTTCCTAGGCCAAATCTCCGCAAGAGGCCAGCTGCCGGCGGCGGCTGTGGTGCTGACGCAGGCCGCTGCCCCCTCCCTCTACCTTAACTTTCTATTTCTCTCTCTTTCTCCTACTCACGTTCTCTCTTTTCCTTTCTATCTTTCTTTCTTCTCCTCCTTTCTCACTTCAACTACTCCTCCTCTTCTTATCTGCCATCGGCCAGGCCTCACCGCTAGCCAGGCCTCACCGTCGCTACTCGCCATGGATGGTCCACGCCGACCTCCTCCTTTTCCATCTTCTCTTCTCTCTCTTTCTTTCTATCTTTCTCTTCCTTCTCTCTTCCCACTTTTGTTTTCTCCTCCCCCATCACCGCTGGCCGGCCAGCGAGACCACCTATGTCAGCCAACGACCGCTCGAGGTTGCGCCGCCGCTGGCCAACCAGGCCAGCCGCGCCTCCTCTCAATCTCTCTCTCTCTCGTTCTCTCTCCCCCCCATTTGGATCCTAAACTCAATTAATTCAAACCCGAACCAATACCCAATAAACCAAAACCAATTCAATTATGGGTTTAAGTCAAATGGTTATGGGGTGTGGATCTAAACCGACTCATTAGGAGTCAAAACCCGTTTCTAAACCTACTAAAAGTAAAATTAGATTTGAACCCCTTTGTAAATTCAATTATTACAATGGAGACCTTATTATTGCATATTTAACCTATTTGTTATGATTTTAATGTTCGGGCGATAACTTAAGCATCTGAGTCCGATTTGGACGATTCTCAAGTCGTTGGCATTGTAGGAAAGAGAGCTACATTCATTATCACTTTGTAAGTGTTTTTCTTTAATAAATCATATTTTATCATGTTTAATCAAATTAATTGTTTTATTTAATAAATCATAATAATCAGTAAATCACTGTAAATATTATTTAATAAATTGTAATTATCAAAAATCACTATAAATAAAGATGTGTTAGTGATTACTAATATTTTAGGATGAGTCTTAATTTAAGATAAACATGTAGATGGATTATTATATACATTGAAACAATAGATAAAAAGAAATTCCGGAATAGTAACCAAATTACTAATTATTAAAATAATTGTGAAGAGTTTGAAGATAAAAACTTGCATACAATTCACTTGCAATATTGATCATAATAATAATAATAAGAATAATAACAAATACTCAATTACACATGTTTCTATTACATCTATCACTTTGGATATTGTCATTTCATATAGATCTATCACAGTTACACATGTACACTAATACACGGATACTCTATTATACTAGACACTGTCACTATTACATGGATACTCGACACTGTTATTTCATGAGCTAGTATCACTATTACACGGACACTGTTATTCCATATACTAGTATCATCCATCGTTACACAGACACTCTACTATTCTGGACATTGTTATTTAATGTAGAGCTTGTTACACTAAAAACTGTTATTACATGTACTTGTATCACCGATTACATGAATATATTACATTTGTATTTTATATACCTGTATCACCGTTACATGAGTACTTTATACGGTTATGGCATGTACTTGTCACATGAATTTATTTGTATACAAGCTTTTATTGTTCCTGTATTCCCGTTGCATGGATCACTATTTCTGTTACGTGGCTTATTGTTATATGCATACCTCTGTATCCTTGTTACATGATTATTACAAGCTTGTTTTCTGTAATCTTGATATTGATATGATATTCCTGTTACTGGATATGTGAGTTGTTGATATGCGATATGTGGAACTAAGTGCCACGTGGATCTAGGACACAAGGGCCACCTCTAGAATCCCACATCTCTTGTTTCTTATTTTTTATTATCTTATTTCATGCTATCAACGGAGCTCATATCCTGTTACATTGTTATATGTACCATATATTGTTCTTTTTCCTGATACACTGTGTAATTTAAATATAATAAATATAACATGTGGATAGGTGAGACTTGATGGTTGACTAGATCTTATCGGGTGGATATTTGGATCCATTATAGTCCCACTGCAGGGGACGAGGTAGTACTGGCTACCGTCGGTTATAACTCGTTGAGCTCTCATTTCCTGTTACTTGTTCAGCCTTAGCGGTTTGGCCCTGATCTCAGCAGCCAGGGTCTGTTTAAGGCCGTGATCACGGGTATGAAGGGGTACACCCACCCGATTAGAGCTCCTTGACCATTGGGTTTCCAATTAACACAATAAAACAGCTTAAACAATAGTGACATCAGGAACTCTTATTATTTAGTCACTCTCTCGTTCAGATCATTGTACCAGTATATCATGTGCGGATGGGTTCGACTGGAGTACGGGCTCCGGTATGAACTGCTGTGATATGGGAGACTGGAAGAGATTGATTAAAATATCAGGTGATACTTATTATTATATAAATAATATTACTTCCTCGATGCATGCATGTTATTGTTCGTTTATACTTGTTACATTTTCAGGTATCTTGTTCACCATCATGTCACATGTATACGTGTTACACTTCCTGATACTTGTTACACTTTATGTGGAGACTTGCTATTCATGTATACGAATACTTTGCATTCTATGTATTTTCTATTTTACGTATTCTCTGTAAACACATTGTTGTTGTATGTGGTTATTCTGCGCACTTCATGTAGACATGTTCATAGTAACCATGATCCCCTTATGCTATTGTTATTGTTAGTTTAAAAGATACATATACAATAAGTAAAATTGGTACATGTTACGTAAACAAATTTATATTATTATTATCTCACTAAATAATGTATCAGGTAATCCATATAGATAATAAAATCATGTAAATGACATAATAATAGAAAGTTAATTGAACCCTTGACATCGTTAATATTTTCCTTTTGTAAATCATTGTTTTATAAAATATATACTGTACATTATTGTAAAAGTACCACTGTTATAACATGCATGCTAGGTATTAACACTCTTATGGTGCTATTATAGTCCTCTATTGTTTACACTAATTGTTAGTATGATATTATTGTATCACAATATTGAATCATATATTATATATTATTGTAATTGTAAATACTATTATAGTATATATTACTGCTTCTCTCATTTTATCACTCACTAGGTCGCTTTCTGACGACCCAGGGTTTGCGGGTCCATATTGAAAATTTGAGATATCGTGTACCAGATATTTCATGGGATGCACATAGGAGACCAGTAACCTATACTATTCATATGTATCTTTATTATTCTGTCTTTATTTCTTTATTTATCCCTGTTTTCATATCTATCATGATCACTGACCCCTTTTTCAGGTATTCTTGTACTTATTTATGTTCGAAATAGAGTACAGTATATTGTGTTTATTTTCCTGTACTGAGGCTTAGCGTATATACGTGGAGGTATTTTCGCTCTGCATATATACATCCTCGTAGCGTCCCCGTATTCGCGGGATCGGGGTGTTATATATATTGTAAATTTGTTCAACTGCTTAAATTTTTGTCCACTTTTGTCTATTTTTGTTCACCTATTGGAAAATTTGCGCACTATATGCAATTTATAACTACCAAATTGTGAATTTATCTACAAATAGAGTAAAAATCATCACAAATCACAAATTCATCACAAACTTATCACTCATCCTAAAAAAGATCAGCAAAATTACCTTAAAATCACAAATTACTTAAAAATTCATAAGCAAAATTACATCATAATCATCAAATTACCTCAAAATCATCAAATTATCTCAAAACCAGTTTTTGTCTAATTTCTAAATTTTCCATCCACTTTTGACTATTTCTGTATATAAATTAAAAAATTTGTCCAACTACTTAAATTCTCTCCGCTTTTGTCATTTATGTTCACTTATTGAAAAAATTATCCATTATATTCAATTTTTTGTCCGTCAACTGTGAATTTATCTATAAATATAATAAAATTCATTACAAATCACAAATTCATCACAAGTTTATCACTCATCCTAAAAATTATCAGCAAAATTACCACAAAATGACAAATTACCTAAAATTCATAAGCTAAATTACATCAAGGTCATCAAATTATCTCAAAATCATCAAATTACATCAAAACCATTTTTTGTCCAATATCTAAATTTTTTATCCACTTTTGACTATTTCTGTCTACATGTTGTAAAATTTGTTTAGCGACTTAAATTTTTATCCACTTTTTGTCTATTTCTATCTACTTATTGAAAAATTTATCCATTATATACAATTTTTGTCCACCAAACTGTGAATTTATCTAGAAATAGAGAAAATTCGTCACAAATTTATCACTCATCCTAAAAAATCATCAGCAAAATGACATCAAAATCATCAAATTAACGTCAAAATTATCAAATTACCTCAAATTTTCTTTTTGTCTAATTTTGAAATTTCTGTTCAATTTTGACATTTCTGTTTACATATTGTAAAATTTGTTCAACGACAAATTTTTTGTTCATTTATTGGAAAATTTGTCTGCTATATTCAATTTCTGTCTACTAAACTTTGAATTTATCTGCAAATAGAATAAAATTCTTCACCAATTATAAATTCGTCACAAATTTATCACTCATCTTAAAATATCATCAACAAAATTATTTCAAAATCACAAATTACCAAAAAAATCATGAGCTAAATTACATCAAAATATCAAATTATTTCAAGATCATCAAATTACCTAAAAACCAATTTTTGTCCACTTTCTAAATTTTCCGTTCATTTTTGACTATTTCTATTTACATATTGCAAATTTTGTCCAATTCTTAATTTCTGTCCACTTTTGTTTGTTTCTGTCCACTTATTTGTACACTATATTCAGTTTTTGTCCACCAAATTGGGAATTTGTCTACAAATAGAGAAAATTCATTACAAATCACAAATTCATTTCAATTTTATCACTCATCCTAAAAATCATCAAAGAATTACCTTAAAAATTCATGAGCAAAATTACCTCAAAATCAACAAATTACCTCAAACTCATCAAATTACAAAATCATCACAAAATTGAAATCAAATAAAATGATAACAGTGGTTTGAAATAAAAATAAAAAGATAGATATAAATATTTATTTTGAGTGATTTTAGATGATAGAGTTTTTTAATTACTTAAATAGTCTTGACTTAAAGATATATTTTTAAGTTTTATTAATGAAAAAAATTCTGAAAATGTTAAAATTGGGGGGGGGGGAAATCTTTTTAGAATATTTCAAAACTGGTACTTTTTTTAGTAGTATCGATATAGGTAGATTAAGCTAACTTGGTTTCATGAGTTAAATATTATTAATTTAGCCTTAAATAGAGATTTATAAATGTCAGGACACGGCGTCCAAAACTAAAGATAAAAGGCATGTGATGAAGGCTGACGACATATCCATAAGAGTGAACTAGTCCCTATAGAGTATTAAGCTCAACTAACCTGTACACATAAACCTGCTGCAAAAATAATAGTACATATACCACATGCATTTATGACAAGAAACAATTAAGGTAGATCAAATGACCAAGGTCCAACAAAATGAAACAAAATATCTAAATCCAAATGGGTCATCAATGTATCATTATTGGAGTAAAAATAAATCGGAGTAGCAACACATAATCTATCACATAACATAAATAAAACAAATAGAATAAAAATAGGAAAAACTGCAGTGGCAAAATCACAATCACTGGTGTTCAACTGGATCTTCATAGAGAGCTTCGTCCCCTTTCGCAAAATATCTTTATACTGTATGTAGGACCTGAGCAATGCAAACTGAGGGGAGTCAAAATCTTCCAACAATCATGTAAAACAAGGGAAGGTGCATACATAGGTTACGTGTGTGCGTATTACAATACTACTATTAAAATGCTAGATAAGGAATATCATGAATAAAACTATAAAATAGAAGATATTTCATCACTGTAAAAAAAATTAACTGATACTCAAAAATGTGTACCCTAACATATGTCTTTAATCTTATTGATTATTATTAACCTAACTAATGTGGTACTTAATTGCGCCACATAGCATAACTGTTTTCCCACATACCAAACGATGTTATATCGTAACTGCCTAGTAATGAAGTACATGTGTTTTAAAAGGGTACCGTGCATGCCCGGTACCATAATCTAACATTCCTAGTGCTGTACTAGAACAAGCTGCGAAGCTCTGACAACTGACAACTGTGATTACAGCCCGCAATAAATCTCTCTCTAATAATATCTTAACATCAGTCAAAACTATCAAACAAAATTTTTAACCTCATTTCTTAACTCAGCTTAATCACAAGGTCTAACCTTTTGCTAAAAAGGAACTAGGGTTAAATCTGAACAATAAGATTTTGTAATATTTAATCCCAATGTCTAAGGACATTTATGAAAAATTAGCCTTAACAAATTGACTGGGAAAAACCAATTAGGTAAATTTTATCGGTTAGTTTTTTTTTTTTTTGAGAAAGAGCAATTGTTATTTAAGAAGAGAAAATTTATTACTAAAGATAATCTATACTATTATAAAAAACATCATTTGAAAATTTTAAAACATATCTTGAAAGAAAAGATATATTAATATTTATTTCATCCTAAATAAATAGTGATCTATGAGCTGTAACGGAAACGCTCACAATATTTATTTCAGTTCCCTGTTTGCTAATTATTCTCCCATTTATTTTCCCTACTCGTAACGTGCGGAGCACGTGGCCCCGCACACTGCTAGAACGGGCTCTTTCTGCGTACTTGGGCCCTCTAAGGAGCAGGCCGGATCAGTTTAACAAGTTATCGAGTCCAACCCGATTAAAAAGCTATTTAAATCGGGTCTCTCTTTCTGCTAATTTCCTCTCCATTCTCTGCGCGTCGTTCTTTTTCCCCAATTTCTTGGTCCCAAAGAAGTCAAACTCTCCCTCTCTCTGATCTCAGCGCAACATTCCGCCGCCGCCCGCCGCCGACGAGGGCGTCATCGTCGACTCTCCGAAAGGGTATCTTTTGCACTCCTATTTCTTCTTTCTTTCAAATATTTCTCCCTCTTCCTTCTGCTGATGTTTCTGCTGCGTCCTTCTCCTTCTTATGCTCAAGATTATAAATGTTTGGAACCCCTTTAAGCGTATGCCTTGCCTGTAAGAATTTTTAATGTTTTAAGATCTGCACAATTTGGGAGGTCAATCGTAAGTTTTGTTAAGAGATTTGTTTTGCTATATTGTGATGCTGTTAGATTCAATGAACTCCCTTTCTTCAACCAAAGTCAACTTGTTTATAGCAAAGATCTCTGTGATATTGACCGTGTCAGAATCAAGATCATCGTTTAAGCCATAGATATTTGAGTTGCAACATCGAACTAGATCCTGACCCACTGTCAAATCTGGGTTGAAGAGTCAGCCCGCCTGCCTCTGAGATCTTAGATCGATATGGATTTGATGTAAATTTCTAAGTGTCACAAGGCTTAGATTTTTTGGAACTTAATTTTTAAAGCCTATCAAGAACTCTTTCTTTTTCCAAATTTTCTATCTTCTTAGTTTTCTGAAGAGATGTCAATAGTCATAAGTTATAGGGTGCTTATTATGCAGTTGATTTATATAATTATGATTTATGTTCAGTATTTAGATGCAAGGTGTGGGGAGGAGAGGATTTAAAATCTAGTTGATAGAATTTTTTAACTTTTGTTGGAGATAGCCTAGAGATTTGAAGTTCAGTAAGACTAAACCAGCACATAAATTGTTGTAGAGCCTAATTATTGTCTTGACGATTTGTTGCCCCATGTGTATTACGCGGATCAACTTGCGCGGCCAGGTCGCCGCTCTCGGGGGCTCTGGGGCAGAGCCCCCAGACCAAAATTATTTTGAGAAGTCCCCTTTGCAGATTTTGGCACTCCATTTATAAGCGTTTGGGCGAGATCAGAGTTTCACTATTCGGAGAGGCATGTCAGAGAGGCATCTCATAGTCACTCCGAGATATAGCCCAATATCACTCTGGAGTCGAGAACAAGGCAGCTCAGAGTGTCAGTTTGGAGAAGCAGTTCGAAGGTTACTCTGCGATGAAAAGCAACTCGGATATTCTGGACGGCTGTCAACGGCAATTTGGAGACTTCACACTTATAACCCTAGATCTTCTTTATAGGAGATGCACCGGCATTCGGGTTGGTCAACCGACAGTTGGCATTTTTCTATTTAGATTCTGATTTTCTCTTTGATCCAATTTCAGAAGTTTTGGTTTTCTTCTCTTCTTGGATTTTCTGGCTATATATTGAGGGGTATTGTACCCTAATTTGTAACCTGTATTGGTGATTTTATTAATAAGATATCTCTCTTCTGCCTGAGGATGTAGGCAAATTGCCGAACCTTGTTAAATCTCATGTTCTTTATTTTGTTCTCTGTTCTTGCTATTGTGATTGTTTTCAGCAACTTTGATTTGGTATTAGATCTTTGGAGGACGCAACAAGTGGTACCAGAGCTTTCCAGATATGTGGGGAGTTTGTTTGGGTGTATCGTTTGAAAACTCGTCTAGGGTTTCATTTGGAGGTAAATTTTCAATCTCTATCTATTTGGATCTATTTTCCATTGGTTTTCCGCATAGTTTGTTAGGTTTTCTGGAGAATATGGCCAATAGCAATCAATCAACGGTGAAGACCGTTAATGTACCAATCGAAGATCGATGTGTTGAAGTTTGACGCCACAAACAATATTTGTATGTTGAGATGCAAGGTGATGGATGCACTGACCGCATCAAATTTGAAAGATTCTCTTCTGTTTGAGAAGAAACTAGAGAAGATCTCAAAGAAAGATTGAAAAAAGATGAATCGGATGACATGTGGCGTCATCAGATCTTTTTTAATACATGATCTGAAGTATCATGTGATGACATAAACTTTCGCAAGGAAGGTTTGGGAGATCCTAGAGAGCAAGTATATGACGAACGAGAACCGCTTGCATCTCAAGAGGAAGCGTTACCACTTTCAGTTGAAGAAGGGAATTTCCATCGACGAGCTTATAAACAACTACGCGAAGTTTCTTGCAGACCTGGCTAACGTGGATGAAGTGGTCAAGGACAAGGACAAGGTGTTGACCTATTGAGCTCTCTTTCAGATGATTATGAGACCTTCACTATCACCTTAATCAATGGAAGTAATTCCTTAGCTATAATGAGATGTCAGCTGCTCTTGTGAACCATGAAAAAGACAGAAAGACAGAGTTCTTCAATAGCACATCAGTAGAGGCGTTGATTATAAGAGGAAGAAGTCTTAATTGGAAGGGCAAAGACTATCGTGGGAGATCTAAGTCCGGGACTGATTTGAAGAAGAATCAGCGTGCTTTCTGTAAAGAGGAAGGACATTGAAAGTTGATTCTTCGAAGCTCAAGAGTAAGAAAAAAGAGTCAAAGCTAGAAGCAAACATCGACTAGGTGAAGAATTCACAGGTGGATGGTTCAGATTTTGACTCGTAAGTTGTTTCATTTACTATCACTACTCCTACAGTTTACTACTCAGATGTTTCTGAATGGATATTGGATACAAGCGCTATTTACCATGTTTGCCCCAAGCGGGATTGGTTCACTAGCTTTAAGAAGCTAGACGGTGGTTTGGTGCCGATGGGTGATGACTTGACCTGTAGCATGGATGGACCTGTAGCATGGATGGAGTAGGTACGAACCTTATCAAGATGATTGATGAGATGGCGAGGGAGTTGAAAGATGTGTGATATGTTCCTCAGATGAAGAACTTTATCTCAATTAGAGTTTTGGAGGCACAGGGTCTAGAGTTTATAGGTAAAGATGGTGTTCTCAAGATGCTTAAAGGATATATAATTGTGTTGAAAGGTGTCAGGCGCAATAACTTCTATTACTTGAAGGATAATATTGTTACAGGGCAACGGACAAATTCAGTTAGTACATATGATGTTTGACCAGGTTATGACATATGAGGCTGAACGCACACGTGAGAAGACTTTGCAAGCTCTTGCAAAGCTAGGATTGTTGAAGGTGTCAAGACCCGCAAATTGAAATTCTGTGAACACTGCATCATTGGCAAGAAGAGCAAGATAAAGTTTGGCACCGCTATTCACTACATAGAGGGGATTATTCATTTTGTTCACATGAATGTTTGGGGACCTATCAAGACGGCATCACTTGGAGATATGCATTACTTTGTGTCATTTATTGATAATTTTTCTAGGTGTTATTGGGTGTACACTATGAGACAAATGAAAAGTCCTAAATTTGTTTGTAGAGTGGAAAAAGCATATGAAAAGACACACATGAAGGAAAATTAAGGTACTCCATTCAGATAATGGTGATGAGTATACTAGTGATCTTGTTCTACAACTATGTCGTGACGAGGGCATAGAAAGTCACTTCACAGTTAGAGAGACACCGCAATAGAATGAGGTGGTTGAGAGGATGAATCAAACCTTGCTGGAGAAGATTCGATGTATGTTATCGAATTATGAATTGTCAAAATCCTTTTGGGCTGAGGCGTTAATGTATATATGCCATCTTATCAATAGATCGCCATCATATGGGATTGGAGATAAAATTCCCATGGAGGTTTGGTCAGGAGAAGCTGCTTAAGACTGTGATTCGCTTAGGATATTTGGGTGTTCTGCCTACCGCCATGTCAAGGAAGTCAAGTTGGATCCTAGAGCGAAAAAATGTGTGTTTTTAGTGTTCAAAAGAGGTGTTAAAGGCTGCAATATATGGGACCCGAAAGACAAGGAGACTATTTTAAGTAGGGATGTCACATTTGATGAAGCTTTAATGATGAAGCCTATTGACTCTTAGTAGATGGAGAATAAGAACACCACAAAGGTATTACAACATGTGGAGAGGATGCTACTCCACGTACTTCTGGTAGTTCAATATCGTTCGAGATTCTACCTACAGTGACACGGGATGAGAATTATGTAGTAGATGAGGATACTGAAGACATTAAGTATTAAGGACAGGTTATGGGTCAGGTCCAAAATTCTGTTGCAGCTGGACGAGGTAGAAGAAACCCACAAAAGCCAGCATGGCTCACTATAAATATGATTGTGGTTTATGCACTCTCAATCATAGAAGATGCTATTTCATCTACATATAGAGAAGTAGAAATCAGTTCTGAGTCTGAGATGGAGTAGAAAGCTATGTTGGAAGAGATGAACTCTCTTCAGAAGAACGACACTAGAGAATTGTCAGAATTACCCAGGAGAAAAAACCCATTGGTTGCAAGTGGGTGTATGCTAAGAAGTAAGGATCTCAAGATGGAAATACTATTCTCTACAAGGCCAGGTTGGTAGCAAAAGACTCCGTACAGAGAGAAGTTATTGATTACAATGAGATCTTCTTACCCGTTGTAAAACACTCTTTCATTTGGATATTGTTGGTGTTGGTGGCATAATATGACTTGGAGCTGAATCAGCTCGATGTGAAGATCGTCTTTCTCCATGGTGATTTTGTTGAGATCTTTATGACTCAGCCAGTGGGATTTAAAGCTGCAGGAAAAGAAAATTTGATTTGCACGCTGAAGAAGTCGCTTTATAGGCTGAAGCAATCTCTGAGGCAATGGTACAAGCGATTTCAGCTTTATGTATGGCAAGAAGTACACAAAGAGTAAACATGGCTCATGTGTTTACTACAACAAGTTACCAGGTGGAGGGTATATCTATTTGTTGCTATATGTTGATGATATACTCATTGCTTCAAGGAGTAGATCAGCTATTATTAGTTTGAAGAAACAATTGTCTTTCAAGTTCGATATGAAAGATATAGGTGAAGCAAAGAAGGTACTTGATATGGAAATTGAAAGAGATCGGAATGGTGGGAAGGTTCGCTTGACGCAAAAAAGGTATTTGTAAAAGGTACTACAATAGTTTAATATGAATGGCACTGCTGGCTCCTCACTTCAAACTTAAGGCTACTATGTCTCCCAAATCAGTTGAAGAACGTGAGTATATGTCTCATGTACCGTATGCTAGTGCAGTGGGTAGCTTGATGTATGTTTTGGTGTGTACAATACCCGATTTGTCACAAGCCGTCAGTATGGTTAGTAGATACATGCCCGATCCCGGAAGGGGTCATTGGGAGACAGTGAAATGGATTCTACGATACATCAAAGGTACAATAAATGTTAGATTAGTATTTGAGAAAGATAGTAATGATAAGCAAGATTGTACGGGGTATGTTGACTCTGATTATGCATGAGATCTTGAAAGCAGCGGTCTATGATGGGATATGTCTTCACATTATCCTAAGCACCAAGAGTTTCATTTTGTTAGAGAGTTTCTCGAGGAAGTTGATCTAGTGCTTGATTAGATTCACACATAGAAGAATCCGATAGACATGCTTACCAAGGCGGTTTCGGGAGCTAGGTTCAACTATTATAAGAACTTACTCTATATCCTTTAAGTTGCTTGAGTTCAGTGGAGCTCATTTGGATGAACTACATAGGGCTTGATCTTCCGGGGGGTTACATAGGTAGCCGTAATGATGCAGCTTGGTTGAGTCGATATGGTGATTCGTTGGTGTTCGGCTTAAATTTTAGAAATTTTCACAGAGGTGGAGACTTGTGGGGAGAGCATCTAAAATCTAGTTGATAGAGTTTTTTAACTTTTGTTGGAGATAGCCCAGAGATTTGAAGTTCGGCAAGACCAAAGTAGCACATGAATTGTTGTGGAACCTAATTATTACCTTGACGATTTGTCGCCCTACGTAGAGCTATTACGCGGATCGACCTGTGCAGTCAGGTCGCCGTGGGGGTTGGAATGGGGGCGGGGAGCCCCCTCCCGAGGGCTCTGGGGCGGTGCCTTTGGACCAAAATTATTTCGAGAAGTCTCTTCTGCAGATTTCAGAACGAAGGCGAAACACTCCAGATATAGACGTTTCGGTGGATCAGAGTTTCACTATTTAGAGAGGCATGTCAGATAGGCATCTCGGAGTTCCTCCAAGATGTAGCCCAATATCACTCTGAAGTTGAGAACAAGGCAGCTCAGAGTATAAGTTCAGAGAAGCAGGCTGAAAATCACTTTGAGATGAAAAGCAACTCGGCTATCTGGACACCTGTCAAGGGAAATTTGGAGACTTTACGCTTTTAACTCAGTTCTTCTCTATAAAAGGAGATGCACCGTCATTAGGGTTGGTCAACCGATAGTAGGCAGTTTCCTATTTAGATTCTGATTTCATTTCTTCTGATTTCAGAAATTTTGGTTTGCTTCTCTTCGTAGATTCTCTGGTTATATACTGAGAGGGGTGTTGTACCCTAGGTTGTAACCTGTAGTGGTGATTTGATTAATAAGATCTTTCTTCTACCCAGAGGACGTGGCAAATTGTCGAACCTCGTTAAATCTCGTGTTCTCTATTTTGTTTTATGTTCTTGCCTATTGTGATTGTTCTCGGCAACTCTGATCTTGGTATTAGATCTCCGGAGGACGCAACACAAGAAACTTTGACGCACTATCCGGTGATGACGTGTGATGTCCTTATCAAACCTCCTATCTGCAATTAAAATCAAGTTGTTTATGACATTTTTTTTCATTAGTAATGGACCATATCAGAAGCTACGATTATCTTTTAGATCCGAGGAACCATGGCTTAAATCATAGAGGCTCGAATTGCAATTTCAAATTAGATCCTGATCCATTATCAAATTTGAGATTAAAAAGCCAGGCCTCCTCTGATAGGTGTGTAGAAATATAATATCAGATCGGTATCAGTTAAAAGCAAGTCTTCTACCGTCACAAAGACTTTTAAGTATTGCGTGCTATCAGGAGTTGAAGCCCGCAGAAATACTGAGCTATGCCCTTTGGTGACTTAGATATGCTGTAAAATGCTTGTTGTAAGTTGCAGATTTACAGTATGGACACACTTTTCAGTAGACTATTGGGATTATTTTTCTTTACTTAGTTGAAGATCCACCTGATGAACTGTTATTTATTTATTTTACTACTGAAAAATATATATTGAAACTTGATGATTTCTTAAGACTCATATAGATGTTGCCGCGTCTTATAGTTTAAATGAAATATACCATTTCCTATATGAAAAAGAATTTTTTTCTTGTTTCTTTTTCCCGTGCTTTCTTGTTTGTCAGATGCTAACTTGATGCTGGTGCTTGTACTTTTTTTTACAAATAATAAATTTCAGGAGAGGAAAAGAAAATGGCGACCTATGAACCCAAGAGCATCCTCATCACAGGGGCGGCTGGTTTCATTGCCTCTCATGTTGCTAACCGCCTTGTCCGTAATTACCCACAATACAAGATTGTAGTTCTTGACAAGCTTGACTACTGCTCCAACCTAAAAAATCTTTCACCTTCGCGTTCCTTCCCCAACTATAAATTTGTCAAGGGTGACATTGCCAGTGCCGACCTTGTCAATTACCTCCTCATCACTGAGTCCATTGATACCATAATGCACTTTGCAGCACAGACCCATGTAGATAATTCCTTTGGCAACTCATTTGAGTTTACGAAGAACAATATCTATGGCACCCATGTCCTCCTTGAGGCCTGCAAGGTCACTGGCCAGATCAAAAGATTCATTCATGTTAGTACTGATGAGGTTTATGGAGAGACTGATGAGGATGCTTTGGTTGGAAATCATGAGGCATCTCAGCTTCTCCCAACAAACCCTTACTCTGCGACTAAAGCTGGGGCTGAAATGCTTGTCATGGCCTACGGAAGGTCATATGGCTTACCTGTTATAACTACCCGTGGAAACAATGTCTACGGGCCCAATCAGTTTCCAGAGAAACTTATTCCAAAGTTTATTCTTTTGGCCATGAGAGGACAGCAGCTCCCGATTCATGGGGATGGTTCTAATGTTAGAAGCTACTTGTATTGCGAGGATGTTGCTGAGGCTTTTGAGGTTGTTCTTCACAAAGGAGAAGTTGGGCATGTTTATAATATTGGAACGAAGAAAGAAAGGAGGGTGATTGATGTGGCAAAGGACATCTGCAAGCTTTTCTCACTGGACCCGGATAATGTCATCCAGTTTGTGGAGAATAGGCCCTTCAATGACCAGAGGTATTTTCTGGATGACCAGAAACTGAAGAATATAGGATGGTCGGAGCGGACCCCATGGGAAGAAGGCCTGAAAAAGACGATGGAGTGGTATACAACGAACCCTGATTACTGGGGAGATGTTTCTGGAGCTTTGTTGCCCCATCCAAGGATGCAAATGATGCCTGGGACAGAGAGACAATTAGATGAAGAAGAGATCAGGTGTATGGTTTCTAAGCCAACAATTGCCCATACTCAGAAAATGGTGACTCCAGTTTCAAAATCCTGCTGTTCTCCTTGTAAAACTTCCTTGAAATTCTTGATATACGGTAGGACTGGGTGGATTGGAGGTCTTCTTGGGAAGATATGTGAGAAGCAAGGGATAGCATATGAGTATGGTAAGGGGCGGCTGGAAGAGCGCTCTCTGCTGCTGCAGGATATTCAGAATGTGAAGCCAACACATGTTTTCAATGCTGCTGGGGTGACTGGCAGGCCAAATGTTGACTGGTGCGAGAGTCACAAACCAGAAACAATCCGGACCAATGTCGTAGGCACTTTGAATCTGGCAGATGTTTGCAGGCAGCATGGGTTGTTAGTGATAAATTATGCTACTGGTTGTATATTTGAGTATGATGCTGAACACCCGGAAGGGTCTGGTATTGGTTTCAAGGAAGAAGACAAGCCAAACTTTGCTGGTTCTTTCTACTCAAAGACAAAGGCGATGGTAAATTTCTTTGCCCTGTCTGGTACTAAATGTTGTTGATTTAATAACCAGTATTTAATTTTTTTTTAAATGTTGTTGATTTAATGACCAGTATTTAATTTTTCTTTGATGCATCATGCAGGTGGAAGAGCTTCTAAAAGAATATGACAATGTGTGCACCCTGCGAGTCCGCATGCCCATCTCCTCTGACCTTAGCAATCCTCGCAACTTCATCACCAAGATATCTCGTTATAACAAAGTGGTTAATATACCAAACAGCATGACTGTCTTAGATGAGCTTCTGCCCATATCAGTCGAGATGGCAAAAAGAAATTGCAGAGGCATCTGGAACTTCACCAATCCTGGTGTTGTGAGTCACAATGAGATCCTGGAGATGTATAAAAAGTATATTGAACCCGACTTTAAGTGGGAAAACTTTACACTGGAAGAACAGGCCAAAGTCATAGTTGCAGCTCGAAGCAATAACGAGATGGATGCTTCAAAGCTGAGGGCTGAGTTTCCTGAACTGCTGTCCATCAAAGATTCTCTTATAAAGTATGTATTTGAGCCCAACAAGAAGGTCCTGGATGATGGAAAAGCTAAATGAGAGAACCCACTGGTCCTAGGCTTTCCATTAGTCTCTGCATTCTGCATGATCTTATACAAATTAGCTATCACTATTCTGTTAGTGGTCTTCAGACATTATATGATTTATTATTTTGTCACTATTGGAATTTTGGAACAGTTCTCCTTGGCCTTCTTGTTGTTCAATTTTGTTCCATATAGTTTTGACTTTTCTACGAAGGCTACATCATTGTGTTTTGGAGGGCAACTACAATCTAGCTTCATGTAATTTACTGAATTTTATTAATGATGAATCGCCTTATTGCCTAATTCTAGTAGACATTTGGTGCTATGTTGGTGCCATATGATGTGCTGTTCAGAGGTTCTTTTATTGAATTTCTGTTGTCTTCATTTAGAGGGACTACTAGATAGATACCTGCACTTCATTCCTTCAGTTACTATCATCATGGTCATCATTGTTGAAGCCTTGTTGATGTAGAACGGGACGGGAAAGAAGAAAGGGAAAAGAAATTTAAGGTTTTTAGAAGAGAAGAAAGATGAATTTAGGAGTTAATACTCAGGAGATCTCTCTCCCACTCTGCACGTCACCATATAAAGTTTCACAACAAAGCAACATTTAATTTGTAATGCCAAAAGTTTTTTTCAAAAGTTTTTTTTCCCCCTAAAACAACTGAAATGCTAAAATAACTGTAAGTCTTGGCCTTATATAAGCCTCATACAAAAGACAACTCTCATTATAACCAATATGAGATTAAAATAAAAATGAAAATAAGTATAAGTCTAAAATGAAGAGAAAAATAGCCTAAACTAAATAAAGAGCCTATTGATTCCCATCTATTCTCCCCTGCTTCAAAAATTTGTCATTAGAGAATGGCGATAGTGTGAATAATGAAGTCGAATTGAGAAGGACTGCACAAATTCCTCAGCGGTGGCTGCAATGGATGAACTGAAAATCATTGTGACCCCGTAGAAGTGCGATAATAAGTCAGGTTCTCGATGTTGAACACCAGGCTGATCCTCAAATCACGGGGAATATCGAGCTCGTAGGCTTTGGAACCAAACCTCCTCAAAATCTTGTATGAATCCCTGCATCGAGTATGAAGCCTTTTAAAAGTTTTCAGTGGGAACCTCTCAGGGTGCACTCTAATTAGCACATCATCACCTATTACGAGGTTCTGTAATCGCTTGTGATACTCTGCAGCAAACTGATAGTTATAATTGCTAATTGTCATTTGCTTTGTAATATGATCATGCAACTCATGCAAATGTGGTGCAGATGGCTCAACTGTGACAATGGGTGGGATACCTAGGGGAAGAGGGAGAAGGTCGAGGAAATTCATAGACCTGAGAGTAGACCCATCAATAGGAGACTCGGGTGAAAAGTTGGGTCTAGTCACTAGGAATATGGTGTCTTGATGTTCTCATCGGTGACCGTTCTCTCTTTGTTATTTTCTACATTCGACTTGGATTTGGTAGGTTTCAATATTATTTTTTTCATTTGAATTTAAATTCATAAGTTTTAGACCTACCCAGACTGGTTACATCCAAGTCATAAACCAAGACCTACCTAATAAAATGTGTGCAGCGTCTATGTCTAAGACATCACACAAACACGATCATCGTAGTTAGACATATGGATAGAGACCTAACAACGCTGGGTATAGATTGAGCAGTCTTATCAACCCAATTCACATTGTATGGGTGGGAATATGGTTCATCCTTGAGACTCATCTTCTCAAGAGCTGTCTTGGCAATGATGATCCCTATTCATCATCAATTTATAATTTTTTCTCATGTGTAATATAGGTGTGGAATACATTAAACCTACGCTAATCCTCATCTCTAACAGCTGTGTGTGAACACCTAACTACATCCAATTGGATGCTGAAGATCCTAACATCATCATCAAAATTAGTCATGCTACCAGTGGGTTTATAGACTACTATCTCGATCTCATCATCATCGGCTTCCCTAACAAGAAAGTTCCTAGAGGGACACTGTGTAACAACGTGATCATAAAATTGACACTTAAAACACTGATTACCTCCAGTGTCGCTAAAAGATTCACCTATCACAGACTTATCCTTAGGTTCTCTAGTGGGGTGAGTATTAGGTTAGGTTTCTCCCCGGCTTTAGAAATGACCCTACTCTCTGAAGAAATCTGAGGGAGGTTTCTATGTCCTGAGCTAGCTGACTTCAGGCTTGCTTAAGGGTCTCTATCTTCATGAGAGTGAATGAACATAGATCGCTAGATGTCTGACCTCAATATTTCGAGATATAGCTTGGAAGAAGCCTTTTGCACCTCACAATGTAGGGCTAGGTAGTTAAATTTGATTGTGTGTTCTGAACTAACCTGCTACCTTAGCGAAGGCTGTGTAGTTGTTTTAAGAGGCAATGCTTATAGCAATCAGGAAGATATTTTTTATTAAGTTTCTGTTTCATTTTTATCCAAGCTCTATGAAAGCCCCACGCCTCATGTGCTCTCTATACTGAGGTACAATATATCTTAGCTTTTAGCTGACCCTGTAAGTTTTAACTTAGCAAACCGAATTCTACTTTCCTTTGTAAACATATACCAATCAAAGTAGTAATCTAAATTGCCATCCGGTCACTAAAAATCTTCAGGTCAAGGATACCGTCAAATATGGGAGGATCTATTTTAATCTTACGAATTATGTTATCTTCGCCGTCCCTACGTCTATTGGTGTTTTCCTCTTCTATCTCGAGTGTTGGCTCAGAGGCCTTTCACCTTAGTTTTGATGATGACTAACTTATGAAGGTTGATTTACTAATAATCTTGTGTTTAATAAGTTTCAGATATTGATCAAGATCTTAATAGGTGATTAGCTCAATAAAGGATTCAAAGTTAAGTTTTGGAGCTAACACATGTTGATTCAAGAGCTCGCGCGTCAAGATCACTTCTAGCACTCGGTTGGAGTCAAGCTCTTTGGATCGTGTTTAGATCGAGTCAGCTTGGAGAAGGAATTTTACAAGAAGTCTTCAGTTTGTTTAGTTTAGCTTATAGTTTAGATCTTGTATAAAGATAGACTAGTGTTGATATGCTCAAGTTCACACACATAAAAGTTAAAATAGTTTTGATTTCGGTTTAACCGTTTTGGACTTCAAGTTTACATATACGGTTTTCATGAAAAGATAGAATCAAAACAAGTTTTACATGGTTTAATGTGTATTGAATTTCATCCATAAATGTATATGTTTCATATTGACTAAAAATTTATTTTGATGATTCTTATTCATGTGTTTAGAGTTTTATTTTTGACAAAACTTAGTTTTTGATTTAATGTAAAAAACATGGATATATCTTTTATATGTGTATTAGATTTTATCCATGCACACTATACTTCAAAAGTGTTTCTATGTCATGTTTTTGTATTTATACAAGTTTAGAGAAAAATCTGTTTTCCATTTAAAAGTTTGGTTTAGAAAATACCGTTTTTGTTTAAAGCTAATATCCATGCCTTAAAAATAGTTCAAATTGTTTGAAATTTGTGTTGATTTTTGGTCACACATATCTGTACTTCATATATTTATAAGAACTTATTTTTGTGGATTTTACAGAGTTTTATAGGATTTTATGGGTATTTAAAAGACCAAGTTTTCAAACCCTAAAACCCTAACCTCAGCCTGCTGACAGTTGACCGACCGGTCGACCTGACCAGAGCTCGGTCGACCGGTCGGTTGACTGATGTGCACAGACGTGCACAGTTGCCTTGGCCAATGGGCCAGTCGACCGAACAGAGAGTTCCTATCTAGTTCTGGCCTCGGTCGACCGGTTCTGGCTTGGGCAGGCAAATTGCCTTTGGGCGGTCAACCCCGGTCGACCGACAACCCCGGTCGACTGGGCGGTCGACCGATATGCCATTTTGAGCCTGTTCTGGACCCAATGACTAGTTTTTCAAGACCCTATAAATATGGGTCCTTGAGGGCTATTTTCATCAAAATTTTCAAGAGCAAATTTTCCCATTTTCTTAAGTGTTTTCAGCAAGTTTTAAAAAAAGTTTTTTGTGCAAAAATTCTCTTATCTTTATTTGTTTTCAAAGTTTTGGAAAATCAAAGAAAATCAAGTCTTTAGGAATTCTATTTTATTTTTCATTTTATATATCCGTCAAGAAGTTTTTCCCAAGTATTTTCTTTGTTATTTTATTTACGAACACTTTGATTTCTCACATACTTGAGCCAATCAATTCTAATCCTATCTATAGGATCATATTTTTGTGAGAAAAATTGTTTGTGATCCTTTGAGATCACCAAGAGAGTTTGTAATTATAGGATCACCAAATTGTAAACCTTTTCTTTGCTTTGACTTTGTGCCTTTCCTCATGTGTAAAGGTGATTGTGTTTGATAGAGGAGTTGTGTACTTTCGGTATTAAGTTGTAATTCCTCAGTGGAAGGTCCTGTGTGGACGTAGTGAAAATCCTTCTGTGTGAAGGCGAGAACGTAAAGCAGTGGCTCGCACCTTGAACATATCTTTGTGTTTGCGTTTGATCCACTATTCTCAACTTTAGCTCTCTTTATATTTTACATTGCTTTACATTGTTCATATTCATATACTAGATATAGTCTGTGTGTGCCCACACTTGTGTTCAACCAAGAGAGCTTCTAAATAGCACCTCAACTCTTAATTTAAAGGAATCACGAGTAGCTCCAGAGCCCTTCATGGAGAATTCGGACTCACTCTTGGTTACACATAGTGCGTTAGCAAATTAGTTTAAATTCTGCATCATTTGCCCTAAATTAGCTAGTATACCTATTCCCCTTCTCTCGGTGCACTTTCAATTGGTATCAGAGCCTCCGCTCCTGATATTGGTTTAACCACTTAGGAGTGTGATCCTTGGATAGCAAATCTAGATTTACTTTTGCACACATTGTTTATACACTCATGAATTTTCTTACCCCTCCCATGTATAATATTTCCAACATCGATTTGTGAAAGTTTAAGATGAGTGCTTATCTAAAAGTCTTACGATTGCATGTTTACCTATCATTACAAGAAACCTATTTTGATAAGGACAAGTATCTTAGAGGCACTTAAGCACACACTTAGAAAAGATGATTTTTCTTTGATTTCTCATTGTGATTCCGCTTTTGTAGTGTGAAACACATTGATTCTCACAAGGAACAAACGACAAACTATGTGGAGAAGGAACCAAGAAGAGATTAGTCCGATCATGCTTGCTTCATGGTCCAAGGATTGACTCCCTTGAGGTATATTCGGATACTTATCTAGATGATATTGCTACTCTTCTAATGATGATCATGATAGTATAGATGCCCATGCCTTAAATGAAGAGCTTTCCCTATTTTGTGAAAACTTGTTAAATAAATATAAACTTTTGAAAAAGAAAAGTTTTGAATTAAAAGAAGAAAATAAAAATTTATTTTCTAAACTTGATATGATTTTGCAAGAGAAGGTTGAGGTTTCTAATAAAAGGGACTCATTGAAATCCCAACTTGACCTTACTTTGAAAGAAAACGAATTATTAAAAAAATAAAAATGATTTTGATCTTTTTGAAGAAAAATGAGATTTTGTCTTCAAAACTAGATTTTGTTTAAAAGAAAATAATTCTTTAAAAAATAAAATTATTTTAATTTTAAAAGAATTGGATTTAGTTTCAAAGAAAAATTTTTTTGAAAAATATTTTTCTTTTCATGCTTGTCATGTTTCTATTACTCCATCTACTAGTGATAAACATGTTGCATGCTCCACTTCTTCTTTAATCATTGAAAATGATATTTGATTTTGAAGAAGAGTGTAGATTGTTTGGGCTCCACTTTGAGCCATTGTGCCATTAACCACAAGAAATTAGAATCTATGTTTTGAAAGAAACATACTTCACATATGCATGCAAACAAATCATGGCATAAACATGCTTCTCATGAACACACACATGACACCATGTATGCTCATATGTACACTTGTACACATTGTGTACGTACGGGCCACCTTGCAAAATTTTGTTATGATAGAATTAATAATTTGAATTTTGCAAATAAGTTTGTTTGGGTTAGGAAAGGTGCTAATCCGTTTGGACCCAAAAAGAAATGGATACCAAAATCTACCCCTATTCTATTTGATGTAGGTGTGGGCTCTCACATGACGCGAGTGTGTTGGTGCCTTGATGGTGGATGCGATCCGAACCTAAAGATCTATTTATGGATGCATCACTTTTAAAGAAAGTTTAGGTGGGAGGACCACCATGGTTTGGAGACATAAAGATTAGTCTTACCAGTTTTGGTAACTATCTCAACTCCTTATTATGTTACATGCTTTTATTATTAATGTTTTTAGCATGTTATATTTTTAATGCTCATTATGTTAAATGCAATATTATTAGACATGTGATATACATAGACAGTCCTTGAGATACACCCATGTTTATATAGAGTCATATTTTTGTGTTCTCACTAGTGTTTAGCTATTGTGTATATCCTAGTTCTAATAGCATATGCATTTACCCTAATGAACATGTTTATGTTTTGCATTTCATGTTTTGATTACTTGTTTAGATGTAAATTCCATTAAACTTGTGTTTATACTTGTATAACTAGTGAGCCACATTTGCTTATTATGTGTTTGTACTTTATTACTCATTTATACCCATTAGATGTACTTGCATAACCTTGTTTTGATGATTCTTACATTTTAACTTGTATTTCCTATTTTTGTACATGTTTTCATAAAAATGTGTTTAGCCTCATGTATATGTCAATTTTGTTTATAATTAATAGATATACATGTATATCCTAGAGCCACTTGTTTTTCATGCAATATTCTTTTATGGACTCGTTTATATTTGGGATATGTATATACTTTTAGTTTCGACAAAACATACATATATCTTGAAGCTTGTTTAGTTTTTGTGTTTTGATGATTTCTTTTGTAAAAAAAAATCATATGAGCTTCATTACCTAACTTCATGATTTTGTTCACTACATGATTTTTACATTCGATATATCATGTTACTCATATTTTTGTTTTATGAGAATATATATGCTTTATTGCTTTTTGAGTATCGATTCTCGTGTAATTTTCATATTTCATAGAATTATATTTGTTTTATTTTTTACTTGAAGGACTTCATACTAGTTTTTCAAAATTATCATAAAACTAGTTTCGTTATTCTTTATTTGGTGGAGTTTTCAAACTATGCTAAAATATTTTAAATCATATTTTTGGAAAATCCCTACCAATCAAAGGGCGGTTGGATGGATGACCATGCCTTATATGCTCTTAAATGAAAATATCTATTCAAATATGTGCATGATAGGGTGGCAGATATGAGTTATACATGATTTTAATGAAAATTAATTTTGTATACTCATATTTTTATATATGTATGGATCATAACTAAAGTAACATTATATTGCTTTGATACATACATATAAATTTTCTTGTGATTTAAACATATATGCCATACATTTTAACGCAAATTATTTTTTTAAGCTTGATTTAGTTCTTAATGTCAATTATTTTTCAATGGTATCATATATAAGCTTTTGCATTTTTTTATTGGTATTCATAAAGGGGAGAGAAAAATTCTTATTTTATTTTTCAATTGTTTTATTTTCAATTGGTATCTTACTTTCACTCTTTATGATGAAAAATACTTTATTTTTATATATGCTATCATTTTCAATATTGGTATCAATAAGCTTAAATTAGTATTATCTCAATTTGGTATCTTTATTGAAATAACTTATGCATATGAACGAAATAGTAAAAAGATTGGTTTTAGTATTTACCTAAAAAAATTAGTTTTTTCTTTCAATTGATACATGTCCTTCTACGTATCAATTCATAAAAGATTGTTTCATTTCAATTGATAAAAATATTATTTCTTTCAATTGGTTCTTTCAATTGATTGTTTTTATTGGTATCCAAATTTAGTTTTTAAAAAATATGTTTATTGGTAATGTTTGTTTTTCTTCACCCCTTTGTTGATGAGTGACAAAAAGAGGGAGAATGATTTAAGATTATATACGCATGTTTTATTAAGTGTTATATATATAATATATATATATATATATATATATATATATATATATATATATATATCTTGTTTTTATTTGATATCTTGAGCCACATTGAATATCTTTATGTGTTTATTGACCATGCATAAGTTATGGGGAAGCTTCTATGAAGACTATCCTTAATGAATGCGTATATAACCTTATAAGTTTTGTCATTATCAAAAAGAGAGATATGTTGGCCCAAAGGCATTTCACCTTAGTTTTGATGATGACTAACTTATGAAGATTAGTTTACTAATGATCTTGTGTTTAATAAGTTTTAGATATTGATCAAGATCTTAGTAGGTGATTAGATTCAACAGAGAATTCAAAGTCAAGTTTTGGAGCTAACACATGTTGATTCAAGAGCTTGCGCGTCAAGATCGCATCTAGTACTCGGTTGGAGTCCAGCTCTTTAGATCGTGTTTGGATCGAGTCGGCTTGGAGAAGGAATTTTACAAGAAGCCTTCGGTTTGTTTAGTTTAGCTTATAATTTAGAACTTGTGTAAAGATAGACTAGTGTTGATTTGCTCAAGTTCATGCACACACAAGTTAAAATAATTTTTGGTTTCGGTTTAACCATTATGGACTTTCAAGTTTACGTATACAGTTTCATGAATAGATAGAATCAAAACAAGTTTTACATGGTTTAATGTGTATTGGATTTCATCCATATACATCTATATTTCATATTGACTAAACTTATTTTGATGATTCTTATTCATGTGTTTAGAGTGTTGTTTTTGACAAAACTTAGTTTTGGATTTAATGTCAAAAACAAGGATATATCTTTTATATGTGTATTGGATTCTATCCTTGCACACTATACTTTAAAAGTATTTCTATATCATGTTTTTGTATTTATACAAGTTTAGAGAAAATCGATTTTTCATTTAAAAGTTTGGTTTTTGAAAAATACCGTTTTTGTTTAAAGCTAATATTTTCATGCCTCAAAAATAGCTCAAATTGTTCGAAATATGCGTTGATTTTTGGTCACACATATTTGTACTTCATATATTTATAAGAACTTATTTTTACGGATTTTATAGAGTTTTATGAGATTTTATGGGTATTTAAAAGACCAAGTTTTCAAACCCTAAAACTCTAACCTGAGCATGCTGGCGGTCGACCGACCGGTCGACCGAACAAGAGCTCGGTCGACCGGTTGGTCAACCGATGTGCATAGACATGCACAGTTGCCTTGGCCAATGGGCGGTCGACCGACGGTCGACTGACCAGAGAGTTCACTCTCTGGTTCTGGCCTCGGTTGACCGGGCGATCGACCGACAGGAAAATTGCCTTGGGGTGATCGACCGGCCGGTCCACTGACAACCCCAACAGTTAGAAATTTGACCGTTGGGGCCGGTCGATCGGGCGATCAACCGACAGGCCATTCTGGGCCTGTTCTGGACCCCCAACGACTAGGTTTTCAAGACCCTATAAATATGGGTCCTTGAGAGCTGTTTTCACCAAGATTTTCAAGAGCAATTTTTCCCATCTTCTTAAGTGTTTTCAGCAAGTTTTAAAAATTAGTTTTTGTGCCAAAAATTCTCTTATCTTTATTTGTTTTCAAAGTTTTGAAAAATAAAAGAAAATTAAGTCTTTGGGAATTATATTTTGTTCTTCATTTTATATATCTGTCAAGAAGTTTTTCTCAAGTATTTTCTTTATTGTTTTATTTTCAAACACTTTGATTTCTCACATACTTGAGCCAATTAATTCTAATCCAATCTATAGATCTTGTTATTGTGAGACAAATTGTTTGTGATCCTTTGAGATCACCAAGAGAGTTTGTGATCATACGATCACCAAGTTGTAAATGTTTTCTTTACTTTGGCTTTGTGCATTCCCTCTGTGTAAAGGTGATTGTGTTTGAGAGAGGAGTTGTGTACTTCCGGTTAAGTTGTAATTTCTTAGTGGAGATCCCTTTGTGGAAGGTCCTGTGTGAACGTAGTGGAAATCCTTCTGTGTGAAGGCGGGAATGTAGAACAGTGGCTCGAACCTCAAAACATATCTTTATATTTTAACTCTATCTCTCTTTTATCTTGCATTACTTTACATTGTTCATATTCATATGTTAGATATAGTTTGTGTGTGCCCACATTTGTGTTTGATAATACACCTGGAGGGGGAGGGAGTGAATAGGTGTACAAGCTAATCTAATGACAATGATGCAGAATTAAAATTTATTTAAGTAAATTAAAACTATTAAGCTAAACACACAAGGTATAACACAAGAGTGTAGCTGAATTTTTGGTGAAGGGCTCTGGACTATCTCCTCTAGATTCCTCTAAATTAAGAGTTGAGGTGCCACTATGGCTCTTTTGGTTGATTACAAGTGTGAGCAAACGATCCCAAGTATATAACAATAGAGCATAAGATATATCAAGCATATAAAAATTTAAGCAATGTAAGCCATCAAGATATATAAACACAAGTGAGAGAGAGCAATCGCAAACACAGGAGAATTGTTTCGAGGTTCGAGCACACTTGCTCTATGTCCCCGCCTTTAACACTATGAAGGATTTTCACTAGAATCGATTTCACTGGATCACTCGTGCCGCAACACCTACAACGAGTTCACACTAGAACTCCAGACCCTCAAGTCCCTCATTTGTTCCCGCAAGAACAACACACGCAAGCACACTAGCTTGCCGAGACCGCACCTCTTACAACTCCTCCAACCACACGTCAGAACACTTGGTGATCACTTCACTTGATCACCACAAAACACTCTTCACCGAGGCCACAACCTCTACAACTCTTTACAATACAAGGATGAAACCTTGTGATCACTTCTCTTGATCATAAAAATAACTCTCACTACAAAGATCCCTATAGGATTGATATAGCAATGGAAAACTCAAGTTGGTGTAAGAAAACAAAATAGAATTGTGGTGAAAAGCTCAAGAAATCTCTTTTGAAAACACTCTTGAAAAACTCTTCTTCTGATATGAAAATATTAGCTCTAAAACAAGTGGATAAAACCTCTACAAGAGATGGAAAAACTGGCTTTGTAACTCTCCAAAAATCTTGTGTAAAATAGTCCAAACAAAATAGCCCTATTAAATAGACTCTTAAAAACTAGCCGCTGGGGTTAAACATCAGGTCAGATGGACCTGTTGGTCGACCGACCAACGGTCAAATTTCTGACAGTTGGGGCCTGCCAGTCGACCGCGCCGGTCGACCGTGCCCTACGCTTTGACCTACTGGTCGACCGCCCGGTCGACCGGGGCCAGATCCAGAGAGCACAACTCTCTGGACGGTCTACCGCCCGGCGACCGGGCCAGATCCAGAGAGCACAACTCTCTGGACGGTCTACTGCCCGGTCGACCGGGGCCAGATCTAGAGAGTAAAGCTCTTTGGACGGCCCTTTAGCCAAAATGGCTGTGCACATTCTGTTCCTATCGGTTGACCGCCCGGTCGACTGACTTTTGGCTCAGTCGACCGCCAGAAGACCTGGTCTGCAAATCTTTGGGATTAAAACTTGGTCTTTTTAACTTCAATAAATCCCATAAAATCTACAAAAATAAGTTCTTTGAAATACTTTGAAGTACAAATATGTGTGATAAAAAATTAACACATATTACAAACGTTTTGAACCATTTTTGTGATATAGAAATTTTGCCTTAAACAAAAATCCGTATGTTTCAAAATCCATCTTTAATTTGAAAAATAATTTTTCTAAAACTTCTCCAAATAAAAAAATAAGATATTTTAAACATTTTTGAAGCTTAGTGTGTATGGATATGATCTAATACACATATAAGATGAAATATCTATGTTTTTGACAATAAGCTCTAAAATAAGTTTTGATAAAACAAAACTCAAACACATGATATAGAAATATCAAATAAGTTTTTCTAAACATTTAAACCAACAATGTGTATGGATGAAATTCAAAACGCATATAAACTCATTTTAATGAACTCTATTCATGAAACATAAAGATATATAGTATGAAGCTCAAAATCAAAACGGTATTTTCTAAAATCAAAACCATCTTTTTGAAAACACATATAAAAATTTTGTGTGTGTGTGTATATGAGCTTGAGTAATCCACAATTAATCTATCCTTTGCATTTTATCTAAAAATAAATCTTAACACTTACAAACTTAACACAAGTCTTGAGAACCTTCTCTTGAAAATCTTCTTCTCTATCTTGACTTGGCCCAAACCTTGATCTAATGAGCTAGACTCCTTTTGAGTACTTAATGCGATCTTGATGCGAGAGCTCTTGAATCAACACTTGCTAGCTTCAAAACTTGACTTTGAATCTTTTATTGAAGTTAAACATCTACTAAGATCTTGATCAAGTATATGAAACTATATAAACACAAGATCATTAGTACTAAAACTACATGAGTTCATCATCATCAAAACTAAAGTGATGGACCTTTGGGCCAACAATCTCCCCCTTTTTAATGATGACAAAACTCATGGAGTCATATATACATGGATTAAAGATAAGCTTCATAGATGCTCCCCCTTAACTCATGCATAGCAGTAAACAATAAAGATATTCAATAAAGTGCATAAACATAAACAAAACATATATGCATAAATACCAAATATTAACCATGCATATAAACTCTCAAATTCTTCTCCCCCTTTTTGTTAATTCATCAACAAAGGGGTGAGGACAATCAAACAATAAAGATGTATATGGGATATACATTCATGAAGAGGAAAGACATAAAGTAAGCTCCCCTGTATACATGCATTACATGGAGAAGGGATGACTAGACCCTAATCCACATAAAACATAATATACAATATATAAGCGGAGATGTTAAGCTCCCCCTGCATACGTGTATCACGTAAAGAAGAGAGGTCAAGCTCTTCAATGTGAGATACACTCAACATGAATTTATATATAGAAGAGATGTTAAGCGCCCCTTGCATATAGACAAGATATATCAACAAATTTTAAGAAAATTTTGATAATGCTTAAAATAAATTTTTGAAATTTCTTAAGTCAACAAAACAAATTTTGATACCAATGAAATCAATTGTAGTTGACAAAAAAAAAAGTTGGTACCACTTGAAAAAAAATTTAAGATACCAATAGTAGATTTTTGATACCAATTGAAGGTGAGACATGAAGTTATTTTGATATCAAATAAATACCAATTGAAATACCAATTGAAATCAATGTATAAGCTTGTATAGATACCAATTAACATTTAGAATAAACTCAAGCTTATCATAAACATAATTTGTGCTTAAAAAAATATAAAGACATTATAAAAACAAGCACAGTCAAATTATATATATGTATGTATGAAATTGGAAATACCAATTGAAATTGATACTAATTGAATTTTGAAGCATACATATATAAGAAACAAAATATAAGTATACAAACATAAAATTTCTTGAAGATCAAGTGTATAACTCATACCAACCACCCTATTCATGCACAAATTTAAAAGATATTCAATAAGAGTATACTGAAATCACACCTAGAGGGGGGTGAATAGGTGTAATGCTAATCAATATACAAATAATGCACAAATTAAAAATGAGATGATGCAACGATCACTCAAAGTACGATTAGAAGCCGCATACCCCGTGAAGGGCTCTGAACTTCTTTCTCGTGATTCCTCTATATAAGAGTTTGAGATGCGCAATGCAATCTTGTTGTAAGAATATAGATCGACAAATAAGAATGAATGAATAGAAAGTAAAAGATACAAGTAAACCAATCGCAAATACAGAGATTTGTTTCGAGGTTCAAGCACCCAGCTCTATGTCCCCGCTTTCACCCAGAAGAATTTTTGATCCACTAGAATTTTCACAAAGGATTATAATCACTAGGGAGTACCCAACTCCTCAATCACACTTCTCTAGTCCAGAGGTAGTGTAGCCACAAGTACAATAATCACTTGGTGATCAAAAGACCACAACCTCTCTTTTAAAAAACTTTTCTTTACAAAACCCTAGAGAATAATATGTAGTATTGAAGCTCAAGGTTTGTAAGTAAAAATAAAATAAAGTAGAAGAGAGATTTGATTTAAAAACTTCAGAAATAAAACATAGATTAGAACACAAAAGACTGAGAGTAAAACACTTCTTTCAAGAATACTCAAACTTTGAAAACTTTTTAATAGTTATTGTGTCACACTTTAACCCCAACCACCCCTGTATATAGGATTTAGGTAGGGATTAAAGGGTAAACATCTATCTGGACTAAGCAGTTATAATTGGACCAAAATCCAGGATAATCCACGTTTTAAAATAAAAACCACGTTTTAAAACAGGTTTAAAAATCTAGCCATTTGGCCAGAGAGATGCAGAGCACAGTCGTCCGGCTTTCAAATAATATGACCGTTGGCTGACTCCTGTTGATCGCCCGGTCAATCGGCCCAAACAGAGAGTTTGGGTCTGTCAGTCGGTCGACCGCTCGGTCGACCGGGGAACGTGCACACCTGCACATCCCATAGGTCAGGACTGCGGTCGACCGCTCGGTCGACTGTTCTGACCTGTTACAGAGCCGGTCGATCGCCCGGCTGACCGCAACAGGTCATAAGCAGAAAACAGGTTAGAAATCTGATTTGAAGATATGTTATTTTCAAAGGGATTTTTGTAAAGGCTTTGTAAAATACAATAAGCTAAGTATGCATATACTGTAATAGGACTTAAAGTACTTTATCAAGAGTCAAAAATAATCTTTTGAAAACACGTGCAATTTTTTGTGTGTGTAGGGTATTTGAGCTTCAATACTATATACTATTCTTTAACAAACTAATAACACAATAACCTACAGGTAGACGTCTCTGAACCACATTGCTGAGCATAGGATGAGCCAGAGTCACTTATCTTATGAGTGAGTCCTCTTGAGCCATCAACCTTGTAACATGCTTGAGACTTCTTGAGCCATCAAGACTTGTACTAACCTGAAATTCATACTAGAACCTCTATTAATACCAAATAGCTTTTATATGGTTTGTTATCATCAAAACGTATAAACCGGAGAGTGTAACCTTTGGGCCAACAATCTCCCTCTTTTTAATGATGACAAAATATATAAGCTATAACACAAGATATAGAAGGGAGATAAAAACTCCCCCTCAAATAATGCTATACTAAACAAGTATACTATACTAAAACATGAAATTATAATGAAAGAATAAACATGAAAACATATTCTTTGATATAAAACAAACTATATAAAACAAACTTATTATTTGAGAACAAAACACAAATACACATATAACAAATATATTTCTCCCCCTTTTTGTCATACATCAAAAAAGGATATATTAGTATGAAAACTCTTTAGTCAATAACACAAACATTGAGTTCACCATATATAAAAGAAAATCTATTGAAATCAAGTGGTTTAGTGAAAATATCGGCAAGTTGAAAATCAGTCGAAACATAATCAATATCAATATCACCTTTCTCAAAATGATCACTAAGAATGTGATATTTAATCTCTATGTGCTTGGTCTTACTATGTTGATTTGCATTCTTAGTCATATGAATTGTACCAGTATTATCACAAAATATTTTAATATAGTCATAATGTAAATCATAATCAATGAGAGTATGTTTCATTCAAAGGACTTGAGCACAGCATGCCCCAGCCGCAACATACTCCGCCTCGGTAGTTGAGAGGGCTACCGAATTTTATTTCTTGGAAGACCACGAAACAAGATAATTACTGAGAAATTGACATGTTCCACTAGTACTTTTCCTATCCAATCTACAACCCGCATAGTCGGCATCCGAAAAACTCGTCATTGAGAATTGTCCAGTCTTCGGATACTATAGACCCATTCTAATAGCGCCCTTAAGGTATCAAATAATGCGTTTTATAGCAATCAAGTGCGATTCTTTAGGACAAGATTAGAATCTAGCACAAAGGCACACACTAAACATAATATCCAGCCTACTAGCCGTTAAATACAACAAACTACCAATCATGCTTCTATATAATTTTATGTCTACACTCTAACCTTGGTCATCCTTGTCAAGCTTGATAGTGGTAACCATGGGAGTGTTGCAAGTTTTTGAGTCTTCAAGTCCAAATTTCTTGATGTGTTCCTTAGTGTACTTGACTTGACTTATGAAGATCCCATCACTCCTTTGCTTGATTTGGAGTCTAAAAAAATAGTTCAATTCACCCATCATAGACATCTCAAATTCATATTGCATACATGATTCAAACTCCTTGCAAAGTAATTCATTAGTAGAACTAAAGATTAATCATCAACATAGATTTGTACAATAAGAATGTCACTACAAACTTGTTTAGTAAATAATGTGGTGTCTACTTTACCCTTAACAAATCAATTGATAGAAAAAAAGTAGAAAGTCTTTCATACCAAGCTCTTGAAGATTGTTTTAAACCATACAATGCTTTATCTAGTTTGAAAATAAAATTTGGATGTATATGATCAACAAAACTGGGAGGTTATTCAACATATACTTCCTCTTCAATAAAACCATTTAAAAATGCACTTTTTACATCAATTTTGAAAATTTTAAAATTTTAATATTATGCATAAGGTAGTGTGATCCGTATGGCTTCTAACCGTGCTACGGGCGCAAAGGTCTCCTCAAAGTCGATTCCTTCAACTTGGGTGTAATCTTGGGCCACTAACCTAGCTTTATTTCTAACAATATTTCCTGACTCATCCAACTTGTTCTTAAAAATCCACTTAGTACCAATAATTGGTCTATCATGGGGTCTAAGAACAAAATGCCAAACTTGATTGCGCTCAAATTGATTTAGCTCTTCTTGCATAGAAAGTAACCAATATGAGTCACCCTCGGCTTCGAGGATGTTTTTGGGTTCAATATGAGATATGAATGCATAATGCCCACACAAATCATGGAGTTTGGAGCGCGTGGTTACCCCCTTTGATACATCATCTATAATGAGATCTTTGGTATGATTTGTAGCATATCTCCAATCTTTAGGAAGTGGTTGTGATGGTTCCACTTCATCCTTTTGAACTTCACCATTTGGTTCTTACTTGTCTTCTTGGAAGGGTGAGTCCTTCAAGGATATTTTCTCCATGTCTTCACCTAAAGAATCAATCTCTATAACATTCTTAACAAAAATATTAGATTCTTAAACTTAACATGCATAGATTCTTCAATTATAAGAGATGATTTTATTGAACACTCTATATGCTTTGCTAGTAGTAGAATAGCCAACAAAAATTGCTTCAAAAGCCTTAGCATCAAATTTGCCCAAATTATCTTTGGTGTTCAAAATAAAACATTTGCATCCAAAAACTTTAAAATACGAAACATTTAGTTTTCTCAGATGATAGATTTCAAAGGAAGTTTTGGAAGTATTTTAACAAAAATAAATTTGGTTCGATATATAGCATGGGTGTTTACGGCCTCGGCCAATAAGTGTTGAGGGAGCCCGTATTCACTTATCATGGTCCTATCAATTTCTTGAAAAGTTCTATTCTTCCATTCAATTACTCCATTTTGTTGTGGAGTTCTAGGACATGACATTTCATGCTTAATTTCATTATCATCGCAATAAGTCATAAAGAATTGGTTGACAAACTCACCACCTCTATCACTTCTTATGCGTAAAATCGAAAATCCTTTTTCTTTTTCAACCTTTTTTCGAAAAATCTTAAAATGCGAAAAAGTTTGATCTTTATGCTCCAAAAGAAAATCCATGTGAAACGAGAAAAATCATCGACTAAAACCAAAACATATCTATTTCCATTTAAACTTTAGTTTTAGTTGGTCCAAATAGATCCATGTGGATCAATTCTAATGGCCTAGACGTCATGATATCTTTGATTGGCTTGAAAGAGGACTTGGTTTGTTTCCCAAGTTGGCACGCACCACAAATGAGGTCCTTTTCAAACTTTAAATAAGGAATACCCTTCACCGATTCCTTAGAATTGATTCTAGAAAGATGATCAAAAGAAGCATGGCCTAATCTTTTATGTCATAACCATGAATTCTCATCAAAAGCATTTAAACATTTTGTAGTGCAATCCAAATTAAGCATATCAATAATGTAGACATTATTTTCATGAAATCCAGTGAGAATACATTCATTGGTTTTTACAATCATAAATATTGTAAGAAGATTCATCAAAAATAACTTTGAAACCACAATCACATAGTTGACTAATACTAAGTAAATTATGTTTAAGCCCATCAACAAGAACTACATTTTTAATTAAAGGAGATGTACCAATCTTGATATTACCTATACCGATGATGGTGCCCTTGGAGTCATCTCCGAAGGTGACGGTGCCATCTTCAACATACCTCGATAAGATTGCAAAATTGTTGATGTCCCATGTCATATGCCTTGAGCAACCACTATCATAGTACCACCGCTCTCTATGTCTTGGAGTCTTAGTGTATACCTATATCAAATAATTGAGTGATTGATTTTGGTACCCATATTTTCTTGGGTCCTAATACGTTAGTGTTTCGAATCCAAACATGATTATTCATACTATTTATATGATCATAACAAAATTTGGTTAAATGACAATTTCAGTCACAATAAGTACATTTATAAATTCTTCCATATATAAAAACATAATAAGCATGTGGTTCATGAACATGTGATTTGTGAACATGTGGTGTTTTAGCTTGATTGACATGTGATGTGTTGGCATGATAAACATGTGAAGTTTTAGCATGTGATAGTTTATCATGTTGAACATGTGAAGTGTGCATGTGTTTCTTTGACAATATTTCTTCTAGTTTAGTATTGTTAAATGCACATTCTTTTAAAATATTTTTCAAATCATTCATTTTAGTTTTTAACATAGAAATCTCATTTTCATCAATTTTAGGACATTTAGCTTTGCATGCAACTCTCTATACATCAAAATCTCTTTGTGTTGAAATAATAGTGGAAGATAATTCATCTTTTTCTCTTGTAAGAATAGCAATTTGGTTGTTAAGCATTTCATTTTCCTTTTTCAATTTTAAACAATCTTTCTTCTTAGAATCATAATTTTCTGAAAGTTCAATGAAAACTTGTAATAACTCTTCTTTACTTATTTCAATATCATCATAAGAAGGTTCGGAAGTTACCTTAAGTGTGTTTACCATGAAACACACGTTAGCTGTGTCAACTTCATCTTCGGATTCACTTTTCGAATCCCAAGTGACTTTGAACGCCTTCTTTATAAACGACTTCTTTTGCTTCATGGAGGAAGATATCTTGTTCTTGAAATCTGGACATTCGGCCATGATGTGTCCAGGTTCCGACAGTTGTAGCATGTGATCTTTTTCTCCTCCGTCCCTTCCCATCGCCTTCTATGGTTGAGCTTTTTCTTGTGGTACATTCTTTTTACATTTCTCATAAGAAAAGATAGCTCTTCATCTTCTTCATCATCGGAGATGGTAAAGGTAGACTTGAAAGCAATAGACTTTTTCTTTTGAGGCACTGTTTCTTCTCTAGCCTTTTTCTCCATCTCATGAGTCTTAAGGTTACCAATAAGACTGATGAGCTCCATCTCGTCTTTGTCGTTCAATTCCTTCAAGGTGATAGCTTTGATTTCTCATGATGAAGGGAGTGCACGAATCAACTTACGCACCTTTTGGGCGTTATTGATTTCATCACCTAAAGAAAAAAGAGCATTTGTAATTTTAGTAAACTTAGTAATCATATCATCAATAAATTCATTTTCTTGTATTCTAAAATTTTCATACTGGGAACGCAAGAGATCAATTTTAGCTCTCTTGACTTGTGATGTTCCCTCATGAGTGATCAATAAGTGTTGCCAAATTTCATAGGTGGATTTGTAATGGATAAGCCATGTTAAATCATCCTCATTTAATGCTAAAAGTAAGACATTTTGAGCCTTCGAATTTTCATCAACTTCCTTAGAGGTAAGATCGGACCAAGTGTCCTCCTCACCTATGGGTGCACTATAAGGCTTGGTCAAAAGCAACTCGGCTACCTAGAGATTGCAAAAATATGTTCATCCTAACTTTCCATATGGGAAAGTTGAGTCCATAAAATTTGGGAGGGGTCTTAATGTTATCGGCCATCTTTACTAGTGGATGAATGAAGATATGAAAATAGTGATTAGCAACTTATAGGATCTCTCTAAGGTTGTAAAGTCAAAAACTATAGTCCTAACTCTTGCCAACTGAAATCACACCTATAGGGGGTGAATAGGTGTAATGCTAATCAATATACAAATAATGCACAAATTAAAAATGAGATGATGCAACGATCACTCAAAGCAAGATTAAAAGCCGTATACTTGGTGAAGGGCTCTGAACTTCTTCCTCGTGATTCCTCTAAATAAGAGTTTGAGGTGCGCAATGCAATCTTTTTTAAGAGTACAGATCGACAATATAAGAATGAATGAATAGAAAGTAAAAGATACAAGTAAACCAATTGCAAATACAGAGATTTGTTTCGAGGTTTGAGCACCCAGCTCTACGTCTCCGTCTTCACCCAGAAGAATTTTTGATCCACTAGAATTTTCACAAAGGATTACAATCACTAGGGAGTACCTAACTCCTCAATCACACTTCTCTAGTCCAGAGGTTGTGTAGCCACAAATACAATAATCACTTGGTGATCAAAAGACCAAAAATTCTCTTTTGAAAAACTTTTCTTTACAAAACCCTAGAGAACAATATGTAGGATTGAAGCTCAAAGTTTGTAAGTAAAAATAAAACAAAGTAGAAGAGAGATTTGATTCAAAAACTTCAGAAATAAAATAGAGATTAGAGCACAAAAGACTGAGAGTAAAACACTTCTTTCAATAATACTCAAACTATGAAAAAATTTTAATAGTTGTTGTGTCATACTTCAACCCCAACCACTCCTATATATAGGATTTAGGTAGGGATTAAAGGGTAAATATCTATCTGGACTAAGCAGGTATAATTTGACCAAAATCCAGCATAATCCACATTTTAAAATAAAAATCACATTTTAAAACATGTTTAAAAATCTAGCCGTTTGGCCAGAGATACAGAGCACGATCGACCGGCCGGTCGATCAATTTTCAAATAATATGACCGTTGGCTGACTCCGGTTGACTGGCCCAAACAGAGAGTTTGGGTCTGTCAGTCGGTCGACCGCTCGGTCTACCATAATGGGGGTCCAGTCGACCGGGGAACGTGCACACCTGCACACCCCATAGGTCAGGACTGCGGTCGACCGCTCGGTCGACCGTTCTGACCTGTAACAGAGCCGGTCGACCGCCCGGTCGACCGCAACAGGTCACAAGCAGAAAATAGGTTAGAAATCTGATTTGAAGATATGTTATTTTCAAAGGGATTTTTGTAAAGGCTTTGTAAAATATAATAAGCTAAGTATGCATATACTGAAATAGGACTTAAAGTATTTTATCAAGAGTTAAAAATAATCTTTTGAAAACACGTGCAATTTTTTTTGTGTGTAGGGTATTTGAGCTTCAATACTATATACTATTCTTTAATAAACTAATAACACAATGATTTACAGGTAGGCGTCTTTGAACCACGTTGCTGAGTATAGAATGAGCTAGAGTCTCTTATCCTATGAGTGAGTCCTCTTGAGCCATCAATCTTGTAACATGCTTGAGACTTCTTGAGCCATCAAGACTTGTACTAATCTGAAATTCATACTAGAACCTCTATTAGTACCAAATAGCTTTTATATGGTTTGTTATCATCAATACGCATAAACCGGAGAGTGTAACCTTTGGGCCAACATATACTAGGCAGGGCCGCCCAACCATCTGCCCTTAAAGGGTACAATTTTTCAAAAATAAGATTTAAAAATAGTTATACATTGAAAACGCTACCAATTGAAGAATCAAGAAGCTAGTTCAGAGTAATTTTTGAAAAACTAGTTAAAAATCCTTCAAAATATGGAACCGAATTATATATCTCATGAATCATTACTAAGTACACAAAAATTGTCACTCAAGATCTATAAGGCTTAAAAATGTGCTCATAAAATAAGTGTATGATTAAACAAAAATAATGTGAGTGCACAAGAATCAAGTGAATAGCATATTCATGAAATAATCAATAAAGCTCAAAATATTAAAACATATGAAAATCATAAAAATTTAATTTTCAATCAAAATTAAACAAACTTCAAGGTATATGTATGTTCTATCAAAATTAAAAATATACATACATATCCCAAACATAACTGAATCCATAATAGAATTTGCATGAAGGCAAGTGACTCAAGGGTATACATGTATATTTATTAGTTTTAGACAAAAATAATATATACATAAAGCAAAAATATGTACAAAGATAGAGATAACAAGTATAAATGAAAGAATCATCAAAATTAGGTATACGTGTACATGTAATGAGTACAAATGAGCAATGAAGTACAAACATATAGTAATCAAGTGTAGCTCACTACTTGTACAAATATAAATACAAATTTTAATGAAACTATATCTAAACAAGTAATCACCACATGAAGTACAAAACATGATCAATTAAAATAATAAGCATTGAAATCAAAACATGCAAAAAATATTTATATTAAAGCATGCAAACTAAAATAAGAGTTTAGAGATAGTTACCAAACCATAAGCACTATTCTCTAAGTCTCCAAACCATGGTGGTCCTCCCACCATATTTCCTTGATAGCGATGTAACAATTTGGTATGTCCATCTAGCTCATGCGTCCACCACCAAGGCACCATATCTCTCACGTTATGTGAGAGCCCACACCTACATCAAATACAAGAGGTGCGGATTTTGGTACCCATTTCTTTTGGGTCCATGAGGGTTATATTATAAGGAATCGAAACATTATTATTTGCAAAATTTATAGAATTTAATCTTCAAAGTAAAATCTTACAAGATGGCCTTTGCGGTCGCAATGTGTATATTTGTACACTCTAGCATGCATATGAGTGGTGTAAATGTGAGCATAGTGTGCATATGTATATCGTAGGTTATGTGCATGAACATGTGGAGCTTGTTTCTTTTGAAATAAAGTTTTCAATTTAGAATGGTTAAATGCACAATTGCTCAAAGTTGAGCTCAAACAATCAATTCTTTTTTCAAGGCATGAATCTTATTTTTATCAATAGTAGCATGAAAAATATGGCAAGGATCATTATTAGCATGGCAAGAATGAGAATCAATAATTTTTTCTTTTTAGAAATATTTTCTTTTTCTTTTGAAACAATTTTCATCTTTAAAGAGTTATTTTATTCCAAAACTATCTCTTTTTTTCCCATCAAAATAATTTTATTTTTCAAAGAATTGTTTCTTTCACAAATATCATTTAATTTTGAAGATAAGAAAATATTCTTCTTTTTCAAAACTTCATTTTCTTTTGAAACACATGCAAATTTATTTTTAATAGAGTCATCTTCTTTTAACAAAGAAGTATTTTCCTTCTTAAATTTATTGTTTCCAATTTTTAATAAATCATATTTTTCAAGAAGTTTTTAACAAATAGAAGCAATCTCATCATAAGGCAAGTCAATATCTTCTTCTAACTCGGATTCGGAATTTACCTCAAAGGGGTTATCCCCTTGGACCATGTAGCATATGTTGGAAGCATCACTTCCATCATCCGAGTCACTCCCCATATAATATTACTTTTGTTCACGAAGGGAGACCAGTGTGTTCCTACTACAAAAGCCGAATCAAAATTAGCAACCCTACATAAAAAATCATCATTTAGGGTACTCTTTAAAATATGAAGGGCTTTTGTGTTAGCTTAAAGATGTTTGCCATTTAAACAATATGAATCTTTAATAGTGGTAAGATAAACATGAATACCTAGAGCTTTGAGGTACATTAACATCTTAACTTTCCAAGTTTAGATGTTAAGAATATCAAACATAGGAGGTGACATGAAATTCATATGTGTGTGTTCAAATATAGTGATTAGCTAAAAAGAGGATCTTTAACTCTAAGTTGTTAGACCCAAATCAAGAGCACCAAGCTCTGATACCAATTGAAAATACACCTAGAGGGGGTGAATAGGGGTACAAACTAATCTAATGATAATGATGCAGAATTAAAAATTATTTACGCAAATTAAAACTATTAAACTAAACACGCAAGGTATAACACAAGAGTGTAGCCGAATTCTCGGTGAAGGGCTCTGAACTATCTCCTCAACATTCCTCTAGATTAAGAGTTGAGGTGTCACTATGGCTATCTTGATTGAATACAAGTGTGAGCAAACAATCCCAAGCATATAATAATAGAGCACAAGATATATCAAGCATATAAAGAGATAAGCAATGTAAGCATGCAAGATATATAAAAACAAGTGAGAGAGAGAGAGAGAGAGCAATCAAAAAAATGGGAGAATTATTTTGAGGTTCTAGAACCATTGCTTTACGTCCCCGCCTTCAACACTATGAAGGATTTCCACTAGAATCGATCTCACTGGATCATTCGATGTCGCAACACCTACAACCAGTTCACACTAGAACTCCTGACCCGCAAGTCCCTCACTTGTTCCCACAAGAACAACACACACAAGCACACTAGATTGTCGAGGCCGCACCTCTTACAACTCCTCCAACCACACATCAGAATACTTGGTGACCACTTCACTTGATCACCACAAAACACTCTTCACCGAGGCCATAACCTCTACAACTCTTCACAATACAAGGATGAAACCTTGTGATCACTTCTCTTGATCACAAAAATAACTCTCACAATAAAGATCTCTAGAGGGTTGATATAGCAATGGGAAGCTCAAGTTGGTGTGAGAAAAACAAGATAGAATTGTGATGAAAAGCTCAAGAAATCTCTTTTGAAAACACTCTTGAAAAACTCTCCTTTTGACATGAAAATATTAGCTCTAAAACAAGTGGAGAAAACTTCTACAAGAGATGAAAAAAACTGGCTTTGTAACTCTCCAAAAATATTGTGTAAAACAGCCCAAAATATCCCCCCTTAAATAGACTCCCAAAAACTAGCCGTTGGGGTCAAATATCAGGTCAGAATGACCAGTCAGTCGACCGGCCGGTCGACCGGCCAACGATCAAATTTCTGACCATTGGGGCCTGTCAGTCGACCGCCCAGTCGACTGTGTCCTGGGCTTTGACCTGCCCAGTCGACCGAGGCCAGATCCAGAGAGCACATTTCTCTGGACGGTCCACCGCCCGATCGATCGGAGCCAGATCCAGAGCGCAAAGCTCTCTGGATGGTCGACCGTACAATCGACCGGCGCTCAGGCCAAAATGGCTTTACATGTTCTGTGCACATGGTCGACCGCCCGGTCGACCGACTTCTGGCTCAGTCGACCGGTCGGTCGACCGCCAGAAGGCCTGGTCTGCAAATCTTTTGGGATTAAAACTTGGTCTTTTTAACTTCAGTAAAATCCCATAAAATCTCATAAAATCTAAAAAAATAAATTCTTTAAAATACTTTGAAGTACAAATATGTGTGATAAAAAATCAGCACATATTACAAACTTTTTGAACCATTTTTGTGATATAGAAATTTTGCCTTAAGCAAAAATCTGTATTTTTTAAAATCCATATTTAATTTTAAAAACGATTTTTTCAAAGCTTCTTTAAATACAAAAACAAGAAATTTTAAACACTTTTGAAGCATAGTATGTATGGATATGCTCCAATACACATATAAGATGAAATATCTATGTTTTTGACAATAAGCTCTAAAAAAGTCTTGATAAATACAAAACTCAAACACATGATATAGAAACATCAAATAAGTTTTTCTAAACATTTAAACTAATAATGTGTATGGATGAAATTCAAAACACATATAAATCATATAAACTCATTTTAATGAACTCTATTCATGAAACATAAAGATATATACTATGAAGCTCAAAATCAAAACGGTATTTTCTAAAATCAAAACCATCTTTATGAAAACACATATAAATTTTTTGTGTGTGTTTATATGAGTTTGAGCAATCCATAACTAATCTATCCTTTACATTTTATCTAAAAACAGATCTTAACACTTACAAACTTGACACAAGTCTTGAGAACCTTCTCTTGAAAATCTTCTTCTCCATCTTGACTTGGTCCAAACCTTGATCTAATGAGTTAGACTCCTCTTGAGTACTTGATGCGCTCTTAATGCGCGAGCTCTTGAATTAACACTTGCTAGCTTCAAAACTTGACTTTGAATCTTTTGTTGAAGCTAAACATCTATTAAGATCTTGATCAAATATCTGAAACTATATAAACACAAGATTATTAGTACTATAACTACATGAGTTAATCATCATCAAAACTAGAGTGATGGGCCTTTAGGCCAACAGTGTTGAACCAAGAGAGCTTCTATTAGCACCTCAACTCTTAATTTAGAAGAATCACGAGGAGTAGCTCTAGAGCCCTTCACAGGGAATTCAGGCTCACTCTTGGTTACACATAGTGTGTTAGCAAATTAGTTTTAAATTTTGCATCATTTGCCCTAGATTAACTAGTACACCTATTCACCCTTCCTCTAGGTGCACTTTCATCGAGTGCCATCTCTAAAGCTTTCTCTTTTATGTTCTAGCACTTCTTTCCTAAGTTTTAAGTTCTGAAGCTTTTTAAAAATGAGATCTAGTTTAGCCTCCATAACTAAATGTTCAGAGGGATAGGTTCTATCACTATGAAGGAGCATGGACTATCTACAATGCAAATGCAACACAAACAATCACACGGATGCAAAACAATCTCCTAAGTGTCATTAAATACGTACACTATATAATCAAACGAAAAAAAATTCCTAATGACTTTTAAAATGAATATGCAAAATGAATCCTAAGAGTGAAAATGCAGACATGCAGCAATATAGACAATTAAAAACAACAAATATAACTCACAATCACCACAAATACACAAGAGATATGCAATATATCATACTAGTGGGAGTGAGTTTAGAATGTACCCAAAGGCACTTGAAAAAGTACCGATACTGAGTATTGGCTCCAAACAATATTGTGTAGCGACAGATCGGTTGCTTAAAAGCTGCAAGATCTTCCCAATGGCATCGAGACTCAGCTACGACTCTAATGCTTCAGACAGAACTCGAACCGGACTCCGAACGGGCCTGAAACAAACTCTGGAATGTTACTGTGCTGTTATAGGAATAGTGTGGCTCAGAAAAGAGCCAATGAGTCAGCATGACTTGGTTGACATCAGCGGTGGCTCGATGATGTCAGCGGCGGCTTGGGGGCTCGGCTCTGGTTCGGCTCAGTTTGAGCCGATGACGTCAGCTTCGCATCTGCTGACGTCAGCTTCGGCTCGCGGAGGCTCGGGTTTGGCTACGCGGGTTAGATTCGGGTCGGGTCGAACTTGAAGATCTAAACCCAACCTATTCTAATCGGGTCGGGTCGTTCAAGGGTTTGATAACTTAAAGCCGACATGAATTGAATTCGGGTTTGAGAATCTTAAACCCACAACCTGACTCAAACTTTTTCTCTCCCGATTACCGCTAGAGTTTCGGAACCCTAACAGGTGGCGGCGAATTCTGACGACGATGATAAACAGTGACAAAGAGGACAATGAGCTCCGATTGGTGGTGATCTGATCGGATCAGACAGTGATGCGATCGGTGGTGAGCGGTGTAACGCCCCGATTCCACGGATACGGGGACGTCACTGCAACGTATATACGTAGGTCAGAAAGTGCCCCCACGTATATACGCTAAGCATAAAAGTACAAGCAAGGGATCAGAGTACAGCACAAAGCGTGGTACACACACACATGCCAACATAAAAGGTACATATACAAAGTCATCTCAGGGTATGATAAACTATACATATTACGTATGTCTTTTATCACAACCAAGTCCAAAAGTAAAATATACAATAAAGATACAAAAAGCTCACGAGTAGGATGAAGATCCCGTGAGTCAAAAGAGGAGTCTGGCGCGAAAGAACTGGAACTAGGCTGCCAGCTTACAAGGAAAAGCTTGATCTACTGTGGACAGCTCCACTGCAATCCAAGCTTCAAGACCTGAACATACAAATCCAAGGGAGTCAGGACCTCCCAACAATGAACCGGCTATGTGCCAAGTGGCAAAGAGATAAGAATAGGGTTAGAACACAAGAGTAGTATACAAGAACAGGTATAACATAATCATGAAACAGGAAATGCGAGGTAAAGCTAATTACAGGCAAAAGTGATTGTATATGCTTAAGTCACGGTCCCATGAGACTAATACATCGAGGGGATAATCCAAACAAGGAAACCCTCATATATATACCTTTGTCTCATGCCACAGAAATCCCAAGCATATAGAATCAGAGTTGCAAATCATATGACAGTCAAAATGGGAATATATAACAAGAATGATAAGAATCGTGACAAACATCAAAACAGGAATCATCACTGGAATCATGACATAACGAGTAGACTAGGAGTCATAACATAACAGGTCTCTATTATTATTATTACTCGTCTGACCCATATATCTAGGTATGTGCCCGGGTGTACATCCCATCACACATACATCCATATATAAGCTATCCGAGGTTTGTTAACGGAAGTAGATGGAGAACTGATAGAACTTCTTATAGTGGTTTTCATACACCTGGAACCGGCTTTGGAGGCCCAAAGTCCCCCTAACAGTAATATCATAACACTTACCGCCAGTATATATACATATATATATATATACTTTTATATCCCATCACTATAAGCAAGATATCATTCCGGCATCCATCACTTCCTCCCATACCCATACAAGTTGTAGCTTATTAGCATAATTATTAGTTTACGGGAATAAACGGTCATAATAGGAATAGCCCAACAGATTCAAGAGGTGGCCCCCACCATGTGGTGTGGCACTTTGCTCTGTGGGAATGGATTCTAGAGGTGGCCCCCACCGAGTATGGTGTGGCACTTAGTTCCATAACAATAACAACAATAGGACAGGGTTCTCGTAAACATAATAATCATAAAGTCAAGTATATCATACTGGGTGTGAAGTGATAGCATGATAAGTGGTGATATTGCAAACAACCAAACATAGTAAGAGATCAATATAGTCCGGGTCAGTCATGTTATAACAATAGGGTTTTTGCCAAGTAGTGGCATGCCAGGTGGTCAAGTGATAACACATTGGAGGTCAGGTGATATACATGTGTTAAAAGGAAACATGAAACTGATAGTTCTGAATTATGGCAAGACAAGTGGAAACATAGGGACATTGCAGAGTTCGACGACCTCGAAGGGTCCGCCACGCATGGTATTCAATAAAGAAGCAAGAACATCACATGCATGGTACAAGCATCATAATGAAACAAGCAAATGTTTGGCAATACATAAACATAGAAATGTGAAGCGACAAGAGGTGATGCACATCAAGTAATAGGTCATGAAGTACAAGTCATGAAGTACAAGTAACAATAATACATAGCACATGAACCAATGATAAGATCCGAATTCAAGAAAGAAATCAACTAAAACAGATTGCCAGAATTAGTCGACTAATTGGAAGGAGTAGTCGACTAATAACCAGGGTAAGTCGACTAACAGTCTGGACTAGTCGACTAATACTGGGTTCCAGAAAGTTGATTTTCAGTTCCAGGAGAAGTTAGTCGACTAGGGTTGAAAGGGTAGTCGACTAATAGATACGTAAGTCGACTAACAGGGATTTGTAGTCGACTAATACTGTACAACAGAGAGTCGGGTATCCGTTTCAGGAAAAACTAGTCGACCAATAATTTGGTCTAGTCGACTAAAACTGTGAAAATCAGAAAAGGTTAAGTTTAGACTAAGGGTTTCTAGTCGACTAGGTTCTAGGTCAAGTCGACTAATCATGGTCGGGAAGCAGATTACAGAACAGAATTTGGTGATTGTTCTTGATGACTAAAAATGTGATTTTTATGACATGTGAACACAAGATATGGAGATACAAGTATACTAGGAGTGGAACAAGTCTTGGTGAGTAAAAATACTCACTTGGAAAGGCTTGATTGAAGCTCTACGAGTCCGGGAAGTTTGTGGTCGTCAAATTGATCCACCGTGATGAAATCGACGAAGAAGGAGACGATCCCAATCCAAGAGTTGTTGTTGAGGTGGAGGTGAAGACCTAGGTGATGCCCTTGAAGTTGGTGGTGGTGGAGTTGAAGAAGATGGTGGAGATTAGGGTTCTTGGTGAAGGTTAGATGGTGAAGAGAGTGAAAAAAGGAAGTAGAAATGTAAAGGGAAGTTTAAATAGGGATTTGATTTTGTGAAGGAGGTGTAATTTAGATAGAAGAGATGGGCTTTATTGCAAAAAGGGGAGGTGAGGTGTCTCCTTTGGCCACACTTGGCCGGCCATGGGAGAGAGAGAAAAAGATGGGCATTTAATGAGGAAGTAGGTGAGGAAGTGTGTGGAGTTGGAATTTTTGGAAAAGATTAGAATTTTGAAAAATGGAAAAACTTGTGGTTGTGGAGAAAAGAAATAAAGGAAAAGGAAAAGAAAAGAAATATAAAGGAGAAGATATTTTCTCTTGAACTCAAATGAAACTGTTGAATAGACAGATACCCGGGTTAAGGTCAAAGAAGTGGAAATCATTTCGGAAAATACCGAAATCGTCCGAAATTCAAGTATCTCGGAACGACTCGAAATAATTACCAAAATCAATAATAGTATATAAAGACCAATAGTGAAATCCGTTTGAAGAAATACTTTATAGTTTTAAAACTAAAAATCCCGGAATCAGTTACCTACCGACTCCGTTGGAATTTGCATAAAATCATAAAATTCTCAGAAAAAGTATTTAAGTAGAAATGTAATTCTAAAAGATAAAATCTAAAGGACCATCATGAAATTCCAAACAGTTTGAGAATTAAAAATCCGGGAATCGGTCAGCGGCACTGGCCGACACCGGTTTTGAAGAAATCCAATTTAATCCAAGAAAAATCCAGAAAATCACAGAAAATCTAATATATTGGAAAACGATGTTTAAAACTGAAATCGGTCGAATCGGATAACCAGAATGTCTAAAACAAGTAAAACTCTGAGATCGAGTCCCCGGCTCAGACTAAGGCTGACTCCGAGTTCACCGATCCAAATCCAAGGCAAAACAATCATATAAGGAATTCATAATACAGAATAAATACAGGAAACAAATCGAAAAAATACGATCGAAAATCTGAATACGCAACTAAGTACGTATTCCGGGAACGGGGTATTACAATCCACCCACCTTACAAAAATTGCGTCCTCGCAATTTCATTAAGGGGTGAAATGAACACAAAGGGGACAAAGGCTGGAATAAAGGGCTCATAAAACCAAAACAGGGTATAAGATGAATACAGGAAGGACCAGAATGGAAAATGAAAGAATGACAAGAGAAAAACATTTAGAATGATAATCAACTCAAATGCAAGATATGGGGTAGGGGTTACCATGATATCCCTAAGGTTCCTGATCTGGATACTGGTCTTCACACTCTGCTGTATCGTCTGGCGCCTCTGCTGCCATGATGTAACCTTGGCCTCTACTCTGATCTGATCTAGTCCTCATTCCCCTCTGCTGATGATTATATTGTTGAGGTGGAAATGGGGCTCTCGGGTCAACGGGTCCTGGATTCCTCCTCAATGGCGGTGCTGGAAGTGCTGGAGCTGGACGTGCTGGGGCTGGAAGAGCTGGTCTGATCGGTGCCACATGTCCAAACTTCCTGTGTGGGCAATCCCTTAGCATATGCCCCCCTGACCCGCACACTAAACATAATCCCTTGGCCACTCGACAATCTCTCTTATAATGTCCGGGCCTGTGGCAGAAGTTGCATACAATCTGAGACAGAGGAGGTTGGAATGGTCCCTTCATCATCGGGCCATGGGTTGCCCTATCTGCATCCTCCTCATCCATCAACTCAAAAGGCCTCTTCTTGGCCTGGTTCCTCATCTGGTTCACTTTCCTCTTCTCCAGTCCACGCTCTACTTCTCGAGCTATGGTGAGAACTTCTGAATAAGTCTTCAGCTGTTGGGGCATCAAGAATACTTGTATGTCCATCTGTAGGCCCTGCTGGAATCTGCTTGCCCGCTTCTCCTCATCCGTTACCATATACGGAGCAAAGCGGCTGAGTCTGAGAAATTCTGCGGCATACTCATCCACGGACTTATCCCGTTGCTGAAGTCTGATGAACTGCTCTTCCATGTCTTTCTGAGCTGTGACAGGGAAGAATCTGCTGTAGAAACTCTTGGAGAATGTGTCCCAAGTGACAGGCTTCTCCAATCTTGCCTCCTCAGCTAGCCACCAAGTTCTAGCTATATCCTTCAATTGAATCTTGGCAACCTCCACTTGGTTTTCCTCTGGGACACGGGCTGCATTCAACAAGTCTGATGTGTCTGTCAGCCATTGCTCAGCATCCAAGGGTTTCTCCCCACCCGTGAATATGGCTGGCTGCAGTCTTCTGAAATCCGATATATTCCCCGGCCTTTGTCCTTTAGGTGCTGCTAACTCTTGCCGGAGAAGTTCTGTCTGCTGCTGCTGGTTCTCCATCATCATCTGGACAACCCTCAGTATATCCACATTCTCTCCCACTGCTCCATTCGATGCTGGTCCAGAGTTGCTACGACCCGATCTTCTATCCATGCCTAGTTGATGAAGAATGACTGGAAAGTGATGGAAAAATGGAAGGATTTCAGGATATGAAGGAAGGAACCAAGAAGAACTAGATAATCAAGAAGGACTAGATGACTTTGTACATTGTAGTTGGCATTAGCAAATTACGAGAATTTGCCGCTTGATTGTACTATAGGTGGGAGAGCCTAGCTCTGATACCAACCTGTAACGCCCCGATTCTACGGATACGGGGACGTCACTGCAACGTATATACGTAGGTCAGAAAGTGCCCCCACGTATATACGCTAAGCATAAAAGTACAAGCAAGGGATCAGAGTACAGCACAAAGCGTGGTACACACACACATGCCAACATAAAAGGTACATATACAAAGTCATCTCAGGGTATGATAAACTATACATATTACGTATGTCTTTTATCACAACCAAGTCCAAAAGTAAAATATACAATAAAGATACAAAAAGCTCACGAGTAGGATGAAGATCCCGTGAGTCAAAAGAGGAGTCTGGCGCGAAAGAACTGGAACTAGGCTGCCAGCTTACAAGGAAAAGCTTGATCTACTGTGGACAGCTCCACTGCAATCCAAGCTTCAAGACCTGAACATACAAATCCAAGGGAGTCAGGACCTCCCAACAATGAACCGGCTATGTGCCAAGTGGCAAAGAGATAAGAATAGGGGTTAGAACACAAGAGTAGTATACAAGAACAGGTATAACATAATCATGAAACAGGAAATGCGAGGTAAAGCTAATTACAGGCAAAAGTGATTGTATATGCTTAAGTCACGGTCCCATGAGACTAATACATCGAGGGGATAATCCAAACAAGGAAACCCTCATATATATACCTTTGTCTCATGCCACAGAAATCCCAAGCATATAGAATCAGAGTTGCAAATCATATGACAGTCAAAATGGGAATATATAACAAGAATGATAAGAATCGTGACAAACATCAAAACAGGAATCATCACTGGAATCATGACATAACGAGTAGACTAGGAGTCATAACATAACAGGTCTCTATTATTATTATTACTCGTCTGACCCATATATCTAGGTATGTGCCCGGGTGTACATCCCATCACACATACATCCATATATAAGCTATCCGAGGTTTGTTAACGGAAGTAGATGGAGAACTGATAGAACTTCTTATAGTGGTTTTCATACACCTGGAACCGGCTTTGGAGGCCCAAAGTCCCCCTAACAGTAATATCATAACACTTACCGCCAGTATATATACATATATATATATACTTTTATATCCCATCACTATAAGCAAGATATCATTCCGGCATCCATCACTTCCTCCCATACCCATACAAGTTGTAGCTTATTAGCATAATTATTAGTTTACGGGAATAAACGGTCATAATAGGAATAGCCCAACAGATTCAAGAGGTGGCCCCCACCATGTGGTGTGGCACTTTGCTCTGTGGGAATGGATTCTAGAGGTGGCCCCCACCGAGTATGGTGTGGCACTTAGTTCCATAACAATAACAACAATAGGACAGGGTTCTCGTAAACATAATAATCATAAAGTCAAGTATATCATGCTGGGTGTGAAGTGATAGCATGATAAGTGGTGATATTGCAAACAACCAAACATAGTAAGAGATCAATATAGTCCGGGTCAGTCATGTTATAACAATAGGGTTTTTGCCAAGTAGTGGCATGCCAGGTGGTCAAGTGATAACACATTGGAGGTCAGGTGATATACATGTGTTAAAAGGAAACATGAAACTGATAGTTCTGAATTATGGCAAGACAAGTGGAAACATAGGGACATTGCAGAGTTCGACGACCTCGAAGGGTCCGCCACGCATGGTATTCAATAAAGAAGCAAGAACATCACATGCATGGTACAAGCATCATAATGAAACAAGCAAATGTTTGGCAATACATAAACATAGAAATGTGAAGCGACAAGAGGTGATGCACATCAAGTAATAGGTCATGAAGTACAAGTCATGAAGTACAAGTAACAATAATACATAGCACATGAACCAATGATAAGATCCGAATTCAAGAAAGAAATCAACTAAAACAGATTGCCAGAATTAGTCGACTAATTGGAAGGAGTAGTCGACTAATAACCAGGGTAAGTCGACTAACAGTCTGGACTAGTCGACTAATACTGGGTTCCAGAAAGTTGGTTTTCAGTTCCAGGAGAAGTTAGTCGACTAGGGTTGAAAGGGTAGTCGACTAATAGATACGTAAGTCGACTAACAGGGATTTGTAGTCGACTAATACTGTACAACAGAGAGTCGGGTATCCGTTTCAGGAAAAACTAGTCGACCAATAATTTGGTCTAGTCGACTAAAACTGTGAAAATCAGAAAAGGTTAAGTTTAGACTAAGGGTTTCTAGTCGACTAGGTTCTAGGTCAAGTCGACTAATCATGGTCGGGAAGCAGATTACAGAACAGAATTTGGTGATTGTTCTTGATGACTAAAAATGTGATTTTTATGACATGTGAACACAAGATATGGAGATACAAGTATACTAGGAGTGGAACAAGTCTTGGTGAGTAAAAATACTCACTTGGAAAGGCTTGATTGAAGCTCTACGAGTCCGGGAAGTTTGTGGTCGTCAAATTGATCCACCGTGATGAAATCGACGAAGAAGGAGACGATCCCAATCCAAGAGTTGTTGTTGAGGTGGAGGTGAAGACCTAGGTGATGCCCTTGAAGTTGGTGGTGGTGGAGTTGAAGAAGATGGTGGAGATTAGGGTTCTTGGTGAAGGTTAGATGGTGAAGAGAGTGAAAAAAGGAAGTAGAAATGTAAAGGGAAGTTTAAATAGGGATTTGATTTTGTGAAGGAGGTGTAATTTAGATAGAAGAGATGGGCTTTATTGCAAAAAGGGGAGGTGAGGTGTCTCCTTTGGCCACACTTGGCCGGCCATAGGAGAGAGAGAAAAAGATGGGCATTTAATGAGGAAGTAGGTGAGGAAGTGTGTGGAGTTGGAATTTTTGGAAAAGATTAGAATTTTGAAAAATGGAAAAACTTGTGGTTGTGGAGAAAAGAAATAAAGGAAAAGAAAAAGAAAAGAAATATAAAGGAGAAGATATTTTCTCTTGAACTCAAATGAAACTGTTGAATAGACAGATACCCGGGTTAAGGTCAAAGAAGTGGAAATCATTTCGGAAAATACCGAAATCGTCCGAAATTCAAGTATCTCGGAATGACTCGAAATAATTACCAAAAATCAATAATAGTATATAAAGACCAATAGTGAAATCCGTTTGAAGAAATACTTTATAGTTTTAAAACTAAAAATCCCGGAACCAGTTACCTACCGACTCCGTTGGAATTTTCATAAAATCATAAAATTCTCAGAAAAAGTATTTAAGTAGGAAATGTAATTCTAAAAGATAAAGTCTAAAGGACCATCATGAAATTCCAAACAGTTTGAGAATTAAAAATCCGGGAATCGGTCAGCGGCACTGGCCGACACCGGTTTTGAAGAAATCCAATTAATCCAAGAAAAATCCAGAAAATCACAGAAAATCTAATATATTGGAAAACGATGTTTAAAACTGAAATCGGTCGAATCGGATAACCAGAATGTCTAAAACAAGTAAAACTCTGAGATCGAGTCCCCGGCTCAGACTAAGGCTGACTCCGAGTTCACCGATCCAAATCCAAGGCAAAACAATCATATAAGGAATTCATAATACAGAATAAATATAGGAAACAAATCGAAAAAATACGATTGAAAATCTGAATACGCAACTAAGTACGTATTCCGGGAACGGGGTATTACAAGCGGCGACGATGAAAGGATGGCGACAAGGAATCTGAGATGGCGGTGAGGAATTCAGATCTGACGGTGAGGAATTGACGATGACAGCGACACTACGATGATGAAGAAAGAGGTCGGTGAAGGTCTGTTGCGTTCTTGTGGAGATGCCGGAGATGGCGGCGTTGCTTGGAAGACTTCACGACGGCGACAACAAAGAGGACGAAGTGGCGATGTGGAGTTGGTGTCGTGTCGATGGCGAGCAGAGATGGAGAGGCAGTGTTGTCAATGAGATAACAACGCAAGAGATGGGGAAGGGGGTTAGGGTTAGAGTGTTTGGTTGGAGAGGAATAGAAGGAGGAGATGGGAAGAACAATAACCAACTTTTTTTCTTTTCCCATTTTCTTTTCTTTTTTGATTTCGAACTAGGGTTTCGGATTTTTTTATAAATTAAACTTGAAAAAGAAGAGAAAGAGGTGAATATGGACCTAGGATTTGTGGAATTAGTTTTTTTTGGAATTATTGTGGAAGGGAAATTTTGTGGAGGAAGAAAAGAAATGAATCAGGATTTTAGTTCTGATATCAAAATGATGTAGAACGGGACGGTGGAAGAAGAAAAGAGATTTTTTTTAAAGTTTTTATCATAATGATGAATTTAGGATTGAATATCAAGGAGATCTCTCTGCCAGCATGTACATCACCATATAAAGATTTACAATAAAGTAACAATTAATTTGCAATACCCAAAGGTTTTTTCTAGAACAACCAAACTGCTAAAACAACTGCAAGTCTTGACTTTATATAAGCCTCTTACAAAAGACAACTCCCATAGTTATGAGACTTAAAAAAAAAATCTAAGCCTAAAATAAAAAGAAGAAAATAGCCTAAACCAAATAAAGTGCCTATTGATTCCCATCACTTTTCCTATCAATCTGGATCAACCGTGATGCAACACTAAATAGAATAATTTAAATCTGTTTTATACAACCACCCGTCAGCCAGACATCAACCCGACAGATTCCTAGCAGAGGCCACAATGAACAAGAGGGTTTTTGTCATAAAACTTTGATTGAACGTCCAAATTCCTCTAAGATTAGAATAGAGTTGATACACAGTGATTTGGTACACATGGTTACTCTTGTCATGTGTACCAAATTCCCCTGGATCAACAATATTTTTGTACACTCGTGGGCCTGATTGTGCTGTACAAAAGTAACAAAATATTTATTCTGTATCCTTATGGTTTTCAAATCACTTCCTCAGATGTTTGCTTTCAGTGCAAGTTCTGTAAATTTATACAGTGAAAGGAGTTGGAGATTGATAGGTATGCTTCAATATTGTTGATTAGATAATGATTTTTTGTCCAAACAGGTTATCGGTTATGAGCTACTTCTTTGTATAGGAAAGGAAAACCTAATCTAATCACCAAGAAGATTTGTTTTTTGGTTGGTTAAATTCCTCTGATACTGTTGGTTACACTTTGCATGGAGGAAGGAGACGAAATTTGTGCTGTGAGAATTTCAGAATTGTGAGCATACATCGCGGCAGAGCTGTTTATCTTACTATACATGGAGAAATAACCAAACCCCCACTCCGCATGAGTATGAGGAGATTATCAACTAATATCTGCTTTGCTAAATTTCAGGTATTCAAAAGTATAGAGATGGTAGTGAAAACTAGGAAGCTGAAATTTTAGGATTCAGCTGTTCACTGACTAGGAAGCTTCCAGACAGTTCTGTCAGTTGAATACCTGGACAGTGAAAACTTGATTTACATTTATTAATGCCAACAAGGAATCATGTGGTTACAAAATTCACTACCGAATTTATGAAAAACTTCATTGGGAAAAAAAAAAAAAACTCTTTATCAGAATCTGTTGTCAGCTAGACTTTTCATTGCCTTCTTACCTTGATTTTATAGCGTGGTCAATGAGTCAGAGCACATGCATGAAAATGAACAAGGACAAGCTAGGTCCTGATGAATCTTGATCAGTTCTTCAGCTTATGTAGAAAACGTCTTAGCTCGTAAACCGTTTGTTGAGCATTAACTCATTCAGTGGAAAAGATCAAAACGTCAATATTAGAAGTGGAAGTAGTTTTCCCTTTTGATCCATCATAATATACTAGCACCGGTCCTGGGAGTTATGACTGTTGCTTCTCAAAAGTGCGCCTTCTATTTCTTGAAGGTTAGCAAGCAGCACCAGTTCACGTCGTCATGTCAATTTTGTGTGTGTCTTGCACCGTGTCAGACTAAACATTCATATGCCACACATGAGAAGCTCTCTCCTGCATTAGAAAGAAGGGAGAAGAGGTCTGGCCTTGCCGCATTATATTGATTAAGCTGGGCCCAAGAATTTTGCACTCTTATGGGCTAATAGAATAAAATATCAGTCTTTCTTTCAGTGATCTTGGACAATTGATTTCTCTTTCTATTTGTTTTAAATTTACGCAGTCTCTGCTACAAAAGTATAATATAATTTATTTTAGCTTCAGGGTTCTTCAATATGGAACACAATATATTAATGATTTATTAATTATTTGGCTCTAGGTCTCCATTCGCTAGCACAAATAAGACGCACACACAGGAAATGGGATGTGAGGTGACACTTCATGCAACTTGCATGAGGTATGATAGATACTAAATAGCTCATTCTTTTGGGTGATGTAACTGATTATCTTGATCTCAATCTCTTTATATGTAAATGTATAAAACTTAAACACACATTTTAGAGATACCTGCCCCACTCATTAAGTGGTAAAAAAATAGAAGTTTTTTTTTTTTTTTATTAATGGGATTCACAACTTCATCAATTGATTAGTGATCCCTAAATTGTGTGATTTTTTTTTTTTTTAACATAGTTATGTTTTTAGGATGACCTAATACTCGATGATTGAATTGGTTTCCATTGATATGGCTTGGATGGTCATAGGTTTTGGTCTAAAGTTGGAAGATGAATGTGTTTTCTCCATGCTGAATTCTGCTCCCCTGTCGCTTAGGACTGATATGAATATATTGGAAATACAGACAATTTGACTGTGTTTTCTGTTTTGAGTTTCGTTTAATAGAGACGAACACAATTCATTATCAGCAAATTTGTCATCTTTGCCAGTTTTCTACTTATCTTAAAATGACAGGATTTTGGAGGACTTTGAATGTTGAGTGCAATTTTGTCTCTTTTCCAGTTTTCTACTTCTCTTAAAAGAACAGGATTTTTGAAGACCGTGTGTTGAATGTTGAGCAGTTATGACAATTGAGTTCCAATATCTAGCACGCTATCTCATTTTAGCACACAAGATGATACTCTGTGCTGCAAATCTATCGTTTTTCGTATACCAGCTAATTTTCAGAATATAATTTTTCAATGAATGCAGCAGCGACTGGAAATTGATACATTGATAAAACTACAAGTATATCAGTTTCCTGCCATTATGATTATATGAATTCTGTGGGTCTTTAGCATTGTTTATTCTCCATCAATGAAATATTAGTCCACTTCTCTATCTCTTTTCTCCAAAAAGAAGAAGAAGAATTCTAATTTTTTTTTTGTTTGTGTTCTAAAAATCTGAAGGATGTATCTAACTTCAAATATCCTCTTCAGGAGACTGCGGAAGATGAAGCCTGTAGTTTCTTTTGGTTTTGATGAAGACCTGAGTTTTCAAATACTGTAGCTGAACTCTTCAAAGAAGAGATATCGTCTTATTTACGCTACATCTTCCAGGCAAACTTTTCTTCTGGAAAGTCTCCTAATTATTTTGTAAGTCAGTAGCAAGAATTAGTACCTCAAATTTCTAATGTGAAAAAAAAAAAAAGAAAAGATTCTGATATCATGTGACAGTTGTCTAATTTGGCTTATAGTTCACTAATTCCAACTCATGCGCATGAAGGTGGGCTCTACATATTGGAACTTTTCTTGCAGGCTGCTCGCTAATATTCATGAAATTGATAATGAGATGTATTTATCTATCTGATTCTCTGAAGGAGATTTATTGCGTTACGGTGTAGCTATTATGTGTTGTTTTACTTGTAATTCAGGATATTTGCTGATTGTTTGTTCTTTTCCTTTTTGATTATTATACTATCGGCTACAAACATATTATGCTAGCGGTTTGTCTTCAACTGGCGATCTATCTTCAATCTCATATCATTTAAGGATTAATTCTTGGAATAGTGCTATCCATCATCTGTGTCTCTTCCTCTGATCTTCGTATTTTGGGTAGTGTTTGTGTAGCCGGTATATATGTATGGTGTGTTGGAAATATAACCGTGAAAGTGAAAAAAGTCCTGCTGTAGGCGACGGCGGACGACATCAAGTTAAGGGATGAAGCCCATTCATCTTTTTTTCTTACAGAAGAAGAGGAAGCTCTTCTTTTAGGAATAATCAATGTTTTTATTGTCAAAAATATGGTCACACAATTAAAATTTGCACGAAGAAAATTGAAGACGAGAAGACGAAAGAATTAAGCTTCATGCATGAGGGAGAAAAGAAGAGTGAGGTTGATACTCTCTTTCTCGCATGTAGTGTTGAAGAAATTGCACACGATGAAGTGTGATACATTGACAGGCGATGTAGCAATCATATGACCAGAAACAAGAAGGTATTCGTGGAACTCGATGAATCTTTTACAAGCGAAGTCCGAATCAGTGATGACAAGATACTTTCCGCGAAAAGAAAGAGTGATATTCTTGTGCAAACAAAGAAATGAGTAAAGCACATTTCTAGTGTTTTCTATATTCCCGGACTCAAAATCTTCTCAGTGTCGGCCAGCTTCTACTTCGAAGATTTCATGTTCATTTTAATGAAGATATGTGCGAGATCAAAGACAAGCATGATGTCCGTATTACAAAGGTGAAAATGACAGAAAGTAAGATGTTTCTTTTGAATTTTAATTCTCAAATTGATTCATACACGCATACTACTATCCAAGACAAATCATGGCTATGACACTTTCATTTTGGGCATTTGAGTTTCAAAATCCTCTCTCATATGTGTAGCAAGAATATTGTTGAAGACATGCCACCTATTGAACTTCAAGAGAAAGTATGCGAAGGATACACACTTGGCAAGCATCATAGAAATTCTTTCCTGGTTGGAAGATCGTGGAGAGTATCACATCCTATAGGAGCTTGTACATTCGGATCTTTGTGGTCCAATGTACATTATTTCGATTGGAGGTAATCAGTATTTTCTCACATTTATTGATGATTATAGTAGGAAGACATGAGTTTCTTATTAAGAAAAATCAAAAGTTTAAAAATATTTTAAAAGCTTCAAGGCTTTGGTTGAAAGGGAAAGTGGCTTCCCGTTGAAGACTCTGCGTACCGATCGTGGAGGTGAATATGTTGATTGTGAATTTGAAGGTTTCTTGAAGGAAAATAGTATTCGGCATCAACTCACTGCTCGATATACTTCTCAACAAAACGACATTGCTGAGAGGAAAAAACGAACAATTATGAAATTGGCTCGAAGCATGTTGAAGGGAAAAGGTGTTCTAAATGATTATTGGGCAAATTCCGTGGCATGTGCTATCTATCTTTTGAACCAAACATCATCAAAATTGCAAGATCAAATTCCTCAAGAAGTTTGGAGTGGACATAAACCAAACGTGATACATTTGAGAGTTTTTGGCAGCATTACTTACTCCCATATTCTAGATGAGAGAAGGAAAAAGTTAGATGACAAATCTGAAAAGTGCATCTTCGTGGGATACAGTGAACGCTCCAAGGCATACAAATTATATAATTACATCACAAAGAAGCTTGTTATTAGCAGATATGTAAAGTTTAATAAAGAAAATGCTTAAAATTGGAGTACAAATGTTTCAAAAGGCAAATCTATTTGCGTGGACATGAAAGAAGAAAAACAAATTTAGCATGATGATGAAGAGATATATACTCTACCTTATTCTCCTCATTCTTCTCTATCTTTGTCTTCATCACCCTCGTCTTCGCCATCTCCATCTTCACCAAAAAATTCAAGTACTCCTCCTCGAAAAATAAAGAGCATAAGAGAGATTTATGAAGATTCAAGGAAAAAAATCTGAATGAAGATTTAGTGAACTTTACTAAATTTGCCGATGTGAATCCGATTTTTTTTGAAGATGCTTAAAAAGAAGAGAAGTAGAAGAATGCTATGGATCAAGAAATTGATGTCATCAAAGAAATAAAACATGGGAGCTTGTTGAGTTTCCAAGAGGAAAAAAGACTATTGATGTGAAGTGGGTCTACAAGACCAAGCTGAATTCAAAAGGTGAAGTGAACAAATACAAGGCTCGTTTGGTGGTGAAAAGTTACAAACAAAAATTTAGTATTGATTTTCAAGAAGTATTTGCCCTGGTTGCTCGTCTTGAAATCATAAGAATTATGCTAGCTTTATCGGCACAAAGAGGATGAAAAATTTATCAATTAGATGTCAAATCAGCATTCTTGAATGATTTTTTAGAAGAAGAGGTTTATGTGAACCAGACACCTAGTTATGTGAAGAAAGATGTAAAAACAAGATGTGTCATTTGAAAAAAAGCATTATACGGACTCAAGCAAGTACCGAGAGCATAGTATAGTCGCATCGATGGATACTTTATGAAGAATGATTTTAAAAAGTGTCCTTTTGAATATACTCTCTACATCAAAGAAGGTGATCAAGGTAAATTCTTGATGGTTTTCTTATATGTTGTTGATCTTATTTTTACCGGTAATCCTACAAGCATGTGTCATGAATTCAAGAGGACTTTGATGTGTGAATTCAAGATGACCGATATGAGTCTACTTCATTTCTTTCTGGAATTGAAGTCATGCAGCAAGAAGATAGTATATTCATTTCACAAAAGAAGTATGCAAATGATATTTTTAAAAGGTTGGTTTGAAGCTTAGCAAATCTGAAAAAGAAGAAAGTGTTGATGAAATTGTTGGAATTGAAGAATATATGTACGAATCTTCGAGTTGAATTATGGCGAGATCCGTTGATCGAATCAACTGGATGATGGTTGGAGTGTGTTCTCCTTCCATTGGGGATGAACGTGGTATATTCATATGTTCAATTCCGACTTCGAATGAATGAGATATTCAAGTCCAAAGATTGCCTAATTCAAAGCCAAAACGGGACTAAAGGTAGCTAAAAGCATTTAGTCCCACATTGGCCATGGGATGGAAGTTTGTGGTGTATATATAGAGAAAATTGAGAACAAAGGGCGTGCCCTTTGGGTACTTGGAGTTTTCGCGCGCGAAAAGGAGGGAACTATGCCCGCACATGCAGGCATGCATGCGCACGCGCGCCGGCGCTGGCGGCGCCGGCGCCGGTGCTCGGGCATGGGCATGGGCATGGGCACAGGTCGGGTTCAGGTCTGAGTCTGGGTTCGGGTTCCCTACCTGGCCTGGTTCTTTTTGAATCAGGTCTCAAGGTATGATCCGAACCAGACCCGCTCCGCTACCTGAACCGGACCGGACCCGCTCCGCCTGCCAACAGATCGCTCCGCGTCAGTTGGACTGCCAACAGTTGCGACTGTTGGGCTGCCAACAGACACGGCTGCTGGGCCAAAGGTTGCAGCCTTTGGTATGGGTTCGAACCTGTTGGCCCCTCCTGGAGTGTTATATAAAGCACTCCAAACTCTCAATTGAAACATAGAAAACACCAATTACAACACCAAGAGCAAACCTTCTCTTCTCTCTCTCTGAGTTCTGAACACTTCCATTTTTCTGCGTTCTGAACTGGGGAGTAGAGTTCTGAAGTGACTTCCAAAAGGGAAGTGGAAAATCCGTAACTCGGTTTCTGAAGCGATTTCCAACGGAGATTCTGCAAAATTCATTCTGAAAGAAGGCTTAGAAAATTCAACAGATTCTTTTATAGAATTGTTGTCTGAATCTAAGACTTCTGAAGAAGAATATTCTTCAACCTTCCTTCGTCCTAAACAGTGGGTGCTCCTCCAGAGAGTAGAGGCAAATATTCGTTTGAAATTTGTCCTTGTACCGCTGCTTCGACAATCCTGTGGAAGGTACTGGTTGACTACGGTTCGACCGTACGGTGATTTGGTAGTGCTATCCAAATACCGTGAAAGAGTGTTGTATCTTGGGAGATCAGCGTCCATTATCCCGTTAGCACCGGTGCGGGGGACGTAATTGTCTTAAGGAGATTCACTTTAAGCGTACCTCACTCTAAATACTGTATAAGTGGTTTAAGTCCTTTATACAGGGGATATACTTTACAGTATATCGAGACTGACATAGATTCAGTCTAATTGGTGCTTTAACCAAGGAAGAAAATTGAAAGGTGGTTCTTAAATTAAGGAACGTTCTATTGAACAGAAAACCTCCCACCTGATATTTACCGACCTGGCCAATTAGATTGTTGATATCTCAGTGATCTTGATTAGTTGTCAGATTGATTCTTGTTAAGCAGAATATCCAACAATCTTAAGACAATTAACTATTGAAGTTTCTTACTTCTGTTCTGCTTGAACTTGCAGAAGATGTCTGAGACTAATCAAGATAGCACAAGTAAGGCACCAAACATGCCGCTACAAGCTTTGATGCCAACTCCGCTTCCTAACCCAAAGCCGGAGAAGCTAGGAAAATTTGATGGCACAGAATTCAAGAGGTGGCAACAGAAGATGATCTTCTACTTGACCACTCTTCATCTGGCCAGATTCCTGCAAGAAGATCCACCAGAGCTTGCAACTGATGCATGGACTCAATGTGACTTCCTTTGCCGAAATTATATTTTAAATGGACTGGATGACTCTCTTTACAATGTGTACAGTCCTATAACAACGGCAAAGAAGTTATGGGCCAGTCTTGACAAGAAGTACAAGACTGAGGATGCTGGTACCAAGAAGTTCGTCGTTGGATGATTTCTGGAGTACAAAATGGTGGACAGCAAGACTGTAATCAGTCAGGTGCAAGAGTTCCAACTTATCTTGCACGAGATAGAAGCCGAAGGTATGATTCTTCCTGAAACTTTTCAGGTGGCTACTATCGTGGAGAAACTCCCACATGCGTGGAGAGATTTCAAGAACTACCTTAAGCACAAGCGAAAGGAGTTGAAGTTGGAAGATCTCATTGTGAGGCTTCGAATCGAGGAGGACAACAGAAAGTCCGAGAAAAGGAGCAGTAAGAACTCCTACGAAGCAAAAGCCAATGTGATCGAAGACTCAAAGGGGAAAGCGTCTACTTCCAAAGGCTTAAAGCGGAAGAAGACTTCCCAGGGGTACAAAGGTAAGGTCCAAGAAGGCAAGAACATGCGCTTCAAGGGAACTTGCTACATCTGCAATAAAGAGGGGCATAAGGCGAATGAATGTCGCAGCCGTCTCAAACAAAACAAGAATCTTGTTGATGGTTTTTTTAAAGTCAATGTTGCAGTGGTAGACAAAAAGTCTGTGTATTTGTACCCGAAGCTTATAAATAAAGGAAATTCTTCTGTTTATTTGCTTGAGTCTCCTATTTTGTGGCATGCTAAATTAGGGCATGTAAATTACAAGTCTTTGAAAAACTTGTCTAATCTGGGATATATTCCAAAACTCAACTTGGAAGAAATTCGCAAGTGTGAGATTTGTGTTGAGGCCAAGTTGGCGAAAAATTCATTTCACTCAATTGATCGAAATACAGAACCTTTAGGGTTAATTCATAGCGATCTGTGTGACTTGAAATTTATGCCAACTAGAGGCGATAAAAAGTATTTCATTACTTTTATCGATGACTGTACAAGATACTGTTATGTGTATCTTTTAAACAGTAAGGATGAGGCAATAAATATGTTTATAACATATAAGGCCGAAGTTGAGAATCAACTTGTAATACCCCTCTCCCGGAATACGTACTTAGTTACGTATTCAGTCTTTCGATCGTATTTTCCGATTTACCATCCGTATTTGACCAATTTCAATTCCAAATATCATTTTCCAATATTTTAGATTTTATGTGATTTTCGGGAATTTTCTGGAATTAAAATGAATTTCTCCGAAACCGGTGTCGGCCAGTACCGCTGACCGATTTCCGAATTTTTATCTTCCAAACTGTTAGGAATTTTTAGAAAGTCCTTTAGACTTTATTGCTTAGAATCATATTTCTTACTTATACACTTTTTCTGAGAATTTTATGAATTTATGAAAATTCTTTCGGAGTCGGTAAATAACTGATTCCGGGATTTTAATTAAAAATCTATACAGTATTCCTTCAAACGAATTTCACCATGAGTCTTCAAATATTTTTCTTGATTTTTGGTAAAATTTTCAGACCAATCCGAGATACTTGAATTTCGGACATTTTTTCAAAATTGCAAAATTCCAATTCCACTTCATTTCCACCTCATTTCCCACTCACCACTTCACCTAACCCCACTCACTCTCTCCCTCTCCCACAGCCGGCCAAGTGGCCAAGGAGAGGACACTCACCTCACCCCTCCTTTTGCAAGAAAAACCCTCACTTCTATCCAATTTCCAACCCTTTACAAAAATCCCAAACTATAAATTCCTATTCATTTGCAAATCACTCTTTTTCTCTCTTTCACTTCATCAAGAGAAGAGAAGCTCCATAATCTCCTTCTCCCTCTAGCAAAAAACCCTAGCTCCATGAACCCAATCTCTTCATCTCCACCTCAAGGCTTCAAGGACTTCCTCAAGGGCTTCATCTAGGGCTTCCTCAAGGACCTCAACTTCAACCATCATCCTCATCCTTGGATCAAGTCCCAATTAAACCTATCCAAGTGAGTATTTCACTCACCAAGACTTGTATTAGCCCTAGAATACTTGTATCTACACTTCTTGTACACCTAGGTCACCAAAAACCACGAATTGAACCATCAAACACACTTCCAGAAATTCTGATCTGCTCACTGTTCTTCACAGTATTAGTCGACTCATCATAGGAACTAGTCGACTAGAACACTTAGCTGAAACTTAGTTTTCTGAAAAACCCAGTATTAGTCGACTTGCCCCAAATATTAGTCGACTAACAAACTCTCTGGAAACCCATATTAGTCGACTCCTGAATACACCCAGTCGACTAATCCATCTTGGACCAGAAAACCCAACTTTCTGTATCAGCAGACTTAGTCGACTTAAGTGTCCATTAGTCGACTAGAACTCCCTATTAGTCGACTAACCTTCCTACCCTAGTCGACTAACTTTCCCTGAAACAGAATTCTAACTCTCTGTATCCCAGTATTAGTCGACTAACCCTTACCCCTAGTCGACTAATCCTGACTGTGTGTCATAGTTAATTTCTGTTCTGAATTTGGTTCTTATACTTGATACATGTGTATTATATCTTGCTTGTTCATGCTTCAATACTGGCTCTACATGACTTATTACTGAATGGATGTATCTCTTGTTACCTCATGACTTATTATTGCATATACTCGTTTCATGACATGTTAAACAGTAATATCACCACTTATCATGCCATCTCTTAAAACTAAGCATGATACACTTGACTTTTACATAAAAAGCACCAACTTACATATGGGTCGGGGGAAATATGCGGATATCGATACGTGTTCGTGTTTACAGTGGCTTTTAGGTATATTGTACAATTACTGTTCCGGTCTTACCTGTGGTACTCCAGGGGACCGAGGGGAGTGCTTTCTCCCTTTCCTGTTTACTGTCATGACAAGGGCATACATAAGTCCCTCCTGTTTACCCTTGCGGCAGGTTCCGTCTTCAAGCAACGGAACAATCCTGGGCCGTGGTCCCGGGTATGCACGGGACCCACTGTAAACATAGTTCGTCGATACAACCGCTGTTTCCAATAACAACCTTGTTTCACTAGGATATGGATCTATGTGCTCTGGGACGCTGGGTCACATAGCTAGATATCACAGTAAGACAAGTATTAATAATAAGACGTTAATTGTAGATTTGTTGCATATGATCCTAACTTATTTAGTTTACATCGCTTGTTATTCATTGCTATTTATTGTAACTTCATTACCTTTATTCATGATCCTTATGTCACTTGACTATCCTTTATTTGTTATTATATGTCTTGACCCTTTGGATTTGCATATTCAGATTCTGAGGCTTGGGACGAAGTGGAGCCTTCCACGGAGGACCGGGCTTATCTTTGTGAGCAGGCTGACCGGCTCTAGTCCTATCGTGCCAGACTCTTCCTTTTGGTTCACGGGATCTCCATCCATTTCGTGAGCGTTTTGTATTTTTGGTTGTATATCGTTCTTTTGGACTTGGGTTGTGATAAAGGACACTTGTAAAGTGATTTTGCTTATCATAACTTGTATAGCTTTGTATTTATCTTTTGTAAGTTGGCATATGAATATACCACGCTGTGTGTTGTACTCTGATACTTGTTGTACTTAATGCTTAGCGTATATACGTGGGGGCACCATCTGACCTACGTATATGCGTTGCAGTAACGTTCCCGTATCATTGGGATCGGGGCGTTACAGGTTGGTATCAGAGCCTAGGCTCTCAAACCTAAAAGTACAACCAAGTGGCAAATTCTAGTGATTTGCTAATGCCAACTACAATGTACAAAGTTATATAGTCCTTCTTGACTTCGTCCTTGATTCGATCCTCGTATCCTAAACTCCTTCCCTTTGTTTCCAATTCCAGATCTTATCCCTTTCGGTATGGAGAGACGTTCGGGTCGCAACAATGTCGGGCAAGTACCGAATGGACCCGTAGGAGGAGAGGGTGCTGATATCCTGAGGATCATTCAGACTATGCTGGGAAACCAGCAACAGCAGATGGAGAATCAGCATCAGCAGACTGAGCTCCTCAGGCAGGAGTTGGCAGCCCCGAAGGAGCAGAAGCCGGGGAACATCTCAGACTTCCGACGGCTACAGCCGGCCGTATTCACGGGAGTCGAGAGGCCATTGGAGGCTGAACAGTGGTTAACAGATACCACCGATCTGCTGAACGCCGCCAGGGTGCCTAAGGAGAACCAAGTGGAGGTTGCAAAGATCCAGCTGAAGGACATAGCCAGGACTTGGTGGCTTGCAGAGGAGGCTCGCTTGAAGAAGCCTATCTCTTGGGATACGTTCTCCAAGAGCTTTTATAGCAGGTTCTTTCCCGCCACTGCTCAGAAGGACATGGAGGAGCAGTTCATCAAGCTTCAACAGGGGGATAGATCCGTAGATGAGTATGCTGCAGAATTTCTCAGGTTGAGTCGCTTCGCCCCGTACATGATAGCAGATGAGGAGAAGAGGGCAAGCCGGTTCCAGCAAGGTCTGCAAATGGACATTCAGATGTTTCTAATGCCCCATCATCTGAAGACCTATGCAGAAGTTCTCACCAGCGCTCGAGAGGTGGAGCGTGGGTTTGAGAAGAAGCAAGGAGATCAGAGGAAGGACCAGGCCATGAAGAGGCCGTTTGTACCGGTGGGTAGAGGAGGACCGTCCAGGGCAGCGAAGGTTCAGGCCAGGCAACCATTCAGAGCAGTTCCTTACCAGATGGCTCGACCAGGTCTTATCTGCAACTTTTGCCAGAAACCAGGACACTCTCAGCAGGATTGCCGGAGGGCAAATGGATTGTGTTTGGTGTGTGGAGCACGAGACCATGCCGTAGAGACCTGTCCTCACAGGAGAATGGGGTTTGCTAATCAAACCTTGCCGGCACCTCAAGGGCAGAATGGACAGAGGGCACTATCAGGGCCAGTTGGGCAGAGGCACCAGGGACCAGTGATGAGGAGAGCTCTTCCCCTTCCTCCACCGCATGTTGCTCGCCCAGTGCAGAGAGGAGCCCGGACAGCAGCAGGGCGTGGCAGAGGTCAGGCCTACAACCTGACAGCAGAGGAGGCTGAGGCTTCAGAGGAGGTGATTACAGGTAACATCAGAGTTCATTCAATACCTGTTCTCGCTCTCTTCGATTCAGGTGCATCCCACTGTTATATCTCCGATCATTTTGTGGCTTTACATTCTATACCTGTTAAGGCTTTAGACCACAAGTGGGAGATAAGTACCGGGAATGGGGTAGTTATATCTTCTAGAGTTTGTGCTGACTGTCCAGTGGAACTTTGTGGGAAGACCTTGGCCATAGATATGCTCGTACTAGACACCAAAGGGTACGACGTAATCTTAGGCATGACTTGGCTCAGTCAGTACTATGCAGTGATTGACTGTAGAGGGAGGAAGATCAATTTCAGAATCCCGCATCAGCCGGAGTTCCAGTTTAGTGGAGAGGTGAAGCCTGCTAAGAAGGAGATTCAGATGACCACTTCGGAGGTTCTGAAGGGAGTGCCAGTGTGGGATGAATTTCCAGAAGTCTTTGCTGAGGTCTCAGGGTTTCCACCGGAGAGGATAATTGAGTTCTCCATTGATACAATTCCAGGAGCAGCTCCTATATCCAAGGCTCCGTACAGGATGGCACCGACAGAGTTGGAGATCTTGAAGAAGCAACTGCAGGAGTATTCGGACAAGGGATTGATTCGGCCAAGCACTTCACCATGGGGAGCTCCAGTGCTCTTGGCGAATAAGAAGGATGGTGGTAAGAGGCTTTGTATTGATTATAGGGAGTTGAACAAGGTCACCATCAAGAACAAGTATCCCTTGCCCCGGATTGATGATTTGTTTGATCAGCTCCATAGAGCCCGTGTATTTTCTAAGTTAGATTTGCAGTCGGGTTACCATCAGCTGAGGGTGAAGAAGGAGGATGTTCCGAAGACGGCATTCAGGACCCGTTATGGCCACTATGAATTTCTAGTTATGCCTTTCGGAGTCACCAATGCCCCTGCGGTTTTCATGGACTTGATGAATCGAGTGTTCTCCCCTTACCTAGATCAGTTTGTAGTTGTATTCATAGATGACATCCTGATCTATTCAAGGAATGAGAAGGAGCATGCAGAGCACTTGAGGATGGTGTTGCAGACCCTTCAGCAAGAGCAGCTTCATGCCAAGAGGAGCAAGTGTGAATTCTGGTTGGATAGCATAGCTTTCCTTGGACACATAGTTTCAGCAGAAGGAATTTCAGTTGATCCTAGTAAAGTCCAGGCAGTGCAGAATTGGCCAGTTCCGAAGACGGTGACTGAGATTAAGAGTTTTCTTGGGCTAGCCGGATATTACAGGCGCTTTGTCCAGGATTTCTCTAGGATTGCAGCTCCGTTGACCAGGCTCACCAGAAAAGGGGAGAGATACATATGGACAGAAGATTGTGATGCAGCATTTGAACAGTTGAAGCAGAGGCTTATCACAGCTCCAATCTTGAGGACTCCTTCAGGAAGAGGAGGGATGGTCATTTTCTGTGATGCATCAGGTAAAGGCCTGGGGTGTGTGCTTATGCAACATGATCATGTTATAGCATATGCATCTAGGCAGTTGAAGCCTCATGAGAGGAATTACCCAACTCATGACTTGGAGTTGGCAGCTGTGATATTTGCTTTGAAGATCTGGAGACACTACCTTCTGGGAGACAAAGTGTTGATATACACAGATCACAAGAGCCTCAAGTATATTTTCTCACAGAAGGAGTTGAATATGAGGCAGAGGAGGTGGTTGGAGCTTATGGCGGACTATGATATTGACTTGCAGTATCATCCAGGCAAAGTCAATACCGTTCCTGATGCACTGAGCAGGATGCCAGAGAACAGAGTGCTAGTCCACCTCACGCAACAGAGGGAGTTGATTCAGGAATTCATCAGATTGGATTTGATGTTAGTGCAAGGAGGTGATAAGGCCGGGCAGTTCATGGCTTTACAGATCCAGTCATCATTGATAGAGGAGATCAAGGAAGCTCAGAAGGAGGACCCCAGATTGCAGACATTCAGAGCTCAGGTGGAGGCTGGATTGAGGACGGATATCTGCATTCATCCAGATGGTGCATTGTATTTTGGAGGTAGACTTTGTGTTCCCCAAGGGGAAGTCAGACAGAAGATTTTGGAGGAAGCACACAGTTCAGCTTATTCTATACACCCTGGGGGAAACAAGATGTACCAGGACCTGAAGAAGCACTTTTGGTGGAATGCTATGAAGAGGGAGATAGCCCAGTTTGTTGCCAAGTGCTTGGTTTGCCAGCAGATTAAGATCGAGCATCAGAGACCAGCTGGACTTCTTCAACCTTTGCCGATACCCGAATGGAAGTGGGAGCATATCACCATGGATTTTGTGACGGCATTACCTCGGAGTCCCAGGGGTAATAATGCTGTGTGGGTTATAGTTGATCGCCTCACCAAGTCAGCTCACTTCATACCATTCAGGGTAGGCCAGTCGACAGAGGTTCTGGCAGATAAGTATATGAAGGAGGTGGTTCGTCTGCATGGAGTTCCAGTTAGTATTGTGTCAGATAGAGACACCAGATTCAGATCTCATTTCTGGGAGAGTCTCCAAGAAAGTCTGGGAACTCGTCTGAAATTCAGTACTTCTTATCATCCTCAGACAGACGGACAATCTGAGAGGACTATCCAGATCCTTGAAGATATGTTGAGGGCTTGCATGATTGACTTTGGGGGATCTTGGGAAGACCATCTTCACTTGGCTGAGTTTTCATATAACAACAGCTACCAGGCAAGTATTAAGATGGCACCCTTTGAGGCATTGTATGGTAGGAAGTGCCGATCACCGATTTGTTGGGATGAAGTCGGTGAGAGGAGTCTTTTGGGACCAGAGATTCTGATGCAGACTACAGAGAAAGTCAGGGTTATCAGAAATCATCTCAGGGCTGCTCAGAGTAGGCAGAAGAGTTGGGCAGACACTCGGAGAAGGCCATTGGAGTTCCAAGTTGGAGATCATGTATTCTTGAGGATATCACCTACCAAGGGGTGATCCGGTTCGGTGCTCGTGGGAAGCTAAGTCCAAGGTATATTGGCCCATTCGAGATCCTGGATCGTGTGGGAGATGTGTCCTATAGATTGGCATTACCGCCATCTTTGGACGGGGTGCATAATGTCTTCCACGTGTCTCAGTTGAGGAAGTATGTCAGGGATGACAGCCATATTCTGGATCATTCCGAGCTGGAGCTACAACCGGATTTATCATACCAAGAACAGCCGTTGGCCATTCTGGATAGGAGTGTCAAGACACTGAAGAACAGAGCTATTCCATTGGTATTGGTGTCATGGAACAGGCATGCGCCAGGAGAGGCCACTTGGGAGCGTGAGGACGTTATCCGGGAGCGTTATCCTCAACTTTTCACATCTTGATTGGGTAAGACTCTTTTCTTCTACTCTTCTTTACCGTTATCTTTCCTTGTATCCATATCTATCTGTTGCTTTTCCTGTTATCTTTCACCTTATGAAATTTCGAGGACGAAATTTTTGTAAGGTGGGTAGATTGTAATACCCCTCTCCCGGAATACGTACTTAGTTACGTATTCAGTCTTTCGATCGTATTTTCCGATTTACCATCCGTATTTGACCAATTTCAATTCCAAATATCATTTTCCAATATTTTAGATTTTATGTGATTTTCGGGAATTTTCTGGAATTAAAATGAATTTCTCCGAAACCGGTGTCGGCCAGTACCGCTGACCGATTTCCGAATTTTTATCTTCCAAACTGTTAGGAATTTTTAGAAAGTCCTTTAGACTTTATTGCTTAGAATCATATTTCTTACTTATACACTTTTTCTGAGAATTTTATGAATTTATGAAAATTCTTTCGGAGTCGGTAAATAACTGATTCCGGGATTTTAATTAAAAATCTATACAGTATTCCTTCAAACGAATTTCACCATGAGTCTTCAAATATTTTTCTTGATTTTTGGTAAAATTTTCAGACCAATCCGAGATACTTGAATTTCGGACATTTTTTCAAAAATTGCAAAATTCCAATTCCACTTCATTTCCACCTCATTTCCCACTCACCACTTCACCTAACCCCACTCACTCTCTCCCTCTCCCACAGCCGGCCAAGTGGCCAAGGAGAGGACACTCACCTCACCCCTCCTTTTGCAAGAAAACCCCTCACTTCTATCCAATTTCCAACCCCTTTACAAAAATCCCAAACTATAAATTCCTATTCATTTGCAAATCACTCTTTTTCTCTCTTTCACTTCATCAAGAGAAGAGAAGCTCCATAATCTCCTTCTCCCTCTAGCAAAAAACCCTAGCTCCATGAACCCAATCTCTTCATCTCCACCTCAAGGCTTCAAGGACTTCCTCAAGGGCTTCATCTAGGGCTTCCTCAAGGACCTCAACTTCAACCATCATCCTCATCCTTGGATCAAGTCCCAATTAAACCTATCCAAGTGAGTATTTCACTCACCAAGACTTGTATTAGCCCTAGAATACTTGTATCTACACTTCTTGTACACCTAGGTCACCAAAAACCACGAATTGAACCATCAAACACACCTCCAGAAATTCTGATCTGCTCACTGTTCTTCACAGTATTAGTCGACTCATCATAGGAACTAGTCGACTAGAACACTTAGCTGAAACTTAGTTTTCTGGAAAAACCCAGTATTAGTCGACTTGCCCCAAATATTAGTCGACTAACAAACTCTCTGGAAACCCATATTAGTCGACTCCTGAATACACCCAGTCGACTAATCCATCTTGGACCAGAAAACCCAACTTTCTGTATCAGCAGACTTAGTCGACTTAAGTGTCCATTAGTCGACTAGAACTCCCTATTAATCGACTAACCTTCCTACCCTAGTCGACTAACTTTCCCTGAAACAGAATTCTAACTCTCTGTATCCCAGTATTAGTCGACTAACCCTTACCCCTAGTCGACTAATCCTGACTGTGTGTCATAGTTAATTTCTGTTCTGAATTTGGTTCTTATACTTGATACATGTGTATTATATCTTGCTTGTTCATGCTTCAATACTGGCTCTACATGACTTATTACTGAATGGATGTATCTCTTGTTACCTCATGACTTATTATTGCATATACTCGTTTCATGACATGTTAAACAGTAATATCACCACTTATCATGCCATCTCTTAAAACTAAGCATGATACACTTGACTTTTACATAAAAAGCACCAACTTACATATGGGTCGGGGGAAATATGCGGATATCGATACGTGTTCGTGTTTACAGTGGCTTTTAGGTATATTGTACAATTACTGTTCCGGTCTTACCTGTGGTACTCCAGGGGACCGAGGGGAGTGCTTTCTCCCTTTCCTGTTTACTGTCATGACAAGGGCATACATAAGTCCCTCCTGTTTAGCCTTGCGGCAGGTTCCGTCTTCAAGCAACGGAACAATCCTGGGCCGTGGTCCCGGGTATGCACGGGACCCACTGTAAACATAGTTCGTCGATACAACCGCTGTTTCCAATAACAACCTTGTTTCACTAGGATATGGATCTATGTGCTCTGGGACGCTGGGTCACATAGCTAGATATCACAGTAAGACAAGTATTAATAATAAGACGTTAATTGTAGATTTGTTGCATATGATCCTAACTTATTTAGTTTACATCGCTTGTTATTCATTGCTATTTATTGTAACTTCATTACCTTTATTCATGATCCTTATGTCACTTGACTATCCTTTATTTGTTATTATATGTCTTGACCCTTTGGATTTGCATATTCAGATTCTGAGGCTTGGGACGAAGTGGAGCCTTCCACGGAGGACCGGGCTTATCTTTGTGAGCAGGCTGACCGGCTCTAGTCCTATCGTGCCAGACTCTTCCTTTTGGTTCACGGGATCTCCATCCATTTCGTGAGCGTTTTGTATTTTTGGTTGTATATCGTTCTTTTGGACTTGGGTTGTGATAAAGGACACTTGTAAAGTGATTTTGCTTATCATAACTTGTATAGCTTTGTATTTATCTTTTGTAAGTTGGCATATGAATATACCACGCTGTGTGTTGTACTCTGATACTTGTTGTACTTAATGCTTAGCGTATATACGTGGGGCACCATCTGACCTACGTATATGCGTTGCAGTAACGTTCCCGTATCATTGGGATCGGGGCGTTACACAACTCAACAAGAAAATCAAGATTCTAAAATCTGATAGAGGCGGAGAATATGAATCAAATGATTTTAGTGAGTTATGTGCTAGTTTTGGTATAATACATCAAACTATAGCACCATACACTCCTCAGCAGAATGGAATTGCTGAACGGAAGAACAGAACTTTGAAGGAGATGGTTAATTCCATGCTCGTAAGTTCTGGAGCTCCGCAGAACTTGTGGGGGGAAGCTCTATTAACTGCAAATTATATTCTAAATAGAGTACCCCACAAGAAACTTGGTCTTATACCATTTGAGTTGTGGCATGGAAGGACACCTTCCTACCATTACCTCAAAATGTGGGGGTGCCTTGCAAAGTTGCTGGCACCATTACCTAAAAAGACTAAGTTGGGAGCAAAAACTATGGACTGCGTATTCATAGGCTATGCCTTGAATAGTAGTGCCTACAGATTTCTGGTTCATAAATCAGAAATACCAGATATTCATGTAAACATGATTATCGAATCTCGAGATGCTGTGTTCTTTGAAGATATCTTTCCGTACAAACGGGAAGCAGATAAGACTTCTGGGAAAAAAACACACGAGATTGCGTTCAGGGACGAAAGTTCCGAGGAACCGAATGTTAATGCGGAAACTGAACCAAGAAAAAGTCAGAGATCTAGAATCTCAAAATCTTTTGGTTCAGATTTCATAGCATACGCTATTGAGAGCGAGCCTCAAACATTTAAAGAGGCTATGTCAACCCCAGAAGCACAAATGTGGAAAGAAGCTATAAATAGCGAAATAGAATCCATACTAAGTAATCATACTTGGGAATTGGTAAACTTGCCTCCTGGCAGTAAACCAATTGGGTGTAAGTGGATTTTCAAACGAAAATTAAAACCCGATGGATCTATCAATAAGTACAAGGCTAGATTAGTAGCCAAGGGTTATCGGCAAAAAGAAGGACTTGACTACTTCGATATTTATTCACCAGTAACAAGAATAACGTCCATACGGATGTTAATTGCAATTGCAGTATTGTACAACTTAGATATCCATCAAATGGATGTCAAGACTGCATTCTTAAATGGTGAATTAAATGAAGAGATATATATGGAGCAACTAGAAGGATTTAAAGTCAAGGGCCAAGAACACGAGGTGTGTAAATTGGTAAAATTCTTATATGGTTTAAAGCAGTCTCCAAACAATGGCATGAGAAATTTGATAGTGTCATGATCAAAGATGGATTCACTATCAATGAATGCGATAAGTGTGTTTACACGAAAACAGTTGAAAACGCATGTATCATTGTTTGTCTTTATGTAGACGACATGTTGATACTTGGGACTAATATTGAAATTATTAAGTCCACTAAAAGAATGTTATCCAACAGTTTTGACATGAAGGATCTGGGGGTTGCTGATGTAATTTTAGGAATTAAAATTACTAGAACACCAGATGGAATCAGTCTATCTCAATCTCACTATGTGGATAAGATGATAGAAAGATTCAAGGATCATGGGATAAAAGAGAATACAAATCCTTTTCTCCCACATGTCCATCTTCATAAGAATACAGGAACTGAAATACGCCAGTTGGAGTATTCTCAGATTATCGGGAGTCTAATGTATTTGATGAATTGCACTAGACCCGATATTGCTTACGCTGTAAGCAAGTTAAGTAGATACACTAGCAATCCTAGTGATCTACATTGGACCGCTCTACTACGAGTATTGGGTTACGTATCACATACCAAGGAATATGCCTTGAGATATGGACAGTATCCACCTGTACTGGAAGGATACAGTGATGCTAATTGGATTGCAGATTCTGAGGAATCAAAATCAACTAGCGGATACGTATTTACTCTAGCAGGAGCAGCGGTATCATGGAAGTCTTCTAAGCAAACATGTATTGCCCGTTCCACTATGGAATCAGCATTCATAGCCTTAGATAAGGCTGGAGAAGAAGCAGAATGGCTTCGACAATTCTTAGAAGATATACCATTATGGCAAAAGCCTGTGCCCGCTATATGTATACACTGCGATAATCAAGCAGCTATATCTAGGGCACAAAATGTTATGTACAACGGTAAGTCTAGACATATTCGTCGTAGACATAATACCGTGAAGCAGTTGCTCTCAAATGGAATTATCTCTATTGACTTTGTATCGTCAAAGGATAATTTAGCGGATCCGCTTACTAAAGGTTTAAGTGGAGAGCGTATAAACTGCGTGTAACGCCCCGATTCCACGGATACGGGGACGTCACTGCGACGTATATACGTAGGTCATAAATTGCCCCCACGTATATACGCTAAGCATAAAAGTACAATAAGGATCAGAGTACACGACAAAACGTGGTATTCATACATATGCCAACACAAGAAGTACACATACAAAGTTATCACAGGATATTATAAAGTGTTACACATTACATGTGTATTACATCATAACCAAGTCCAAAAGAAATATACACAAATATGTATACAAAAAGCTCACAAGTAGAAAGAAGATCTCGTGAGTCAAAAGGTAAGTCTGGCACGAGGGGACTGGAACTAGTCCGCCTGCTCACTAAGGTAAGCTTGGTCCTCTGTGGATGGCTCCACTTCGTTCCAAGATTCGGAATCTGAATGTGCAAATCCAAGGAGTCAAGACATATAACAATAAACAAACTATAGCCAAGTGGCTAAGGGACATGAATAAGGAAAGATGAAACGGTCATAAGGAATATCAACTAACAAGTATGAAAAGCATGAAGAGATAAAATCCTAATACCATGAATCTACAGTTAACGTCTTATTATTATTACTTGTCTTACTGTAATATCTAACTATGTGACCCAGCGTCCCAGAGCACATAGATCCATATCCTAGTAAAGCAAGGTTGTTATTGGAAACAGCGGTTGTATCGACGAACTATGTTTACAGTGGGTCCCGTGCATGCCCGGGACCACGGTCCAGGGTGTTCCGTTGCTTGATGACGGAACCAGCCGCAAGGCCTATCAGGAGGGACTTATGTATGCCTTTGTCATGACTGTATCAGGAAGAGGGAGCAAGCACTCCCCTCGGTCCCCTGGAGGCCCTCAGGTCAGACCGGAAATATAATTGTACAATATACCTAATGCCACTGTAAACACGAACACATATCGATATCCGCATGTTTCCCCCGACCCATGTGTAAGTTGGTCCATTTTATACAAAAGTCAAGTGCATCATGCTTGGTTTAAGAGATAGCATGATAAAAGGTGATATTCACTATTTAACGAGTCATGAAACGAGAATATGTAATAACAAGTCATGAAGTAACAAGTGGTGAGATCCATCAAGTAACATGTCATATAATATCAGTTATGAAGCATAAACAGGAATAATATGTTACACATGTATCAAAGATAAAATCCAAATTCAAATAGGAAATCAACTAAGTCAGACATTCAGAATTAGTCGACTAGGTGGAAGGATTAGTCGACTAATAGGGGTCTTAAGTCGACTAACATTCTAGATGAGTCGACTAAAACTGGGTTCCAGAGAGTTGTAATTCTGTTTCAGGAAAAGTTAGTCGACTAGGGTTGTAAGGGTAGTCGACTAACAGGGAACTACTAGTCGACTAATGGATACTTAAGTTGACTAAGTCTGTGATACAGAGAGTTGATGTTTTATTTCAGGAAAACAGGAGTCGACTGGGGAGAAATGGGTAGTCGACTAGGGTCTCTAGTCGACTGGAAATCTGGTCTAGTCGACTAAAACTGTGAAATCAGAAAAGGTTAAGTTTCAACTAAAGTGGATTAGTCGACTAGTCCCTAGGTCAAGTCGACTAATCGTGGGAAAAACAGTGACAGAACAGATTTTCTGGTGGTTGTTCTTGATGATCTAAAAATAGAATTTTTATGGCACAAGTGTGCATGATTTGTCAACACAAGTATACAAAGGAGTTTACAAGTCAAGGTGAGTAAATATACTCACTTCGAACGGTTATGTGAAGCTTATACGAGTTCGAACGGATCGTTGTCGACGGCTATCACCAACTCGATCCTTGGCGATACTTCCGACGAAAAGAGAGATGCGATCCAAATCCAAGGTAGTGATGGTTGCTTGAGATGGAGATGAAAACCTAGGTGAGCTTTGGAGTTAGGGTTTGAGATGGAGAAGGAAATGGTGAAGGTTATTTTCTTGGTGAAGTGAAAAAGAGTAAAAGAATGTAAAGGAAAACTTATATAGGATTTGATTTTTGTAAAGGAGATGTAAATAATGTAAATGTGAGGGGGTTTATTGCAAAATAGGAGAGGGGATGGGTGTCCCTCTTCTTGGCCACTTGGCCGGCCATGGGAGAGAGAGAGAGAGGTGCATTAAATGAGGGGGGTTGGTGAGATTATGTGGAGTTGGAATTTTGGAAGAGATTTGAATTTTTGGAAAAATGGGAAAAGTTTGTGGTTGTGGAGAAAGAGAAGTAAAGGAAAAGGAAAAATGGAAAAAAATTCATAAAGGAAGATATTTACTCTTGGACTTAGAATATAAAATAATGAAAAGACAAGTTTCCGGGTTTAAGTCGAGGATACGGAAAATATTTCGGAAAATACCGAAATCGTCCGAAATTCAAGTATCTCGGAACGACTCGTAAATTTCACCAAAAATCAATAATAATATATGAAGACTAATAGTGAAATCCTTTTTAAGAAATACTTTATAGTTTTAAAACTAAAAATCCCGGAATCAGTTATCTACCGACTCCGTTAGAATTTTCATAAATTCATAAAATTCTCCGAAAAAGTATTTAGATAGAAAACAGGATTCTAAGAAATAAAGCCTAAAGGATTTTCTAGAAATTCCTAACTGTTTGGAAAATAAAAATTCGGGAATCGATCAGTGACACTGGTCGACACCGGTTTTGAAGAAATTCATTTTAATTCAGGAAAAATCCAGAAAATCATATAAAATCTAATATATTAGAAAATGATATTTGAAATTGAAATCGGTCAAATACAGGAAGTAAATCGAAAAATACGATCGAAAAGCTGAATACGCAACTAAGTACGTATTCTGGAAACGGGGTATTACACTGCGCATCGAGGGGAATGGGTCTAAAGCCTAACCTTACCGAGTCAGCTTAATGGAAACCTCACTTAGCGACTGGAGATCCCACGGACTAAGTTCAAGAGGAAAAACTAGTTATGATTGACTCAGCAAGTAAGCACTTTGGAGCTTGACTCCAATCCATTCCTAAGGTGCACATAAGTGCTTTTCTACAAGTGGATTAAGGATAAGCTTAACGCTTTTAATGATACCTATATCTTGTTACTAAACAAGTGGAGTAGAGTAGACTACTCTTAATAGGTCCATCACCTATGTGAGTATAGAGTTGGGTCGGCTCTTTGAGAATTTCTATGGAGGCTGTTATTCCCTAAAGATACTCTCTGAAACCAAGAATGTCCAGGGCCAAAACGGACACAACCGAGAACCAAAGTTGATTTGGAAAGTCACTGTGTGAAGCTTGTTGACTTGGCTTACACTAACGGCTAACAGTTCAAGACCTAGTTCACTGATTAACCAGTAAATCCGATAAAGCTTTCGCTATAGAAGGTTCAAGACCTAGTTCACCTATCCTTATGCAGTTTCTTTTCTCAAGTACCTTTCACAATAGAGTCAGTCTCTTTGTGTGTCATTTCCTTGAATCTCCATTCATTGTGGGGGATTGTTGGAATTGAAGAATATATGTACGAATCTTCGAGTTGAATTATGGCGAGATCCGTTGATCGAATCAACTGGATGATGGTTGGAGTGTGTTCTCCTTCCATTGGGGATGAACGTGGTATATTCACATGTTCAATTCCGACTTCGAATGAATGAGATATTCAAGTCCAAAGATTGCCTAATTCAAAGCCAAAACGGGACTAAAGGTAGCTAAAAGCATTTAGTCCCACATTGGCCATGGGATGGAAGTTTGTGGTGTATATATAGAGAAAATTGAGAACAAAGGGCGTGCCCTTTGGGTACTTGGAGTTTTCGCGCGCGAAAAGGAGGGAACTATGCCCGCACATGCATGCATGCATGCGCACGCGCGCCGGCGCTGGCGGCGCCGGCGCCAGCGCCGGTGCTCGGGCATGGGCATGGGCATGGGCATGGGCACGGGTCGGGTTCAGGTCTGAGTCTGGGTTCGGGTTCCCTACCTGGCCTGGTTCTTTTTGAATCAGGTCTCAAGGTATGATCCGAACCAGACCCGCTCCGCTACCTGAACCGGACCGAACCCGCTCCGCCTGCCAACAGATCGCTCCGCGTCAGTTAGACTGCCAACAGTTGCGACTGTTGGGCTGCCAACAGACACGGCTGCTGGGCCAAAGGTTGCAGCCTTTGGTATGGGTTCGAACCTGTTGGCCCCTCCTGGAGTGCTATATAAAGCACTCCAAACTCTCAATTGAAACATAGAAAACACCAAGAGCAAACACTTCTCTTCTCTCTCTCTGAGTTCTGAACACTTCAATTTTTCTGCGTTCTGAACTGGGGAGTAGAGTTCTGAAGTGACTTCCAAAAGGGAAGTGGGAAATCCGTAACTCGGTTTCCGAAGCGACTTCCAACAGAGATTCTGCAAAATTCATTCTGAAAGAAGGCTTAGAAAATTCAACAGATTCTTTTATAGAATTGTTGTCTGAATCTAAGACTTCTGAAGAAGAATATTCTTCAACCTTCCTTCGTCCTAAACAGTGGGTGCTCCTCCAGAGAGTAGAGGCAAATATTCGTTTGAAATTTGTCCTTGTACCGCTGCTTCAACGATCCTGTGGAAGGTACTGGTTGACTACGGTTCGACCGTACGGTGATTTGGTAGTGCTATCCAAATACCGTGAAAGAGTGTTGTATCTTGGGAGACCAGCGTCCATTATCCCGTTAGCACCGGTGCTGGGGACGTAATTGTCTTAAGGAGATTCGCTTTAAGCGTACCTCACTCTAAATACTGTATAAGTGGATTAAGTCCTTTATACAGGGGATATACTTTACAGTATATCGAGACTGACATAGATTCAGTCTAATTGGTGCTTTAACCAAGGAAGGAAATTGAAAGGTGGTTCTTAAATTAAGGAACGTTCTATTGAACGGAAAACCTCCCACCTGATATTTACCGACCTGGCCAATTAGATTGTTGATATCTCAGTGATCTTGATTAGTTGTCAGATTGATTCTTGTTAAGCAGAATATCCAACAGAAATTCTCTATTGAAGTCTTGTTGGTAGTCTTATGCACTTGATTGCAACAAAACCAGATCTTATGTTCGCTGTAAGCATGCTTACTCGATTCATGGAATCACCAAAGAAAAGCTATTGGGAAGCAAGAAAAAGAGTTTTAAGGCATCTTTATGGAACCATCAACGAAGGCACGCATTATAAAAGTGTGGAAGATTCAAGTTTGATTGGCTATTATGATAGTGATTGGGGCGGAAGTGTTGAGGATTGCAGAAGCATTTCCGGCTATTCTTTCCATATTGGGTCGGGTGCAATCTCATGTGCATCCAAGAAACAAAGTGTTGTTGCGCCTTTTACAGCGGAAGCAGAGTATATTTCATTGGTATTAGCTTTATGTCAAGCACTCTGGATCAGGTGGACCTTGAGTGAACTCAAGCATGAACAAGTTGAATGAATTACATTATTTTGTGATAATTGTTCAGCTATTTCTCTTATAAAGAATCATGTTTTTCATGAGAAAATTAAGCACATAAGGATCAAGTATCATTTCATTCATGACTTAGTAAAAGATGGTGAGATCAATGTCATACATTGCAAAACACAAGAACAAATTGCTGACAGCTTCACAAAAGCTTTGAAGTATGATGCTTTCAAGAAAATGAAGATAAAACTTGGCATAGTGGTAATCTAACTTAAGGAAGGCTTCTGAAAATATAAGATGGACTCCTTTGTATTTTGTTTGTCTCCTCGGCTTCTCAAGTCACATTGTATTTAACTATAAACTTTTCGTGTTCCGTATGCATTAGAGAATACTCTTCATGCAATGAACAAACACTTTGTATTTTGTGATGTAGCCAAGGGGATGAACCTAATCTATTTATGATGCATAAATGTATTTAATTTTGTTGATTTTCATGTTTATTTTTAGGCTATATATAAAAGCCATGTAACCAATTGTTTTCATCAAGTTGAATCAATAGAAACTCTTCTCTCTTCCTAGTATATCTTTATAGCCTCAATTGCATAATATTTGATATCAAGAGTACACACCCCTCTTGTGTTTTGATTATTTGCACTCCCGTTTTCTATCATGGCGTGCGAGCATGGGCGTGTTTGGATGCAAGGAAGTGGGCGGAAGTAAGGAAATGAGGAAGTATAATTGCTTATTTCCTTATCTATCCAAACACCGGAAAAGGAAAATAAGAAAACTCCTTTCCTTCTCTCTTTTCTTTTTTACACAACCATTTCCTCAATTCCAAAATGCTACAGTTAATTTTGTGGTCATGTAAATCTCATTTATAATAAGTTGTAGCACATAATAGTTAATTTTTTGATGTAAATCTCACTTGCATTCTAATGACAGTCTATTTTTTATTTTTCTTAATTAATTTTTATTTTAATATTATTTTGCGGTCAACTTTGTGGTCAACTTTTCCGCTTTCACTTTCACATTATCATCCAAACACCGGAAAAGACATAACATTTTCCAAATCACACTTCCTAACAACATCCAAACACCGGAAAACTTACTAACCAATTCCCAAGTTCCAAAGGGAACTATTACCAATTCCTCACTTCCTTACTTCCTTACTTCCTCACTTCCACCGTCAACCAAACAGGCCCCATAAGAACCATTTGTTTATTTCTCAATGATATAATGTTGCCAGTGCGTTAGGTAAAGGGATGAGAATAGATTGTGGAGAGTTTCAGATTCAAGTCCCGAAAATACGGCCTATGTAAAAAAAAAAAAAAATGTTGGTTTATATGTATGTTGTGCAAGTATGATAAGCATCTTTCTATTTCTCAACAATATACTATCGATATATATCTAATAATCAGTTTCCTATTTCTTGACAATGTAACGTGTTCTTGATCTGCAGGCTAGGGAGACACGATGACGGGCCTAGGGCAGCCGACGTTGGTGCAAACAACCTGCGACTGCGTCCTCGACAATTTGGAAGTGTCATGTCTCGGGGTCCGCGCAAACCCTGAGACAGCTCAGTAGGTGAGAGTAGTCGGAACACATTAGGAGTAATCTTCTCGTCGGAGCAACATACAAACTAAACGTTGCCGACGAATAATTTGGGCTTGGACTGTCATTGCCACAGACAACTTGTTCTCCTTCACAGTTCACACCTCTCGCGAGCTTCGTGCATTATTCACACAGTCAGCTCGACACATCAGCTCGATGATGTGTGAATGATCCACTGCCACGTCAGTATCTTGCGAGAGACGGCGCCGCTGTTGCGCACTCCGTTACGTTACGCAGACAGTAATGTGTACACGGCATCGTATAGTGAAGAAGAAAGGTTTGGAATGTATCTGTAGGAAACGTAGAATCAGTCTCTGTTTTGATAGGAAAAGCTCTCTCGCATGAGGAACGTACAGATATTGCATGTCAGTATGAGCTGGTTCCGAGACTTTTTTTCTCTCCTTCTTGTTTTTTCTAGAGCAAAGGTGGTAGCTTGATCTTTCAAATCCTTGCACCATAAGCCAAATCTCACTTCTTTACCGAGCTACAATCACAATTAGAATGTCAAAGGGCAACCCATTCCAAGCTACGGAGAATTTTATCTGGGGAAAGTTGCAAGAAATTCTATTCATTTATATTTCAATTTTGAATTATTCCTTTGAACTAAAAATTCGATGAGTGTGACCCCTGAACTATTTAGAACTCATTAATTAGCTCATATCGATAATATTGTTAAGAAAAATATATATATATTTTTTTAAAAGATGTTATAGCTATATAGAAAGAATAAATGTGGAATATAAAAAATTTGATATCACATGACCATCAAAAGACCACTATGATTGTTAAAGATTTAAAAAAAAAATACTTGAGGGTAATAATCCAAGGTCACGTTCTTGATGGGAAAATTAATTTAAAAGCAGAATCTAGATTAAAGAGGTTTTTGTAATTTACCCTTCCATATATTTGTATGTTACTTGGTGTAAGTTGTGATAAAATTAGCAATTGCCAGTCAAGTCGAGTGAATAGATTGGGAATTAGTTCCTTTTGTCCAATATTCACGAATTTTCCCCACAATTTGTAAATTCTATCACTATGAATCTATGATCCCAAGAAGTAGAGGGAGATATCGTATTAATTCCACACGTTAACTATCAATATTTTTTTTTAATTCTTTTTAAGATAGTATAAACTCTGTCAAATAAATTTTCGTCACAGGGGTTAAAACTAAGTAGGAGATAACACAGGGGTTTGGAAATAAATTACTACAGTTGACATGTATTGATTACAGCATAATGCAAGGAGTTAAACGGAAACATTACTTTTTAATATTTTTTTTTTTTCATATTCTTATTTTTTGTCTCCTTGGACCTGTTTTGATCATTTCGTTTTTCCAAATTTTTTTAGAGCACTGAAATTTTGGGCCAATTTTGGTTTTGATCCTTGTCACCAAGCTTGACATCTTAGATGCCCTTTAACTACTATTAGGTAAATCCAAACCACTAACACATGACTATATCTTTTTTTTTTGGGCCCCCTCTCATTAATCATCATCATTACCCCTTAACAAAAACTTTAACCCCTCTGAATTTATCCACGTACCCTCTTAATTGTACCACCCTGACATTTACAGAACATCTCGTCACTCTCAAAATAAAAGTTTGAATTCATATAAAAGTATTCAACAAGTATTAGATACGTATTGGACATGAAAATAATAGCTCTGATTTAAAAGATTCACAACTAACGCACTATTGCTATGGACTATGTCCAATTTCAGTTGCGTATATATCATGTGAACATAAAGAAAAGAAAAAGAAGTCTTAAGAGGCTCCGCGGACATGCATGCTAAAAATAAATAGTAGGACATTATACTAGAGTTTGAAAATAAATAATTATAGTTGACATGAATTAATTATGGCACGGAACAAGGAGATTAAGTGGAAATATTACTTTTGTTATGGTTTCTAATTATTTACCCTCTTTTTCATATTTATCAAAAATTTATTTGGTCCTTTTAGACCCCTGGAATTTTAGCTAATTTTGGTTTTGGTCCTTGCCACCAAGCTTGACTTTTCACAGACCCAAGGTCTTACCCCTTTTGGCCCTTAACAATAACTTTAATTGCCTTAATTATCATACTCCCTAATCCTACCAACATGACCGTAATACAACACCATCACCGGAACGGATATTTCCACCTCAAAAAATGATGAAAGCATACCTCAAAATATTACAAGTTTGTCATTAATTTTTTTGACAATCTCACTTATCATGAAAACTGTTGTGCCGGTGACAACAACCAATTGAGGATCTCACAAATCTCCAAGCACAGAGAATAAACCCAAACAACACAAAACAACCACCAGAAGAAAGCACAAAACGCAAACAACAACTTTAACGAGGTTCGGCCTGAATGCCTACGTCCTCGGGGCAATCCAATGGAAAGATTAATTACCAGGAAGATGATTACAATTGCTAACAGCCTCTTTGAATGCAAGAGAGCTCCAGCAAAATCCCTTTTTAGCAGGTACAAACCCTAGAATTAAACAACAGCCTTAAATACACAGATTTACAAAACAGCAGATTTTCACTCGAACCTGACTGTCGGTCGACCGGGCGGTCGACCGACCTCTTCCACCAGTCGACCGGTCGGTCGACTGGGTGCCCAACAGAGAGTTGGGTACTTACAGTCAGGTTCTACCGGTCGACCGGGCGGCCGACCGGGTGCCCAACAGAGAGTTGGGCACTTACAGTCAGGGACTGCGGTCGACCGACCGGTCGACCGCCTTCTGATCAAGTGCACGTTGTGCATGTCGGTCGACCGACCAGCCTGTTTTCTGCTGCTGCTGCTATTTCCTGCTGCTGTTCTCTTTCGCCTTCATCGTCGATTTCCTTGGCGATCATCTCGACGACCCTTGGCAATCCATTGCCAAATTCCTCTGCAATAATCTCTCTTTCCAACAATTCTCCACCTCGGTGAAGATTCTCCAAATCTGAGCCGAACACCGACTCGAGAGCGGCTGCTCCATTGTGGTTGCCTACGTACCCCTGCCCAAGGGATCAAGCCGTCTGTAGTTTACGTGAATGAGCTTCAGCAAGCTCAAACCACCTGAAGGATATGGAGCAAAGCTTTGCAATGTACAAACTTCACTCCCGACACCATCTTCGTAAGCATGTCGGCCGGATTATCCGAAGTGTGAATCTTCAACAAGTCGATGTCACCTTCCTCCAGAATCTCCCGAACGAAATGGTACCTGACGTCAATATGCTTCGTCCTTGCATGATAGACCTGGTTCCTCGCCAAGTAGATGGCGCTCATGCTGTCACAGTTAATCTTCAGCAGATCCTGTTTGTAACGGTCCCAGTATAATAAAACCTCAATTTACTTACACCGTCCGATTATAACAATCATTTCCAATATCTTAAAAATTTCAGCAGCACCTCCTTTGTAATTACTGGTCGGATATGATATCCAATACAATATAATAATTTCGGCTAACATCAGCCTACTTATTCTCAATCCAACCATATAACTGAATTTCAATTCATCCACACAATCCTGAAAGTGTTTCGGCTTGACATCGCCTACTTATGAAGAAACATATCAATATGAATTCTAGAGTTTCTTTCTATTTATCCATAGAGTCTCAGAAATGATAACTTTCAACTTCACATGGCATCATGTTGAAAAAAAACACTTCTTATTACTACAACCTAATACAAGATATCTCGAATGTCCATTTGAAATGAAACTACTACAAGGTTCTCCATATATATGTATATATAAGATTAATGGTCTATCCCAAGACCCACATGTATCATTCACAAACCCAAGTGTTCCAAAGATACAGGAGTTGGATTGATTCAGAACATACCCTGCACAGCATAGCCCTGACCTCTGCCTCTAAGCAACCTGCAATATATCAGTCTGTGGGAGGGTGAGCTCGACAGCTCAGTGAGTGAGGTAGGAATAATTCAAGAAAAGATAATATCTCAACGATAGTATGAACATTCACGCAATAAGAGAAATTTGAAACAGTAAGAAAATAAAGAATCGGAGGCATCCGATAGTTTAATAATCAATACTCCAGTCTCTAAACTTTCTGAGGACGATCAGACTCTTATGATCGTACTCCTCAATTTATTTCCTGGATTTTTATCTTTATGTGTGATAACGTCTATGAGTTACATAAATAAACTTTCTCGCCTTATGTATACATAGTGTGTATTACTCACGTGCCTTATATTCCACGCTATAATACACCAACCACCAGAGTTATGCCATAAACCTAGCTTATGCATTCCAATAACACTTACGTCGCCAGCCATAATTATATAATATATAATCATATCATATTTCTCATAATGCAATAACGCATCCAACATACCCCTAGTGTCACACACACACACACATTTGCATCACCATAACATTTCATTCTCAATCATATGTAAGGATACAATTATATGTATATCATAGCACCGTCTTCGCACTCCGCCTGTGCCATACAGGTCCCTTCCTCCCAACACGACATATAGCACCGTCTTCGCACTCCGCCCGTGCCATACGGGTCCCTTCCTCCCAACACGATATATATAGCACCGTCTTCGCACTCCGCCCGTGCCATACGGGTCCCTTCCTCCCAACACGATATATATAGCACCGTCTTCGCACTCCGCCCGTGCCATACGGGTCCCTTCCTCCGTAACACAATGTGTACATACATAACAGCACCATATCAGTGCAACCAATTTCATAAGATTCATACATCATGCATACCATTTCTTAAATAAAAACAAACATACCTTCAGTTAATGTTTATTCGTTAGACTGTATGCTTATAGGAATATACACACAATTTGCTTAATCAGAACATGTCACCCAGGTATTTTAAGCACATAAATCAAGTGATATACGCCCATCATATACATGTCAATCATAATGATTTCTATTCAGTGAGACACATGCCAATGCCCTTGTACACCATGTTTCAAACTTCTACATTAAATGCAACACTTATTATATAAGATTGTGTTCAGTTCTGAGCCTGCCTTACTATCCCTTTATTCTTGTAACATGGTGTATGTGTGAAGATATATAATATGAGTGCTTTCTATGTGATGCTCTAAATGTATTTGAACAGAGGAACGACCATGTTCACATGGTTCACACTTGCATAACGACCAGATAGTACATATGTACATATGCCACATACCCATATTTCGCACTTTCAAATCTTCATATACGAGATTTCAAAACATTCATTATATTCAAAAGAGAAGGGAATTCAATAAGTATTGAGAAGATATAACACGTACAACTGAAAGTGTTTATTTCAAGTATCTCGCAAGTTCGGTTACCTTATGGGCACATACTATCCGTATGCAAAAGTATTATTTGCACAAACATCCTGGCTAAATGGATGGGTAAGTTGAGACTCATTGGATTCCTGTCGGTACTGAACTCGATATTGTCAATCCCATCACCCTAACTTCCCAATCCTTAATATTACAATAAGAAAATCTTTTCTTTCAATTAGTAATCATGTTCACTCATCTATTAGTCTATTTTCCATACAATTTAGTGTTGGCCGTTAACCTGACCATATCAGTGAATTACAATTGATCGGTCTATCATTCTTATCATTAACTTTCGGTGCTTCAGAGATTTCTACCGACTATGTGCCAATAAATACTCTATTCACAGTCCAGTTACTAGGCCACCGAAGAAATCATGTATTGGGATGAAAAATATCTTTGGAGTCCATAACGCAATAATTCCTTATTTTTGATAAAATTAAAGAAATCAGAGTCTGAGGATAATCACCCGCACACTGAGTGTACCTGCAGCCTCGTTATGAGATATTATTTTAAAGGGGTCAGCATTTAAATAAAAGAGTGTGACACACTGTGTTCATAACATGTGTTACTGAAGAACAGTGTTTAGTTCTAACTCAGCACAACATGCCTACATATATATTCCAATAGCTTTCCCATAGATCCTATCTAAATACGTTTCCTCGGATCTGACCTCCCTAACGATCGAAGATGATTTATCGTAACTACTACTTTTGATATTAGAATGAGACACGAGGATTTCCGTTAACCTTTAGATTTACTGATCTTTCTAGCAATATATTATATGACCCACTTAAGTCGCACGAACAGTTGAAATAAACAGAAAGTCATTTAGACATCTAAAATTCTGCAACTTTGCACTTTCGACAAGTTATCATGTTCCAGTGATAATTTCCAGCACAAACATTTGATTAAGACATCGTAAGCGTGGTTGGAAAGTAGACTCGATTAGCTTTCCAACGGTATATCACATGACCTATTTCTCATTAAACATCCTTACGAAAGAAACCCCAAGATTCTGATTTCAGATTTGGACAGACTTTAACAGATTTGTATTATTATTACAAAGTGCTTTGAACTACACAATTTCTCCACTTTTCCTCTTATTTCCTCATCTAAATTAGATCATGAGGAAGGTATGAACTTAGGTATTTAGATTTTTTTTTTTTTGATCACGAGAAATTTTATAAGCGCATTCATAGTTCAATCACTACATGATTGATCACAAACCTCTTTTTTAAGTCACCTCTAACTTCATAGTTTAACCTATATCATAAAGATTTTCTTTATATCTCACTAACATGGTCAAGATTAAATTTTGATTTGCCTTAGTGGTTACCACATAAGAAAGACAAGATGCTCAACCATCTCAAGTGTAAGGAACTTCAAGAAGCTCATTATACACCAATGGTTAGGAGAGATCTTTAACTTGATCTCCCCAATTTACAACGATCCCCGGATTTATGATACCAATTGACTTTTAAGATTTATCTTATCTTCTAATAATACTTTGATCGATACACAAACTTTTACTATAATGACATTCAAATTTTCGGCTTAACCTTGCCTATTTAAAGATAACCAATACCAACCCTATATTTCATAAGACATGATCACATACATAACACAAGAGAGTATGTTTCTTGATAAACATACTTTAATCATAAGAAAAGTTCTATTTTAAAAATGAGAATTAGCAACTACACAATTTCTCACTAGCAAGTTATTCCATAATCACAAGAAAAGTTCTACTTTAAAATAAGAATTAGCAATACCTAGCAAGTTCATCATGTATTAGTCCGATGATTCTATGGAGCATTTTATTCCAATTTAAGGAAGAACATAATTGCTCAAACATTAGTCCCACAACTCTCAATGAGAGCTTCATCACCATTAATTTAAAATATGAGGTTAAGAATTCTAGGTTTAAGACTTACACCAAATCTGAAAATGTATAAGCCCCATCTCTACATGACATATTTTATTATACAACCTCCTTACCCATCAATTTTGTATAGTGGAATTAATTCAATATACATCAAGATCAAATTTTTACCAATTCCTACCTTAAAAAGCAATGAAATTTCAAAGGATATTACATGTATAATCTCAAGGAAAAAACTTTCATTCAATCCATAGATCCAAATTTAGGGCTTCACCAAAAGGTAAAATTGAGGAAGAACAAGGAGAAACCCACTCACCTTCTACGAATTCCTACTTCCGGCCGCCCTAGCCGGCCGCCGCCGCCCAACCGCCGCCTGGCCGGCCGCCTAGCCGGCCGCCGCCCGCCCGGCCGCGGCCTGGCCGTCCTTGGCCTGCGCGCGCGCGGATCCGAGCCCAAGGGGAGAGAGGGAGAGAAAGAGTAGAGAGGAAAAGAAAGGGAGAGAAATAGAGTGCTTGAGATCAAGATGGGATTTTTTATTTAGGTTCTAGGGTTTCTTCTCCATGAAGAAACCTCTCAAGGATGAAGATGAAGACATAAAAGGTCTCTTGACTCTTTCAAGAGTCAAACCCCCAAAGTATTACAAGTTTGCCACCTCCCTTCCATCCAAGTGTCACTCCCCCAAATCAAGAAGATCTTGGCCATTGATCTTTCTTCTCATGCAAACCTACTCCCTCCACTAAAATATAATATACATAAAATTGTCATTTATGCATATTCTTGATAAATACATGCATTACAAGTATAATACTAGTATTTCATCTTATTGAAATACAAGTCACATAATAATCATGGTATAGGCATATTCATATATGCCACTAGACATTCCCAAAATTAAGTTAAAATTCATTACACATTCAATTAACATAATAATTTGAGATTATATTTTTAAATCAGCGTTTAAAAATTCGGGGTGTTACATTCTACCCTCCTTACAAAAGTTTCGTCCTCGAAACTTCCTACTTGAAGAAAGTAAGCATAAACTTTGCATTTCTCTTGCATATCACAAAATCTTCCTTTGATACAATATTTTTCTCAATCATTCTCTTCAAGATTCATTATTTCTTGATCAATTCTATACTATGGCACTTACGATCTAAATTAATCTTGACTCACTTGATATTTTTATCATTCCCTTACTCCAGTACCCATACCACTGGCAGCTCATACTGAGGGCCCACACCCTAGCAGAGCACATCCGAATTATGACATGTGGGTACCATAATCCGAACATAAGGCAGTGATCAAATATCTCGTGGTTCGGGATTAATCATACACGTAAGAACTCCTACCCCCCCTTAAACCAACCATATCAAACAACATTTTCACATACATGCATAACACAACCACGCATATCAATCATACCAATCCGATCTTCTTCTTATCATAACTATTCTAAATCTATCCTCATTCTATATCCTGCGCTCTGATACCAACTGTAACGGTCCCAGTATAATAAAACCTCAATTTACTTACACCGTCCGATTATAACAATCATTTCCAATATCTTAAAAATTTCAGCAGCACCTCCTTTGTAATTACTGGTCGGATATGATATCCAATACAATATAATAATTTCGGCTAACATCAGCCTACTTATTCTCAATCCAACCATATAACTGAATTTCAATTCATCCACACAATCCTGAAAGTGTTTCGGCTTGACATCGCCTACTTATGAAGAAACATATCAATATGAATTCTAGAGTTTCTTTCTATTTATCCATAGAGTCTCAGAAATGATAACTTTCAACTTCACATAACATCATGTTGAAAAAATACACTTCTTATTACTACAACCTAATACAAGATATCTCGAATGTCCATTTGAAATGAAACTACTACAAGGTTCTCCATATATATGTATATACAAGATTAATGGTCTATCCCAAGACCCACATGTATCATTCACAAACCCAAGTGTTCCAAAGATACAGGAGTTGGATTGATTCAGAACGAACCCTGCACAGCATAGCCCTGACCTCTGCCTCCAAGCAACCTGCAATATATCAGTCTGTGGGAGGGTGAGCTCGACAGCTCAGTGAGTGAGGTAGGAATAATTCAAGAAAAGATAATATCTCAACGATAGTATGAACATTCACGCAATAAGAGAAATTTGAAACAGTAAGAAAACAAAGAATCGGAGGCATCCGATAGTTTAATAATCAATACTCCAGTCTCTAAACTTTCTGAGGACGATCAGACTCTTATGATCGTACTCTTCAGTTATTTCCTGGATTTTTATCTTTATGTGTGATAACGTCTATGAGTTACATAAATAAACTTTCTCGTCTTATGTATACATAGTGTGTATTACTCACGTGCCTTGTATTCCACGCTATAATACACCAACCACCAGAGTTATGCCATAAACCTAGCTTATGCATTCCAATAACACTTACGTCGCCAGCCATAATTATATAACATATAATCATATCATATTTCTCATAATGCAATAACGCATCCAACATACCCCTAGTGTCACACACACACACACATTTGCATCACCATAACCTTTCATTCTCAATCATATGTAAGGATACAATTATATGTATATCATAGCACCGTCTTCGCACTCCGCCTGTGCCATACAGGTCCCTTCCTCCCAACACGACATATAGCACCGTCTTCGCACTCCGCCCGTGCCATACGGGTCCCTTTCTCCCAACACGATATATATAGCACCGTCTTCGCACTCCGCCCGTGCCATACGGGTCCCTTCCTCCCAACACGATATATATAGCACCGTCTTCGCACTCCGCCCGTGCCATATGGGTCCCTTCCTCCGTAACACAATGTGTACATACATAACAGCACCATATCAGTGCATCCAATTCCATAAGATTCATACATCATGCATACCATTTCTTAAATAAAAACAAACATACTCTCAGTTAATGTTTATTCGTTAGACTGTATGCTTATAGGAATATACACACAATTTGCTTAATCAGAACATGTCACCCAGGTATTTTAAGCACATAAATCAAGTGATATACGCCCATCATATACATGTCAATCATAATGATTTCTATTCAGTGAGACACATGCCAATGCCCTTGTACACCATGTTTCAAACTTCTACATTAAATGCAACACTTATTATACAAGATTGTGTTCAGTTCTGATCCTGCCTTACTATCCCTTTATTCTTGTAACATGGTGTATGTGTGAAGATATATAATATGGTGCTTTCTATGTGATGCTCTAAATGTATTTGAACAGAGGAACGACCATGTTCACATGGTTCACACTTGCATAACGACCAGATAGTACATATGTACATATGCCACATACTCATATTTCTCACTTTCAAATCTTCATATACGAGATTTCAAAACATTCATTATATTCAAAAGAGAAGGGAATTCAATAAGTATTGAGAAGATATAACACGTACAACTGAAAGTGTTTATTTCAAGTATCTCGCAAGTTCGGTTACCTTATGGGCACATACTATCCGTATGCACAAGTATTATTTGCACAAACATCCTGGCTAAATGGATGGGTAAGTTGAGACTCATTGGATTCCTGTCGGTACTGAACTCGATATTGTCAATCCCATCACCCTAACTTCCCAATCCTTAATATTACAATAAGAAAATCTTTTCTTTCAATTAGTAATCATGTTCACTCATCTATTAGTCTATTGTCCATACAATTTAGTGTTGGCCGTTAACCTGACCATATCAGTGAATTACAATTGATCGGTCTATCATTCTTATCATTAACTTTCGGTGCTTCAGAGATTTCTACCGACTATGTGTCAATAAATACTCTATTCACAGTCCAGTTACTAGGCCACCGAAGAAATCATGTATTGGGATGAAAAATATCTTTTGGAGTCCATAACGCAATAATTCCTTATTTTGATAAAATTAAAGAAATCAGAGTCTGAGGATAATCACCCGCACACTGAGTGTACCTGCAGCCTCGTTATGAGATATTATTTTAAAGGGGTCAGCATTTAAATAAAAGAGTGTGACACACCTGTGTTCATAACATGTGTTACTGAAGAACAGTGTTTAGTTCTAACTCAGCACAACATGCCTACATATATATTCCAATAGCTTTCCCATAGATCCTATCTAAATACGTTTCCTCGGATCTGACCTCCCTAACGATCGAAGATGATTTATCGTAACTACTACTTTTGATATTAGAATGAGACACGAGGATTTCCGTTAACCTTTAGATTTACTGATCTTTCTAGCAATATATTATATGACCCACTTAAGTCGCACGAACAGTTGAAATAAACAGAAAGTCATTTAGACATCTAAAATTCTACAACTTTGCACTTTCGACAAGTTATCATGTTCCAGTGATAATTTCCAGCACAGACATTTGATTAGGACATCGTAAGCGTGGTTGGAAAGTAGACTCGATTAGCTTTCCAACGGTATATCACATGACCTATTTCTCATTAAACATCCTTACGAAAGAAACCCCAAGATTCTGATTTCAGATTTGGACAGACTTTAACAGATTTGTATTATTATTACAAAGTGCTTTGAACTACACAATTTCTCCACTTTTCCTCTTATTTCCTCATCTAAATTAGATCATGAGGAAGGTATGAACTTAGGTATTTAGATTTTTTTTTTGATCACGAGAAATTTTTATAAGCGCATTCATAGTTCAATCACTACATGATTGATCACAAACCCCTTTTTTAAGTCACCTCCAACTTCATAGTTTAACCTATATCATAAAGATTTTCTTTATATCTCACTAACATGGTCAAGATTTAATTTTGATTTGCTTTAGTGGTTACCACATAAGAAAGACAAGATGCTCAACCATCCCAAGTGTAAGGAACTTCAAGAAGCTCATTATACACCAATGGTTAGGAGAGATCTTTAACTTGATCTCCCAATTTACAACGATCCCCGGATTTATGATACCAATTTGACTTTTAAGATTTATCTTATCTTCTAATAATACTTTGATCGATACACAAACTTTTACTATAATGACATTCAAATTTTCGGCTTAACCTTGCCTATTTAAAGATAACCAATACCAACCCTATATTTCATAAGATATGATCACATACATAACACAAGAGAGTATGTTTCTTGATAAATATACTTTAATCACAAGAAAAGTTCTATTTTAAAAATGAGAATTAGCAACTACACAATTTCTCACTAGCAAGTTATTCCATAATCACAAGAAAAGTTCTATTTTAAAATAAGAATTAGCAATACCTAGCAAGTTCATCATGTATTAGTCCGATGATTCTATGGAGCATTTTATTCCAATTTAAGGAAGAACATAATTGCTCAAACATTAGTCCCACAACTCTCAATGAGAGCTTCATCACCATTAACTTAAAATATGAGGTTAAGAATTCTAGGTTTAAGACTTACACCAAATCTGAAAATGTATAAGCCCCATCTCTACATGACATACTTTATTATACAACCTCCTTACCCATCAATTTTGTATAGTGGAATTAATTCAATATACATCAAGATCAAATTTTTACCAATTCCTACCTTAAAAAGCAATGAAATTTCAAAGGATATTGCATGTATAATCTCAAGGAAAAAACTTTCATTCAATCCATAGATCCAAATTTAGGGCTTCACCAAAAGGTAAAATTGAGGAAGAACAAGGAGAAACCCACTCACCTTCTACGAATTCCAACTTCCGGCAGCCCTAGCCGGCCGCCGCCGCCCAACCGCCGCTTGGCCGGCCGCCTAGCCGGCCGCCGCCCGCCCGGCCGCGGCCTGGCCGTCCTTGGCCTGCGCGCGCGCGGATCCGAGCCCAAGGGGAGAGAGGGAGAGAAAGAGTAGAGAGGAAAAGAGAGGGAGAGAAATAGAGTGCTTGAGATCAAGATGGGATTTTTTTATTTGGGTTCTAGGGTTTCTTCTCCATGAAGAAACCTCTCAAGGATGAAGATGAAGACATAAAAGGTCTCTTGACTCTTTCAAGAGTCAAACCCCCAAAGTATTACAAGTTTGCCACCTCCCTTCCATCCAAGTGTCACTCCCCCAAATCAAGAAGATCTTGGCCATTGATCTTTCTTCTCATGCAAACCTACTCCCTCCACTAAAATATAATATACATAAAATTGCCATTTATGCATATTCTTGATAAATACATGCATTACAAGTATAATACTAGTATTTCATCTTATTGAAATACAAGTCACATAATAATCATGGTATAGGCATATTCATATATGCCACTAGACATTCCCAAAATTAAGTTAAAATTCATTACACATTCAATTAACATAATAATTTGAGATTATATTTTTAAATCAGCGTTTAAAAATTTGGGGTGTTACACTGTTCCACGCCCAAGTCATCAAGCAACCCCTGAAGCCAGATTGCCTCCTTCATGGCCTCTGTCATAGCCATGTACTCAGCCTCTGTGGTCGACAATGCGACGGTAGACTGCAGTGTAGAGCGCCAACTCACCGGTGCCTGTGAGAATGTGAAGACATATCCCGTCGTCGACCGGTGCTTGTCAAGGTCCCTTGCATAGTCGGAATCACATACCCTATGCATTCTTACTTTCCAGTGTTGTCCTTCTCAAACACTAGGCCTACATCAATGGTTCCCTTGATGTATCTCAAAATCCATTTCACAGCTTCCCAATGACCCTGTCCCGGATCATGCATATATCGACTCACCATGGAGACGGCCTGTGATAGATCTGGCCTCGTACACACTATAGCATACATCAAGCTACCCACCGCACTGGCATATGGAACGTGAGACATATACTCACGCTCTTGAACACTCCTTGTGGACATCTTTGCAGACAATTTAAAGTGAGGCGCCATAGGTGTACTAACAGACTTGGTATCCTTACTGATATTAAACCTCTGCAGTACCTTCTCCAAGTAGCCCTTCTGAGTCAAATTTACCCTGCCAGCTCTCCTGTCTCTAGTGATCTCCATGCCCAATACTTTCCTAGCTTCTCCCAGGTCTTTCATCTCAAACTCTGACGATAGATCCTTCTTTAGAGCATCAATAGCAGATCTCGACCTCGAAGCAATCAACATATCATCTACATAAAAAAGTAGATAGATATATTCACCTGATGGTAGCCTGTTGTAGTACACACATGGATCATAATGGCTACGTGTGTACTTCTTCTTCCTGATGAAGCTATCAAATCGCTTGTACCACTGTCTAGGAGACTGCTTCAATCCGTACAGCGACTTCTTTAGCTTGCATACTAACTCTTCGTTCCCTGCAGTCTTGTAACCTGTGAGCTGTGTCATATAGATCTCCTCCTCAAGATCGCCGTGGAGAAAGGCGGTCTTCACATCAAGTTGGTTAAGGTCCAACTCATTCTGCGCAACCAAGGCCAATAGAATATGAATTGACGAGTGTTTAACTACAGGGGAGAATACCTCGTTATAGTCAATTCCTTCCCTCTGAGCGTAGCCTTTAGCCACCAACCTTGCCTTGTAGCGCACTGCATCTTCTTGAAGAGATCCTTACTTCTTAGCATATACCCACTTACACCCTATGGCCTTCTTCCCCTTGGGCAACTTGGTAAGTTCCCATGTATCGTTCTTGTAGAGAGATTGCATCTCTTCCTTCATGGCCGCTTTCCACATCCTTGCTTCCGAACTTATCTCAGCTTCTCTGAAGGTAGATGGAATAGCCTCTTCGACGACTGGAAGTGCATATGCAACGACCATATCAGTGGTGAGCCAACCTGGTCTCCTAGTGTTCCTTCGTGGTCTTTCAACTGCAGTAGGATCTGGAACAGTACCCATGACCTGCTCTTGACCCTCTTCAACATCTTCAGCATCTTCTTTAACTGCTCGATCACTTCCCTGTGTCACCTCAGGAATAATCCGAACTGATACTGAATCCTCTACAGATGGTGGATCTACATCAATCTCCACCTGCTGCAATAGCTCCTTGGTCTTGCTGGTCTCCACCTGCTGAGAGACCGTAGGCTTCATCAAAGAAGCCTCATCGAAGTGACATCCCTGCTGAGTAAGAACTTGTTGTCAGTTTGGTCCCAAATCTTGAACCCATTGGTTCCTCGCTTGAAGCCAACGAACACCCCTTTCTTTACCCTTGGGTCCAACTTGTCTTCTCTGACATGGTAGTAGGCTGGACATCCGAAGACCCGTAGCAAATCATAGTCCCCAACAGCTTTTCCTGACCAAGCTTCAAGAGGAGTCTTCCCCCTATTGCAGATGACTGCAACCTATCGACGAGGTGGCATGCATACGCCAAAGCTTCAGCCCAAAACTTCTTTGACAGTCCTGCATTGGATAACATACACCGGACCTTCTCTAGTAAAGTCCGGTTCATCCTCTCAGCCACCCCATTTTGTTGCGGAGTCTCTTGTACCGTGAAGTGTCTCTCTATGCCCTCATCAAGGCATATCTGTAGGAAAGGATCCGATTTGTACTCTCCTCCATTGTCAGAACGGAGGACCTTGACCTTCCTTCACGTGCTTCTCTCCAGATTAGCCTTCCACTTCACAAACACTTCTAGGACTTCATCTTTGTGTCGCATAGTGTACACCCAACAGCGCCTAGAAAAGTCATCAATGAACGACACAAAATAGTGGTTACCTCCAATCGATGCAGTCTTGGTAGGTCCCCATACATCCGTGTGAACATAGTCAAGAATACCCTCTGTGCAGTGTGAAGCTGTGCCAAACTTCACCTTGGTCTTCTTGCCGATGATGCAATGCTCACAGAAATCCAACTTGCAGGTCTCGACACCCTTCAGCAACCCTTTCCTTACAAGAGCTTGCAATGATTTCTCCCCTGCATGTCCCAGCCTCATGTGCCACAGCCGGGTTGAATCTTCCTTTTGACTGGTAGAAGTTGCCACCTGCCCTGTCACCGTACTACCCTTCAAGTAGTACAAGTTGTTCCGGCGATCAGCCTTCAACACCACCATCGAACCCTTTGTCATTTTAAGAACTCCCTCCTTAATAGACACTCCAAGGCCCAATGATTCCAAAGCTCCTACAGAAATCATGTTCCTCTTCAACTGAGGTACATACCTCACTTCTTTCAGCTCCCTCACCATCCCATCAAACATTCTGATTGGAATAGTGCAAACACCCTCCATGACGCACAGATGATCATCGCCCATGACGACCGAACACCCCTCCAGCTTCTCAAAACTGATAAACCAGTCTCGATTTGGGTATACATGATATGTTGCACCTGTATTTAAGATCCACTCGTTTTCACCCGAGTAGCCTATGATGGGCGTAATAACTGAAAACGAGAACACCGAAGAATCCGAAACCGATCCATCTGCCTGTGATTTGCTGCTTGCAGTGTTAACCACTTTTACGAGATTTGCTTCAGACTTTGATTCTTTCTTCTTTCTTTTGAACTTCGGACAGTCCATCTTCCAGTGCCCAATCTCTCTACAGAAAGCGCACTGATTTCTCTTGAGATCCCTGAAGCCCGGCCTGGACTTCGATCTTCCTCTAACCTCCTTACCCTTCCGCGATGAACCCCTGCCTCTTACTTCCAGTGCCTCTGCCGATGAGCTTGACCTAGAAGGATGTCTCTCCTTCTTCCTCGTCTCATAGCTAGTCAGTGCAGACGACACTTCATCATAATCCAAGGTCTGCCTTCCATTGATGAAGGTCAGAGTGAATGTCTCATACTCCTCCACCGGGAGTGAGTTCAGAAAGATGATCGCCTTATCTTCCTCTTCTATCGTGACATCCACGTTTACCAAGTCTGTAAGAAGCTTAGTATAGCTGTTGACATGTTCATTTACTGTGCTCCCCTTCTTCATTTGAAAACTGTACAGCCTACTCTTAAGCTGCAACCTGGACTCCACACTCTTAGTCAGGTATTTCTTAGCAAGGGTTTCCTACAATTTCTTCGCCGACGTCTCATGTTGCGCAAGGTATTTTATGCCTTGCGACAAACATGAACGTATCAATCCACATGCCGACCTGTTCATCTTTGCCCACTCTTCATCAGTGGTCGTGCTCTTCTTCTTCTCCAATAGGAGAGTGTCCTCTAGGTTCGATGCATTCAGTGCATCCATAACCTCACATCTCCACATCTCAAAGTTATTTGTACCATTGAACTTGACAACTTCAATCCTTGGGTGAGAATTCATTGTCTTAGCCGAAACAATTTCTTCTACCATTGAGATTTATTGATCCTCTATTTATGCGGAAGAACAGTCAACTGGAAATAGATCTCTACTCAGATAAAAATTAGATTTTTACCTTTCCCTTGAAACCCTAGATCGAGTTTCTCTCCGGATCTACTTCACCACAGATTTCACGAGCCCTCCTTGCGTCCTCCTGTGATCGACACACGATCCCACGAACACCAATACCTCTGATCGGAGATTGACACACGATCTCCACCGAATCAGATCTCGAGCCCTCCGAATCTTCAGAAATACCAAGCCAAACCTGGGAGCTCTGATACCACTTGTTGTGCCGGTGACAACAACCAGCTGAGGATCTCACAAATCTCCAAGCACAGAGAATAAACCCAAACAGCACAAAACAACCACCAGAAGAAAGCACAAAACGCAAACAACAACTTTAACGAGGTTCGGCCTGAATGCCTACGTCCTCGGGGCAATCCAATGGAAAGATTAATTACCAGGAAGATGATTACAATTGCTAACAGCCTCTTTGAATGCAAGAGAGCTCCAGCAAAATCCCTTTTTAGCAGGTACAAACCCTAGAATTAAACAACAGTATTAAATACACAGATTTACGAAACAGCAGATTTTCACCCGAACCCGACATTCGCCCTCCCTCGTCGGCCCCTCTCTCCTCCTCCTCCCCTGCCTCCCTGGCCTCCCCCTCCCTGGCCTCCGCCCCTATCCTGACCTGTTCAGTCAGAACCTGGCTGAACATGTCAGGGGAGACGGCATGGGGGTGGGTGGGGCGGGGGGGAGGAGGAGGAGGAGGAGGAGGGGGAGTGGGGAGGAGGAGAAGAAGAGAGGGGGAGGCCAGGGATGGGAGAGGAGGAGGAGAGAGAGGCCGGCGAGGAAGGGGCGGAGGTTGGGGATCGTCGCCGAGAGAGGAAGAGGAAGGAGGGAGAAGGTAGAGAGTATTTTGAAATTTAAAAAAAAAAGTTTCTTCGTTAACTTGAGGGTGCCCTGGTCACTTTTGGGTGGAAGTGTCCGTTCCCCATCGTCATTCCGTCGCTCTCAAAATAAAAAAAAAACAGGTTTGAACTTCATCATAACGACCAGCAATAATTACTTGGACTTTTTTTAATTAAATAATTAGTATATCACTTTCGCAATTCTGTCGGTGGCCTTCATTGCAGTTACCCCAAATGTCTCGGTCCTCATCCGTAAAATTCCATCAGTCGCCAATTCCTATATACCACATTGCTGCTACTACCCTTTTAGAAACGCGACATTGGGGATTAATTCATTCTCTCTCTCTCTCACTCTAATTTCTCCCTCGCTTTCGGTAAGGGGTTCTGGTTCTCCGCTCGGTGAGGTTACCGCCGCCGGATCTACAGATCGAGCGCGAATGCGACTTCTTGGGAGGAAGAGGCGGCGGAAGAGGTTGTTATGAAGGCGAAGAGCTCCGGCTGGCGGTTCGGTTACCGGTCGGTGATCCCGACGGTAGTGGTCGCCGGAATACTGCTCCCATTCTTTTTCATCAGGGCGGCGTTCCTCGCCCTCGACGCCGGCGCCACCATCTGCCCCACCATCAGTATGTGTGATCCTTTATTATTATTATTCATCTTCTTTTTTCTTTTTAATTTTTTTAATTTGAATTTGAATCTTTAAAACTTTAATTATTTATATTTGTGTTTTATATTTTTATTTATAGGTTGCTTAGGGTGGAGGACTAGGCCGCTGTTGTTTAGAGGAGGAGGCGACACTTCTCTGGTATGTTCGTTTACTGTCTTGATTCATTTGGTAACTTTTATTTATTTATTTATTTATTCTTAAAATTTTTTTTCTTTCTGAATTACTATTTATAATGGTATATGGTACTTGAAAATTCTATATTTGTGTATTAGCCCTACTGTTTGAAACATGCCAATATACGTCTGGTGTATTGAATCACATTTATGAGCCGAGTACCAATTGAATTTACATTTCCAATCTCAAAACTCAGAAAGTATTCTAGTCAGTAAACTGAACACATTTAGTATATACCTGACAAGGAAAATGTGCAGGCTGTCTTTCCGTTGTAATTTTGTGATTTGTTTCACCGTAAAAGTTCGTAAGTCGCAAGTGCCAATTGTCACTTATGACTTACGGTGTTTGTTTGAGCCGTAAATCGTAAAATGCATTTGCATCTCACTTACGATCCATTTGCAGCACAAACAGTTAATTTTGTGGTGATGTAAATCCCACTTACAACTCAATTGTAATACAAACAGTTAATTTTGAGGTTAGACAAAATTTCACGTATAGTTTACTTACAGCACAAAAATTTTATTATCATGCAAATTTGTATTGCAGACAGTTAATTTTTATTGGATTAATGTTTTTATTATTAGATTAATTTTTTTGAATTATGAGAATTTTTAATTATTTGATTAAATATAATTATTAGATTAAAGTTTTTATTAATAGTTTAATAACTTTTAATATTAGAATCTTTTTTATTACTAGATTAATTTTTTTATTACTAGATTAATATAATGTATTCCGCTTAATCTTAATTTTAATTTTTACTTTATTTATAGATTAATAATAGAAATTTAACAAGTTTTGATTATTAGATTATTTATTTAATTATTTAATATATTTAATTTTTAATATTTACTAATTTTTAATTTTTTAATTTTAATATTTAATATATTTTATTTTTAAGGAAATTTTTTCTACAATCACCTACTTCGCTTCATAATAAAAAAAACCTAGCTTCATAATTTGTTCGCTACATTCACGTCTGCATAAACTGATTCCTCCCAATTACTTCTTTATATATTTTATTTCCTTTTTACCCTTTCCCATCACCCTCGATGTTGCTCTCCCCTCAATCTTATCCATGACGCAGAGTTATCCGCAGATTGACCTGCGCGATCAGATCGCTGTGGGAGTTGGAAGGGGCGGGGAGCCCCTTCGAGGTCGGAGACTCGGGAAATATTTTTTGAGATCGAACTTTTGCAGATCTCGTTTGTTCGTGCTCGCGATGAGTTTTGTTGTGTTTAAATCTGAAAAGTATTAGGGATCATTCGATATCAGTGGACAGGGCTCTGCTGATGATGGCGATGATTATACGAGGATTGCGACTCATGATCGCAGTTCTCTGCGAGGACTGACTCAGAAATATGACATTTTGTGAGGATTGAGATCAAGCGAGGACTGACTCAGAAATATGGCATTTTGTGAGGACTGCGATTTGATCGCAATCCTCACAAAAACTCAAAAAATAAGGCATTTTATGAAGTCTGCGACTTAGGATTACGACCATGGTGTCGCAGTTCTCATAAAGACTCAAATATAAAACATTTTTGTAAATATTGCGATCATGGTCGCAGTTCTAATAAAGAGAACTACAATCATGATCGCAATCCTATAAAGACTCAGAAACATGATATTTTTGTGAGAACCGCGATCATGATCGCAGTGCTCATACATAGTGCATTTTGTGAGGACTGCGATCATGACCGCAGTCCTCAAAAATAGGGCTTTCATTATTTTGTGAGTACTGCAATCATAGTTGTAGTTCTCAGAAATAAGGTATTTTTTGTGAGAACTGCGATGATAGTCACAATCCTCTATATTGTGATTATTTTATAAAAATATGATATTTTTGAAGCGGTCTATTTTTTTTAAACGATTACTTAGGCGCATTTTTGTCTTTCGCCGCTGATGAGCGCTTCAGTGTTTGACACGTGAGCTTACATCTTTACTTTAAAAAAAGAGGCGGCTGAAGCGAATAAAATTATGCTAGTGAGTTTTTTCCTAATTATGATTTGACTTAGGTGGCTGAAATGAAATCCCCCTATTTTTAATTTATTTAGTTTAATTATTATTTATTTAATATTTAACATTTTTAATATTTAATATTTTTTAGTTTTTATTGATATTTTTAATATTTTTAAATCACTAAATAATTAATTTTGTGGTTATACATTGTGACAACCAAACATGTAAAACACAATACATTTTTCCACTACAATTTTATATTACCAATCAAACATCGTAAAACTTTCTTGTATATAACTCACTTACAGCTGTAAAAAAGTTTATCATTTACGACTTATGACTTACAGTCACTTACGACAACCAAACATGCCTTATATTAAATTTAAATATGTAATCGCCTTATTTTAGGAAACTAATACTTATTAAGTTCGTACATACAATTTAGCACCTGTTATTAGAATGTTGAGCTGAATTCAAGTAAAAGCCTTTTCATGGATTTAGGGTACTCAGTCTCTTTGCAGGTAAATGCATGTTTGTTTGTTGAGAAGGGCAAGTGCCGGAAGTCTTCCACATTTTTAAAGTACTTCAAGAGTCTTCGGGGACTTCATTGATCATTTCGGGTGTTTGTTTGTACACAAGTTTTTAATAGCCCGAAGTATTTTTTTAATACGAAATATTATTTAAAGTAATATCTGTTTACGTCTCTAAACATTGTTTACTAGTTAAATGATTTGATTTTCAAACAATTAAGAAAAAAGCTAGATAAAAGAATTCGCGTGATCTACACACACTTTTATGCGTTTTCCGATCTATTTTTATCTAAATATAATTTCCGAAGTAGTTTCACGTGGCACATCTCACATAGGATCCACATAGGGTTTTCACCGAAGTCCCTTCAACGTCTTCTAACTTGCTTTTCGGTGCGAAACAAATAACCGAAGTGCTTGAAGAGGAATGTCACTTCAGGGATTTTGACATTTCTTCTGAGTAAACAAGCAATCCCTAAATCATTTAGAGCTGATTCTTTGGTTAATAAGAACTTGATGTTTATATTTAGATGGTTGTAATGGACTTTAGGAATAAACACAATACATGAACAAGTGCGAGTGTTAGTTTTATTTAAAATAATTATAGTTATTATTATTAATAGTGGACGACTGAGATTAACTAGCAAGTCAGTCGCTGATTCTCATTAGCGGAGAATATCCATATACTTTTTTTTTTCATTGCTTCATTGTGAAAATATTAGATTATTTCCGTTCTTGTGAACTAAAATCTTAGGTTCATTTCAAATTCAAACACTTTTGACTGCAGTCCACTTTTAGTAAATACAGGTACTTCCACAGTATTCCACTTTTCTTTGAGTTTGTTACGATCGAGTCCGAACAAAAAGTTGGCATTCAGTGCGATGCACACGTGATTCTCTAGTTGTTGAATCACATTGTTTTGTGAGGTAACGTATGGCTACAATAAAAGAAATTTGACTATAGAGAGGTGCAAATTTCGAATTGTTTTTCTATTGTGTTTATTCGTTTATTTTCATTTCGAAAGGAAAAACTGTAGAAACTCTTGCTTAAACATGCAATATAAATACTATCAGGGGCCAATCCGCAAAAAAGCCCCCAAATTTTAGGAATTTAATTTGTGGTACGGTGTCAATATTAAATAAGTTACTACTATATAAATGATGACGGCTGACTCTGCTCCTTCCCCCATCGCGGTTTCTTTCTAGTTTAGGACTATAGGGTGAATCGTCGGCATTGCGCGCGCGCGCGCGCGACAACTCGCCCGCAAGCCACGTGGTCAATCAACATCATGCCACGCGATGTTCATGTGGTTTCATTTAATACAATCCCTTGTCCTCAAGTGAAAAAAAAAATCGAGGACCCAAAATGGCAGCTCGGCCGCCTGCAATCAAAGCACCACCTGCGCTCGTGGGCCCCGCAAAGCGCGGTATCTTCGCGTCTCGGTGCGGGTCAGTGTGTGAGACAGGGTCGGCGAAGTTTTTCATTGGTGGACACGCTGACGTGTCCGTAGGCTTTTTTCCTGGTTTTCGCTTGTTTCGGTATGTTACATGCGGGTGTCACGTGGCTGGGGGTGCCGGGCATCGAGAAAGGCAGTGGCTGTTCTCTGTTTTTGTTTTTAGTTTTTTTTAGATTTTTTTGCTGTTTAATTCACTTAAAATTAGAGACAAATATAAATATAATATAATTTATTAATTTGTCATTGATTTTTTCGAGAAATTATTGATCAACAAATCTTGTAAACATATATAGGGCATTGTTTCCACGAATCTTGTTTGAGGGAACATTGCAGCTCAGGCAGAATGTGTTGCACTTAATGTGTTTGTCATAATGTGTGAATGATCTTCTGTAGTGTCAGTTAAATTGATTTCGTAGCACAACGAATATCATAGTGTGCGAATTATCTTCTGTAGATTCGGTGTCAGTTACATTGATTTCGTAACACAACGGATATTTATGTTTAACAACTCCCTACAAACTTCCGATTGTTTAAGAGTTAGTCCAATAACTGTTTACTTTTTCATGTCTTATCGCCAATATGATACTGTAACGAACAATAATGCTTTTTACTAAAAAGAACGATGCCGGTAAGGCTTATGAAAATAATGGTCCGTAGCTATCAACTCTCATTTTGTAAGCACCCATATTTTCAGTTTAGAATTTTTATTTTCTTAACACACGATTATATTGCTTTAATTTGTTATAGGAGTTTGTAAAGGAGCTGAGAAGAGTGTACGTGGATGCAGATGAAAAAGGTGAAGCAATGGATCCGAAGTTCATAGAAGCAGCACCGGGTTCGCTGGATCATCTGCTTGCGGAAATGGCTGCTGCTGCTGCCTCGTACCAACATGTCGACATTAAGACTTTTCTTCTCAAGACCAAGGCCATGGTACATTTCTCTTCACCTAGTTAGCTAACCAGAGTTTGTCACAAAACTCACAACCACTTTATTGAGAGCTTCATCTTTATCCTTTCCTTTATTTAAGAATGACATTGAAGAAGTTCTTTTCATGCGGTGTGCAAAAGATTGTGGTGGGGGCTCACCTACCAACCAAGTTGACCAGCAGAAGAAATGCTGCAGCGGGGCTCGATGGACCCTTAATCATGTACCTAACCTCACATGATTCCTTGGTCCCTAATTGTGACTATCACGTTATTCCTGTGGTTGTCACTTGCAGACAGAGACACAGATAGAGGGAGAGGTTGCAACTTCTGGGCTTTTGTTTTACTGAATGTAACAATGCAAAGGTCCAAATTGACAACTAGCAACAGGTCTAGGGACTAGGAAGTGTATTCATACTTCAGAGAAGCATATGTGCTTGTCTTTCGCTAAGGGTGGATTTCTAGTATTTTCCCCCTGGATCCTACTTACAAGTGAACGTTTGTTGGAAATTAGTGAGTAAATGCCAGATAAACAGAAGAAGGTTTAGGATCCTGTCCATTGCTAGCAAGGGAGTGGTGAGTCCGCTCCTTAATCATAGCCTAATGTTGGCATATAGATGGCGATTTTAGAGTATAACATCTTTTTGCATTATGCAAAAAGCTTCGTTTTCTTTTTTTATCTTCTTGTGATACAGTGATTAAAATTGGAACATTTATCATATATTTATATTATCACTGTTAATCTTTTTCATAAAAAGGTTGTGGCTCTTGTCTTATATAGCACTTCAATTAAGCACATCTGCTTTGCAATTCCTATGCGAAATCTTGCCTTCCTTGAACTTCAATTGCTTGACTGACAAGGAAAAACATCTACATGCAAATTGGCTTACTCAATACAAACTCTCTATATTGTCTCCTGTAGTTTTCTTTGGCTGAGGATTTGCCACAAAGTTATTGACATCTCACTGACATATGATGACAAAATGTTGGTCAGTCTGCACATATCATACTCCACACCTACCCTAACTTGATGAGTAAAAGGCTAGAGTGATGGTGATGATGATATTATGAAAAAGCCTATCCAGCTTTAGATAAGCACAAGCATAATGGACATTCCCAATTCATGAATGTCATCCTAAGAAGGGCTACCACAGAAGCCAAACAGTATATCAAATCTCTTATTTGCCTTTATGGTTTTAGAATGCAAGTACATGAAGTTTAAACTGTGGAGAGAGAGTGTAAAATCTTGTTAGTAGAGTTTTTTAACTTATTGGAGAAGATAACGAGGATATCAGAGTTCAAAGGTGCTCAGTAGAAGCCCAAGTCACAGCTGAAGACAGAGAGCCGGTGGACCGGCCTTGCACAGAACGTGCACTTGGAGAATCAAGACAGGAACAGTCGACCGACCATAAGACAAGTTGTGGTACTGTACAACTAGCGATCGACCGCCCGGTCGACCGCACATAGCTCAATTTTTGTACTACAGGAGAGCGATCGACCGTGGCAGTTTCCTATCATATTTCTGACTTCGTTTCTGATCCAATTTTAGATAGGTTGGTTTCTTTTCTTCAGGGATTCTTTGGCTATATATAGAGGGGTATTGTCCCCATTGATTGTATGATGTAATTGCTGATTTATAAGATCTTTCTCTTCTTCTGTCCCGAGAACATAGGCAAATTGTCAAACCTCGTTAAATTTGTGTGTTCTCGTTTTCTTCTCTTATTTGTTTGTTCGTGCAACTAGTGACTATTCTCTAATGTGCGGTAATCCTCTGGTTGTTTTCTCCCAACAAGTGGTATCAAATCTTTCCGGGTTTCGACAGGGAGTTTTAGTTCGGGTGGAGCAACTCGCTTTGGAGACTTTCTATAGTTTCGTTTGGAGCTAAAAATCTGATCTTTTCTATTTGAATTTATTTTTACTAACTATTTTTTGTATTGCTTTGAGGACTCTACTGAGGAGATGGCTGGAGATAGTCAATCCGCGGTGATCCATAAATTATCATCTGACAAAGATTGATGTGAAGTTCGACGACACGAACAATTTTGAAATGTGGAGGTATAAAGTGATAGATGTACTGACGACATCAAACCTCGAAGACACTCTACATTTGAAAGAAAAGTCGCAGGAGACATCCAAAAAAACTGGGACAAGATGACTAGGACGGCACGTTGCGCCATAAGATCTTATTTAATATAAGATATAAAGTACCATTTGATGACTGAGACTTCCGCAAGGAAAATATGGGAGATCCTAGAGAGCAAGTACCTGACAAAGAGTATTGAAAATTGCTTGCACCTGAAGAGACTTTATCGTTTCCAATTGAAGAAAGGAATCTCGATCGGGGAACACATGAATGAGTACACAAAGCTTCTTGCAGATTTGGCTATGTGGACGTGGTGATCGAAGAGGAGGTCAAGGCGTTGATCTTGTTGAGTTCTCTCGCTGATGAGGGCTATGAGATCTTCGTTATCACTCTAATCAACAATAAACAATCTCTTGGCTATCACGAAGTTTTTTCTGCTCTTGTTAATTATGATTGAGAAGAAAAGACAAAAAGTCTTCCAAGAGTACATTAACAGAAGAACTAATGTCATTTTTATAAAGAGTTGGGGCATTAGAAGGTTGATTGTCTAAAAGTCGAAGATAAGGAGTCGAAGACCGAGGCAAATCTCGCACAAGTGGTCAGTACACAATCTGATAGAACTTCATATGCAGGTGGATCAGACTCAGACTCGTCAATATTCTCGTTCTCAGTCACTACTCCTACTTACTCAGGTGATTCTGAGTGGATGTTAGATACATGAACTACTTATCATGTATATCCCAATAGAGTCTGATTTTCTAACTTTAAGAACCTAGATGGTGGTTCTGTTGTCATAGTTGATGATCGTCCATGTACCATGAAAGGGATAAGTATGGTCCTTATTAAGATGTTTAATGGGATGGTACAGGAACTGAAGAAAGTGAGATATGTATCTCAATTGAAAAGAAATCTTATCTCTGTTGGTGCTTTGAAAGCATTGGGTCTTGAGGTATCTGTTAGAGATGGTATTCTCAAGATGACTAATTGCTTGATGGTTATTTTGAAGGGCGTCCAACGCTATGACCTATACTACTTGAAGGGTAGTATAATTATAAGGCAAGTGACGATTTCTATCAATTAAGATGATGATTGTACCCGGCTATGTCACATGAGGCTTGGACATATCAGTGAAAAATGTTTGCAAGCTCTAACAAAGTAAGGTTTGTTGCAAGGTGCCAAGACTTGCAAGTTGAAATTTTGTGAACATTGCGTCTTCGGTAAGAAAATCAAGTTGAAATTCGGCATCGCGATTCTTTGCACCGAAAGGATTCTTGAATATATTCACACAGATGTTTAGGGACCTACCAAGACGATATCTATTGGAGGTAACCATTAGTTTGTGTCTTTTATAGATGATTATTTTAGGAGATGTTGGGTATATACCATGAAGTAAAAAGGGGAAGTCCTGGAGTTGTTTGTGCAATGAAAAAGGAATATGGAGAACACAGGAAGGAAGATCAAAGTACTCCGATCAGACAATGATGGGAGGACACCAGCGATCTTTTCCTACAGTTATGCCGCAATAAGGGTATAAAAAGACACTTCACAGTAAGAGAAATACGTCAACAAAACAGGATGACCGAAAGAATGAACATAACCTTGCTCGAGAAGGTTCATTGCATGTTATCCAACGCCAGTATATCAAAATTCTTTTGGGCTGAGGCATTGGTGTATGTTTGTCATCTCGTTAACAGGTTACCTTCGTCTGCGATAGGAGGTAAAATTCTTTTGAAAGTTTGGTCGGCAAAAATTGCTCAGGATTATGACTCGCTTCGGGTATTTGGTTGTCCGACTTATTGTCATATCAAGAAAGACAAGTTAGGTTTGAGAGAGAAAAAGAGTGTTCGTTGGATTCAAGAAAGGCGTAAAAGGCTACAAAATTTGGAATCTCAAAAGACAAGAAGTTCATCTTGAGTGGGGATGGCATGTTTGACGAGGCTTCAATGGTGAAGCCTATGGACTCTCAGTAAGTGAAGAGTGAGAAGACCAAAATGATATTTACAGCAGATGAGGAGTGATGCTACTCCACCATCTCTAGATAGAACAATATCATTTGAAATCACACCTGAGGTGATATAGGGTGATGATCATGTAGCCAATCATGATGCTGAGAATGATGAGGATCAAGGACAAGTTATAAGTGATGGTCAAGAATCTATTAAAGTTGGAAGAGCCCGGAGAAATTCACGTAAGCCCAGTTGGCTCACTACTAACATGATAGTAGCCTATGCTCTCCCAGTCATTGAGAAGGCGATCCCATTTACATATAGAGAAGCTGGAATCAGTTCAGAGTCTAAGATGTGAAAGAATTTCACAGTGGAGGAGATGAATTCTCTACATAAGAATAACACTTCAAAACTGTCAGAGTTGTCCAAGAGAAAGAAGGCGATCGATTATAAGTGAGTATTTGCAAAAAAACAAAAGGATTTCTCGATAATGATACTATATGCTACAAAGCCAAATTGGTAGTTAAAAGTTACGCGCAATGAGAAGACATTAATTACAACGAGGTATTCTCACCCGTTGTGAATCACTCATTTATTCGAATTTTGTAGGCATTGGTGGCACAATATGAGTTGGAGCTTGGTCAACTCGACGCGAAGATTGCCTTTCTCCATGGTGATCTTGAAGATGAGATCTACATGTCTCAGCTTACGGGGTTCAAGACTGCAGTAAAGGAGAATATCGTATGTAAGTTGAAGAAATCACTTTATGAATTAAAACAATCACCAAGGCAGTGGTATAAGTATTTTGAAGTTTCATAAGAGGCATGATGTACACACGGAGTTATTACGACCCATGTGTGTATTATAAAAAGTTACCGGGTGGAGAGTACATTTATCTACTATTGTATGTGGATGATATGCTCGCTTTTAAGAGCAGATTTACGATTGATAAACTGAAAAAAGACTTATTTTTCAAATTTGAGATAAAAGATCTTAGTGAAATGAAAAAGATGCTGAGTATGGAGATTGAGCGAGACTGAAAAGGTGGCAATGTTAGCTTGACACAAAAGGGATATTTGAAGAAGATATTTCAGAAATTCAACATCAACGGCACGAAGTCTGTAAGTACACCATTGGCCCCTCATTTCAAGTTAAAAGTTACTATATCTCCCACAGTTGAAGAGCGTGAGTATATGACTCACGTACTCTATATACTAGCGTGGTTGGTAGTTTAATGTATGCAATGGTGTGTATAAGGCCTGATCTGTGACAATCTGTCTCAGTGGTTAGCAGATACATGCACGATCCCGGCATAGGTTATTGGGAGACAGTAAAGTGGATTCCTATGGTACATCAAAAGTACCATAGATGTTGGTTTGGTGTTCGAGAAGAATTCTACAGGTAATCAGGAGTGTATCAGATACGTTGATTTTGACTATGCAGGAGACCTCGACAAACACCGTTCTACAACGACATGTGTTTACATTGGCCTAAGCATCGGTGTGTTGGCGCTCTATTCTACAGTCTACTATTGTATTGTCTACTATTGCATTGTCTATGACCATGATGGAGGCTATGAAGGAGGTAATTTGACTTCGAAGGTTGCTTGACGACTTGAGAATTGATCAGAATCTATTGAAGATCAATTGTGATAGCATGAATGCTATCTATTTGGCAAAGAATGAAGTGTATCATGTAAGGATGAAGCACATTGACGTCAAGTTTCACTTTTTTCAGGAGATTCTTATGGAGGGTGACATCGAATTATGAAAGATTCACACGAAGGAGAATCCCGCCGATATGCTTACCAATGTTGTTCCGAGAGTGAAGTTTGCACATTTCAAAGAGTTACTCTATATCTTTCAGTCGCTTGAGCTTGATGGAGCTCATTTGGATGAATTACAAATGGCTTGATCCTCTGGGCAGGGGTATATAGGTAACCACATTGGTACAATCCGTTGGAGTCGACATGATGCTATGTTGTGTTCGGCTCAGATTTAAGAAATCTTCACTGAGGTAGAGAATTGTGGGGAGAGAGTGTAAAATATTATTAGTAGAGTTTTTTAACTCGTTGGAGAAGATAGAGCGGAGATCGGAGTTCAAAGGTGCATGATAGAAGCCCAAGTCACAGCTAAAGACAAAGGGCCAGTCGACCGACAATACACAAAATGTGCACTTGGACAATCAAGGTAGGAACGGTCGACCGTCCAGAAGTCAAGTTGTGGCTCTGCACAACTAGCGGTCGATCGTCCGGTCGACCACACAGAGCACAACTGTTGTACTACATGAGAGCGGTCGAACGCCCAGTTGATCACACGTCGGGACCTGACAGTTTTATTATGTTTCTGACTTTGTTTCTGATCTGATTTCAGATCTGTTGGTTTTTTTCTTCGGGAATTCTTTGGCTATAGAGGGGCATTATCTCATTGATTGTATTCTATAATTGTTAATAAATAAGATCTTTGTCCCCTTCTGTACCGAAGACGTAGGCAAATTATCGAACCTTGTTAAACTTGTATGTTCTCATTTTCTTCTCTTTACTTGTTTGTTCGTGCAACTGGTGACTATTCTCTGGTGCGGTAATTCTTTGGTGGTTTCCTCCCAACATAAACAAAGTTCACTCCTGTCAAGGCAGGCATCCATATCAAATATATGGATAGGTTCATGTGTGTGTATATATTTTGATTGATTGAAGTATGTGTTTTACATTATAATTTGAGAATATAAAATTTACTGTTATGTGACAGGAGAATTCCTTCCATGATCTGTGCACATTATTGGAGTTGGAACTCTATCTATAATATTGGATTTGACAAGATACTGAAGAATATATGATGTAATAGGGGTGGATTGCAATCACCTTCAAATTAATAGAAAAATCAGAGTTTTGAAAAAGAAATAGAAAAGAGAATTAGGGTTTAAGGAAAGAAATAAAAAAACTGGATAATTTTGGATTTCACACCCTTTGCACCACGTGCTTCACATTTCTTATACCACAGACTTCACACCCCAATCTCAAGAAATTTAATTGAAAATTTTTCATTCATCATTGACTACCAATAAGAGTTTTGATGTCTACTTATAGGCTTTACAAAAGTCTAGTTCAGAATTTAACCGATGTGATACTAAAAATAAAATAAAATAAAACAAAAATAAACTTAACCAAGGGATGGATTCAACACGTGATGTCCTCATCATTTCCCTCGGGGTGAGAGAAACTCGACCCTGTCAAGTCTAAAATCTCCACACAAAGCATCTCAATCGGGCAATGGTGGTGGTTGGAGAACCGTCAGTCGTGCATCAAGCCCGAACTAAGATGACGAAGGTGGCACTGGTATCCTTGATGGATTAGCTACAGTTAATGGTAGATCTGAAAGGCTCATACATCAGAAAGAGTTGAATCTGCTCCACTAAAATTGAACCGATTCCAGAGTCCCATGAAAAATTCAACTCATCAGTAATGAAAGTATTCCTCTTTAGGACTCTAATAGGACATGTTCGTCGAGTGTATAACTGACTCACAATTCTAAAAGAGAATCTCTCAGAGTGAATCGTAACCATCACTACATTTTTAACTGCAAATTTCTGTAAAATACTATGTAGATAGGCAACAAATTTGTACTTATTATTGCAAATTATTATCTGTTTATGAGTCTTATCATACAATTCAGGCAAATGTAATGCAACAAACTCACAAGGTAAAACTCCTAAAGATAGAATAAAGAGATATATATGTTTTCTAAGAGGACATACATCAAATACCGCTAACAGTAGAACATCACTAGGACCAGCAAAAATATGATCAAGGTCAAGAAATGACTCCTAACAGTCTAGCTAAAAGAAGAAACACTAAGAGCAACCTAGTGAATCATAGTAAAGAATTTCACTGACTTGCTAGAAGAGAAAAGTAACTACATAACCACAATCTGCACGAGATAACTTAAATGACTTACTAGATGTGATGACACTAGTATCAACTGTCTCATGCTTAGTTCCAACCTCTATTATAAGTATGGCAAATGAATACCTAGCAATCTGTACGAGCATATTAGACTCAACTAATACATGCTCAAGGTCATGAATATCATCCTCTGAAATATTGATATCATCAAGTATGAGTGTACTAGTCTTTACTAATTCATCAAAAATATTACTAGTAACCTCAGAAGGAATGTGGACATCCTCGATAATATTTGAGTTATTAATATCATCAATTTGCAAATTAACAGTATGTTGACTCTTCAAGGGGTACTAGTAATCATAATGTTCAAATTATTTACACTTAAAACACTTAATCGAGAGACACTCGTAAGCATAATGTCCATATCCCTCACATGAAGAACACCTCTCTGGTTTTTAAAGTGGACAATTTCAACTCTAAAGTCAAAAGAAACATCTCTTTGTAGCTTAAACTTCATGACATATAAGATCAGCTCTTTTTTGAAATCACGTCTTAAGCCGTTATAATATATATAGTAGGAAAATGATGTATCTAAAAGCCACATTCAAATACACGCTCCTCAAATTTAAGCTTATACTTGGTAATCTCCCTGACGTAGATAAAACAACTCTTTAAAAACTCACAATCTAGAGGGAATAAATTTTTCATAAGCTTTTCTTTCATTTAATCTCACGTCTGTATAGGTCTGAAGTATATTCTCTCTACTTGTCTTTCTACGGTATTTCAATAATTTAGAGTTGCAGATCTTAGCTTCTTGTAGAAAATCGGACACCATGAGTTTTAAAAAGTTCATACAAATCAAAATAGTAGTCTAGGTGTGCTATCCAATCACAAAATTCATGAGGGCCATATGTACCATAAATATTGATAGGTGCTACACTGTTTTTTCGTTGGACTTCTTCTCTCCTAACAACACGCCTATCATAATAATTACGCTATCTAGTGCGATGTGATTTCGTGTTTCGTGACCATGCCAAGTATGATAATTACACTCCGTAGTGCGATATTGTGAATCTATATTTCCTGACTCTAGGGGACACAAATAAAATCTCGTGTTAAACTCAGAATTATCTACAACTTAACCTAAGACAAACTGTAATGCAAAGGAATACAAACAAACGAATGATAATGCAAAGTTCGTAGAATCAAACACAACTAAATGCATGCACTAAATGATGAAAATTAAATCCTAAAAGGCTTAATCTTTGTTTACAAGGAAATGCAATCTTAAATGATAATGTTAAGCAACTGACAAATGAGATCAATGAACACCATTTATTATGCATAATAAAATACAAATAAAAGCACAACCACTAGAGTTTGTAAGAAATGAACAATTTAAAAATTAGATCAGGTTATGATATTACCTGAGGAGGTGAGTAGTTCACACTCAAACATAACCCCTGTAAGAGTTTTTAGATGATTCTCCACAACTAATAGCTGAAAATATTGTAGGAAAGCTCTATAACAGCTGCAACACGAGTTCGACGTGACCAGAAAAGACTGCTTTGAAAATGTCTCGAATCGGGCTTGAAACAGGCTCGAATCAATTTCAACCGAGTCGGGACTGAGACTGAGTCAGAATGAGCCAACTCGGTATTGCTCATTGAGTCAACTCGGCTCGATCGACTCGGCTGAACTGATGACGTCAGCGTCATCTCGTGTCGACTCAGATTGGCTCAGGTCAGATCCTGTGCTGCAAGCAGCAAGGTTTGATCGCTATCGGGTTGGATTGGTCCTTATGTAAACCCAAAGTGATTTTAGACCCAATTTTCTCGCAATCTTGTGGATGGTGGTGCTAGCGGGGGCAAACAGTGTTGGTGATGCAGACGAGGTGGCAGAGTCACTATTGCTATCGAGGGAGATGATGATGAGGTTGTCGGCGTGGGGTTTGGGCGGCGACGATCCCGCGTCAAGGTCAGGGTGGCGTGGAGTTTGCTGTCGAGACTCTAGGAAGATTTGCAGTCATCAGTGAAGGCAGATGGTGTTGACGCGGTGAGGATGAGATTGAGTCGTGGATGTTGATGGTGAAAGCTGACAAGTCGAGGCGTGGATGAGACCTCCTTTCGATACGGGACCTCTGTATGTCGGCTGCAGCAGGGGCGGTTGTGGGCTGCTGATGGCTGGCACAACAGGGGCAATCGTGGGACGCAGGCGAGGGAAGGAGTCGGCTGGCGCAAGCGACACGTGAGGGGAGGATGAGGAGGGGAAGGGGGATAGGTGCAAGCGGCTACTGTGGGTAGGGTTAGGGTTGGGTTTTTTTTGAGAAGGTGAGGAGTGAAGAAGGTGAACAATAGTGCTTTGGAATTTTTGTTGAACAGATCTAGGGTTCCAAGTCTAGGGTTTTGATATAGTTCTTTTTTGTTTTTTAAGCTAGGGTTTGTAGAGAAGCTAGGGTTTTTTGGAAAGGAAAGAGTTAGGGTTTTGAATTTTTCTTAAATGGATCTAAGAAAAATTTAAAGGGGATTGGAATCAAAGCTCTGGTACCAAAATTGATGTAATATGGGTGGTCGCAATACCTTCAAATCAATTGAAAAGGGAATTAGGGTTTTGAAAAAAAATTAAAAGAAAAATTAGGGTTTAAGAAAAGAAATAAGAAAACTGGATAACCACGGGCTTCACACCCCTTATATCACGGGCTTCACATTCCAATCTCAAGAACTCAATACCCAAGAAATTTGATAGTAATTTTTTCATTCATTCATTGACTACTAATAAGAGAAGTTTTGAGGCCTATTTATAGGCTTTATGAAAGTCTAGTTCCAGAATATAACGATGTGGTACTAAAAACAAAGAAAAAGAAAACAAGTAAACTAAAATAAAATAAAGCAAAAATAAACTTGACTATGGGATGGATGCAACACGTGATGCTCTCATCAATGTATGTTGTCTAATGTTTACTACATATTAGGATTATGAGACATGCAACATTGTTTGCTAATGCTAAAATAACATGCTGGTTTTCTCAATTGCCATGACATAAAACAGGTATTGGTTAATTGAGGATACTAATGTTAATGATTTATTCAAACTGTATTTTTTTCTGAGAAAAATCATACTATTTGAATATTCTGGTGATAACATTTCTAGTCTGAAAAGACATTATGATTGTCACTGAAGTCTCAGACTTATCCAGAATGTTTGGATGTATCTGGTTCTATAATTGACAAATTGGGTAGGTTCTTTCTGGAAATAAGCTAGAATAATTTTATCATCTTTTAGTTCTCATATAATTATGAATATAGGAACTCACCCTATTCATGTATTTTAACAGTTACACATTTTCTGTTTTGCAAGCAGCAAATCTTCAAGATTGAAATATTTCTTTGCACTTGTATGAATAAGAATATACCACTTTATTCAGCGGTAACTGATTTATCATAATTTATTTGTTGCATATGACTAATGTTCCTATATATTACAAAAACAGCTTATAAAGATGGATCACAAAGTCCAGTTGTCCAGGCTTCAAGCATCAATATATCGGCATCTGGCTTCAATTGGTATTCCAAAGAGCGCACATTGTGTCACTCTGAGTATGGCAGAGGAGTATTTAGTAAATGCTGTTGCCCGCTCTTCTTTGCCTCCGCCAGAGTACGCATATCGTCTGTCCAATGCATCTTACATCCATATTGTGATCCTAACCGACAACATCCTGGCTGCTGCTGTGGCGGTCTCTTCTACTGTGACAAGCTCTAAAGACCCTGAGAAGTTTGTCTTCCACATTATCACTGATAAGAAGACATACAATGCGATGCATGCCTGGTTCACCCTCAATCCAGTCTTTCCTGCCATTTTAGAGGTCAAGGGCTTGCACCAGTTTGACTGCCCCCCTCATATGAGTGCTACAGTTATGGAAACAGTTGAAGAGATCCACCAAGGCTTAATGGCTCATCAGAACTACAATGGCGGTGATCAGGTTTATAGAAGGCTTGAGGGTCTAAGTCCGAGTTCCTTTTCCCTACTGAATTACCTAAGAATTCATCTACCAGAGGTATTTATGATGTTCTTCGTTATAAGAGTGATATTTTTGAATGTGATATTTTTGAATGTTCAACTGCCTGTATATTTAGTCTAGAATGTTCAACTGCCCGTATCTGTACAGTTGTTCCCAAAGCTCAAAAGGGTGATTCTTCTGGATGACGATGTTGTGGTGCAGCATGACTTGTCACCACTGTGGGATCTAGATCTCAGTGGGAAAGTCATTGGTGCAGTTGGTCCTGGAGAGGATAGCGATGGCCATTGTCCCGGCAGAGAGCTCGATCACTACTTCAATTTCTCAAATCCTTTCTTTCTTTCACATAGACTGGACCAAGGTCAGTGTGCATGGTTAGGCGGTATGAACATCTTCAATCTTGAAGCATGGAGAAGGACCAACATAACACCGACATACCAGCAAATGCTTAAACTGGCAAGTTCCATTCATCAACACTCAGAGTAGTCGATTCTTGATGTCTTTTACTTGAAGGATGCAAATCTCAATCACCATCTCCATGTCTTTTTCTCATGCAGAATCGCGAATCTGATTTTGCTCTTTGGCGTTTGGGCTGGCTACCGCCAGCTTTGGTTGCTTTCGATGGTAAAGTGCAGGCGATTGACCCTTTGTGGCACTTGTCAGAATTAGGTCGGCGGGTGCCAGAGCCAGAGGTCGTGGACTCCGCTGCAGTTCTGCATTTCAGCGGTCCAAGAAAGCCATGGCTTGAGATTGGTTTTCCCGAGCTACGAAAGTTGTGGCTGGATCATCTTAACCACTCCGACGAGTTCTTAGTGAGCTGCAGAGTTGTGCAGTGAGGGAAGCTGCTCTCTCTTAGACCATTGAGCATATTTGAGCACGTTTCATATGTAAATGATGACATATATATCTTTTTTGGTAGACAGAGAGGAGAATTGAGCAGGGGGAAGAGGGTATTGCCTTCAGTCTCTGCTCAAAGCTTAGCTTTGTTTACTGTTTTTATTGTTAGGAGATGTCCAGTTAAAAGTTGTATACGTGGAGGGGGAGAGCTAAAGGAGCATCTCTCCTTTGATATATACATATATCTATATACTCATACGAGAATATAGCCAGTGTAACAGCTACGTCGATATAGAATGATATGATTATTCATCATTTTCTTCTTCATGAGTTCTTCTCCTTCATAATCCCTAGTTTCTCACTTTTCGTGCAAAATCGTTGCTTTTGTATTCGGATCGTTTGCCTGTGTACAGTTAAAAAGGTTTCAAAATGTTACGTAAAATCTTTGATACGTTGTAGGATACACTCGAGATTTTCTTTTACCCCCCTGAACTCACAAGACATCTACGGTCTACCACATTACTGCAAAATGCTACCGTAGTTATTTTGTTTTGCTTTTAATATGTGAAACTCCACTGAATGTTATTTTTGTACGCATTATTTCAGTTATTGTTAACACTATTTCGGGGTTTGTTTTGCTTATAAGTTTTTTAAGATGTAGTTTATTTTAAGTTATAGTTTGAGGTTGAGAAACTATATTTTGTAAACTCTTAACTATAGTTTCTAAACTGTATTTTAATGATGAAAGAAAGAAGTTAAAGAACTAATTTCGTATGCGTACACGTCTATTTTTAATGATTCCCTATAATACTCAGATTATACTCATTATCATTTATATACAAGTAATACTCATACGAATAATAGTTTGGCGTATAATACTTAAGAAGAAATAGAGATATCAATTCTCTTGTGACTTGAGCATTATTTATTTTTAAATAAACTTCGAGTTTCTTTCATTTTTAGTAAAAAAATTCAAAATTTATTTTTTTATTATGAATTTCTATTTCTAGTTTGTCTTGATTTTTATTTGGAAAAATTAAGTTATTTCTACCATCCACCAACCACCAACCGCCCTAATAAAGGTGGTTACTATTGATTGCATAGTAACCCAAAGTTTTTCAATAAATAGACCCTTCCTGATACATTTCAATGTACACTTCAGAAATCAATAAGAATTTCTCTTTCTACTCTATCTCTCTAGAATTCTTTCTCTCAGTGTTATATTTCTCGGGTTTTATAACACGTTATCAGCACGAGCGCTCTAATTCTATCACAAGCCTCTACCTCCATCAGCTTAGAGAAAAAGTTTTATCACAAGCCTCCACCTCCATTAGCTCAAAGTAAAAGTCCTATCATGAGCATCTACATCCATTAGCTCAAGGAAAAGTTTTGTCACAAGCCTCTACCTCTACTATCTCAAGATAAAAACGACAAGTTATTCTACTCATAATACTCGTATAACATCACTACTATATATGAAAGGAGGCTCTACCATTTATTTATACTAATGTGATGTGATTACAAAAAGTTAGATTTTATACTCATTATACTCATATAACACTACTACTATATATGAAAGGAGTTTCTGCCACCTATTTATAGTAATGTGATGTGATTATGACAAACTAATAATATTTTCTGTTATTATCTAACTTTACTAATCTCTCCATTTATGCTTGAGTGAAATTAATTCCAAGCTACCAATATTATATATTTTATTGCTCTGCTATTTATATCTATATAAATATTCATTGAAAGGTTTACTGAGTAGTGTGATGAGCCAATATTTATTTCAATATTTATTACTTCATTACTTATATCTGCATAAACACCCACTAAATAGTGTGGCGTGCTTGTATTAATATAGCTCATAAATATGAAAAACACCTAGAGGGGGGGTGAATAGGTGTAAGTGCTAATCTAAGAAACTAAATGCAAACTAAGTGCGCTAAATGCGGAAGCTAATGCAAATTATGCACAAACTAATACAATACAACAAGTGTAGCCGAATTCCCCTTGCGAGGCTCTGGACTAACTCCCCTTGATTCCCCTTGAAATGGGTTGAGGTGCTATGTGAAGCTCTTGTTGGATGAGTATAAGTTAGGCACACACACACAAGCAATCCAAGCAATATAAAATACACACAATCAAGCCAAGCATATAAGAATGAATAGCAATATGAATAAATGCAAGGCAATATGAAATATGCACAACACAAGCAAATATGATATGATATGAATATGATACTTTGCACAAATATAAGAGAGAGAGTTAGAGAGACAATGGATCAATACGCAAACACCAAGATTTGTTTCGAGGTTCGAGCACCTTGCTCTACATCCCCGCCTACACCACCGTGTAGGATTTCCACTATCTCAATTCCCACCGAGGGAACCTCTACCAAAGAGGATTTCTTACAACTCTTGGAGTACCAAACTCCTCTCTCAAACAACCACCTCACAACCGAGGGGTAAGGCCCGTAGCCAATACAACAACCAATCCACACACCTCTACCGAAGAGACTCACAACCAAACACTATCACCTCTACCTAAGAGGGATCCACAACACAATCACCCGATCACCTCTACCGAAGAGGGATTCACAAGTATAAGGGTGTTTACAACAATGAGGTTTACAACAAACAACCTCAAACACTTCTCTTTCTTTTTCTCTTATCTTTTTCCACAAAAACAAGATCCTAATAGTTTAGGATAGAAGATAGCTCAAGTGTGGAAACAAGCAACAAAGAAAAACTTCTTGGGAAATCACTTGTAGAAGATAGAAAAAGCAAATCAATTCAATCTCCCAAACCCTAGCTTTCTTTGATTTTTCAAAAACCCAAAACAAATAGAGATGAGAAGTTTAAAGCCAAAAACTTTTTTAAAACTCTTTTAAACACTTCAGAAAACTAAAAATTTTTCTCTTAGAAAACTTGGCAAAAATCCCCAAAGAGATGGGGTTTATATAGCCCCTATACAAAACTAGCCGTTAGGCTGATGTGGCAGCCTGACAGACTGCCGGTCGACCGGTCCGGTCGACCGCCAACGGTCAAAAATGTGACCGTTGGGCAATAGCGGTCGACCGGCCCGGTCGACCGAAACATCCTGAGAGCAGAACTCTCATCTCGGTCGACCGGCCCGGTCGACCGTCCCAGAGACTCCAAAACGTGCACAGACTTGTGCACGTCGGTCGACCGTCCCGGTCGACCGGCCTATGGTGCGGTCGACTGGTCCGGTCGACCGACTTGGCCTGTCAGCCAGTCCTCAGTTCTGCACAGATACGGGATTTGAAAATAGGTCTTTTCACTCAATAAAAATCCCATAAATTCACAGTAAATCTAAAAAATAGTTTTAATCACAATAAAAACTGTTTTTCTAAAAATATGTTTTTCTAAAACTTGTTTTATCATTTTACTTTGATAACCAAACTTGTGATAAAAATTTCAAGACATATATCAATCATATCAATTCAATTTTGTGTCTTGCCAATTTTATCAAAAACAAAACTTGTATTTTATCAAACTAGAATTTTCCAAACATGAATAGGATAGTCAAAATAAGTTTGTCTAGCAAGTTTAAAGCATGTATGTATATCTAGAACATATCTAATATACATAGGTATAAGGTAAACTTGTTTTGATCTATTATTCATGAAAACCAAAAACCAAATCATGAAACGTGTGTGTTTTGTGCACTTGAGCATATCAACTAAACTAAGCTTTACAAATATGGATCTAAAACACAAACTCTAAACTAGATACCTAAGTCTTCTTGACGATCTTCATCTTCAAGTAGACTCGGTCCAAACTCCGTGATTCTCCAAGTGCAAAGGTATGATCTTTAAGCTTTGGCATCGGAATCATCATGAATAGCTTCTAATCATCTTGTTGAAGCTAATCACCAACCTAATATCCTGTTAATGATCTGAAACTTAGAAACACAAGAATATTAGTAAACATAACTACATGAGTGTTGATCATCATCAAAACTAGAGTGGAAGGCCATTAGGCCAACAAAATATACTGTTGGCCCGAAGCCTTTCACCATAGTTTTGATGATAGCTAACTTATGAAGTTATGTTACTAATGATCTTATGTTTATTAAGTTTCAGAAATTGATCAAGATCTTAGTTGGTGTTTTAGCTTCAACAAAAGACTCGAGGTGAAGATTGAAAGCTATCACGTGTTGATTCAAGGGCTCACATTTAAAGATCGCATCAAGTACTCAGATGGAGTTAAGCTCGCTTGGATCGTGTTTTGGATCGAGTCGACTTGGAGAAGAAGATCAACAAGAAGACTTTCGTCTAGTTTTGTTTATTAATTTAGATCTTGTGTAAAGATAGAATAGTATTGAATTGCTCAAGTTCACACACACAAGTTTATTTGTCACTTTCATGATAAATAATTTTGATTTCGGTTTAACCGTTTTGTTTTAAAAGTTTACGTTTACATGGTTTATATCTACATAAAATAACTTTCATGGTTTATATATGTGTTGGATTCTATCTACACATATTAGAGCTTTATTGTTTAGAAAAACTTATTTCTATGCATTCATGTGCTTCGGTTCAACATGTATACGGTTTTGAGTTTCAGATTATCAAGTATACATATATCGGTTTCATGAATAAATTCCATCAAAAGAAGTTTACATGGTTTATATATATATTGAATTTCATCCATATAAATTGATGGTTCATATATGTTTAGATAAACTTATTTTGATGTATCTAATTCATGTGTTAAAGTTTTGTTTTTATCAAAATTTATTTTGATATTTATTGTAAAAAATAAGTATATAATATTTATTATGTGTATTAGATTCTATCCATACGCACTATGCTTCAAATGTGTTTTAATATCTTATTTTTGTATTTATACAAGTTTATAGAAAAATCAGATTTCCATTTCAATGTTTGGATTTTTGAAAATACGATTCTTTGATTTTTGCCTATATTTTTTATCGCAAAAATAGTTCAATTATTTGTAATATGTACTGATTTTTGATCACACATATTTATACTTCAAAGTATTTATGTAAACTTATTTTTGTGGAATCTATGAGGATTTATTGGAATTTTTATGGGTTTATGAAGTTAGTTTTTAAACCCTGAAATTTGGGTTTTTGGGTTGCTTATGGTCGACCGACCGGTCGACTGATGTACACATGTGCACGAGCCCAACTAGCGGTCGAGTGACCGACTCAAGCCCACTTTCGGGCTTGGCTCGGTCAACCGACCAAAAGAGTCTTACTCTCTGTTTTTGGGGTGGTCGACCAACAATCCCAATGGTCGGATTTCTGACCGTTGACGGTCGACCGACAGTTCAATTTGAGCCTAATGGCTAGCTTTTTGAGCTGTCTTATAAAAGGGGTTTTTGGAGCCAATTTTGGTTAAGATTTTTAACAAGTTTTCAAGAGCTACTTTGTCTACTTTCTGAAGAGTTTTTAAATAAGTTTTTGGTGCTAAAATTCTATATTTTTATTTAGTTTCAAAGTTTTAGAAAATTAAAGAAAAACAGGTTTTGATAATCTAGTTTCTTATTCTACATTTTTATATCATTTCAAGAATTTTCCAAGTGTTTCTCTTTGTGTTTCTTATTCAAAATCTTTGTTCACCTACATATTTGAGCTCTTTATTGCGAATCTATTATCTAGGATCATTGTATTGTGAGAGGTTTTATTTGTGGTCTTTTGAGATCACCAGTATTATTTGTGATCATTGGATCATCAAGTTGTAAACTCTTCTTTGCTTTGTGCCTGGCTTTGTGCCTACCCTCTTGTGTAGAGGTGTGAGAGAGTTGGAGTTGTGTACTCCCGATTGTAAGTTATAATTTCTCGGTAGAGGTCCCTTTGTGGAAGATCCTTAGTGGATAGTTGTAATCCTTCTGTGTGAAGGCAGGGACGTAGGGCGGTAGCTCGAATCTTGAAATATATCCTTGTGTTTGTGTTTGAATCTCTCTATCTCTCAACTCTTATATCTTGCATTGTTATTATTGCTCATATCTATACATACTTGATATTGTTTGTGTGCTCACACTTGTGTTTAACTAAGAGAGGTATTGAAGCACATCAACTCTTAGTTTAGAGGAATCGTGAGGAGAAGTTCTAGAGCCCTTCACGGGGAATTCAGCTTTACTTTTGGTTACACGTTGTGTGTGTTAGCATTTATTTTTAATTCCGCACCTTTCGTCCTAGATTAGCACTACACGTATTCACCCCCTCTAGGTGTATCTTTTCAGTTGGTATCAGAGCCTATGCTTCTGATATTCGGTTTAGCCATCTAGGAGTGTGATCTTTTTATTGCTAATCTAGTTTTTTGCTTTGCACACTAATTTGTTTACATTCATGGATTATCTTGCACCACTCATGTATGATGTTTTTAACATTGATAAATGAAAGTTTATGATGAATGCTTACCTTAAAGCTCTAAGATTGTATGTTTATCTTGCCACTACCAAGAAATCTTATATTGATAATGACAAGTATTTAGAGGCTAATACACAAGCGTTGCATGTACTTAGGCAAACACTTAGCAAAGATCATTTATCTATGGTTTCTCAATGTGATTGGTCTTTTGCAGTGTGGAACATATTGGTCTCTTCTAAGCAACAAGCTTCACACGATGTTGAGAGAACCTATTGTAGATGAGTCCGACCAAGCGTGCCATATGGCCTAAGGGATTGACTTCCTTGAGGTAACTTCGGGTACTCATCTAAATGATTGTGCTAGCTCTTCCAATGATGATAATGCTATGGATGCACATGCCTTGAATGAAGAGTTTTCTATGTTTTGTGAAAACTTACTTTCAAAATATAAGGTTTTGAATAGTAAGAGTTTTGATTTAAAAAAAGAAAAAGAGTTGTTATTTTCAAATTCGATTTGGTTTAAAAGAGACGGTTGAGGTTTCAAGTGAAAGAGATTCTTTGAAATCTCAACTTGATCTTATTTTGAAAGAAAATGAGATTTTAAAAAGTAAAAATGATTAGGATGTTGTTTTAGAAAAAAAAATGATGTTTTATCTTCTAGACTTGATTTTGTCTTAAAAGATAATGATTCTTTAAAAAATAAAATTATTTTGATCTCTAAAGAATTAGAATGTATTTCTTTAGAAAATGTTTCTTTGGAATGATTTTGCTTCTCATGCTTGTTATGATTCTATTGTTTTACTTCCTCGTGATCAGAGTTTTGTTTCTCTTTCATGCTCCGCATCTTCTTCAAGTATCGATAATGATATTTGTATTTTGAAGAAGAGTGTAAATTATTTGGACTCTACTTTGAGCCAATGTGTCATGAATGACATGAGGTTGGAATCCATGTTTCGCAAGAAACATGCTCCACATTTACATGCACACCCTTCACGGCATACACATGCTCATCATGCTCACACACATAATTTCATGTATGCTAGAGTGTACACTTGTACACATTGTGGTCGAACGGGCCACCTTGCAAAATTTTATTATGATAGAATATTTAAATTTTGCAAGTAAACTTGTTTGGGTTAGGAAATGTACTAAACCCCATGGACCGAAGAAAATTTGGGTAGCAAGATCAATTACTATTTCTCTTGATAATGGTATGGGAACTCACAAGACATGAGAGATCTGGTGCCTTGGTGGTTGATGCGTTTGAGTTTGATAGACACTACATTAGATGCATCGCTATTGAGGATGCTTTGGTGGAGGACCACGATATTTTTGGAGACTTTGAGAGTAGTTCTTCGGTTTGGTAACTATCTTTATTCTCTTTTATATGTTTATAATTATATGGTTTTGAGATTGAATGCTTTTAGCATATCTTGGTTTTCATGTTCATTATAGTTAAATGCAATGCTTATTAGACTTGTGATATACATATATAGTATTTGAGATACACCCATATTTATATTAATTTATATCTTTATATTCTCAATTATTGTTTAGATATTGTGTATATCCTAGTGTTAATAATACTTGCATTAACACTAATGATCATATTGTTCATCTTCCATGTTTTCTTGTTTTTGTGCGTATCATGTTTTGATTACATGTTTAAATGTAATTTTCATTAAAACTTATGTTTATACTTATATAATTAGTGAGCTACACTTGATTCTTATTTTTGCGCGCTTTATTACTTATGTGTATTCATTATATGTACTTGTATAACTTAATTTGATGATTATTGCATTTATACTTGTACTTCTATACTTGTTTTTATAACACCCTTGACATGTTTTGTTATTAAATTAGAATGTGTTTATCTTCATGTATATGTAAATTTTATTAAAACTACTTAATATACATGTTCTATCCTTGAGTCACTTACATTATATGCCATATATTTTCTTGTGGACTCACTTCATGTTTGCGATAAATATGTATACTTTAGTTTTGATATTACATATATATATTCCTTGAAGTATATATTTACATCCTCTATTTGTTTATTGATAAGTTTTAATGTAAATGAGATTTCCCATGATTTATGTTTCATGTTTATGAAAAAGGAATTTCATTTGTTTCGATTGAGCTTCATTGCCTTATTTTCATGCATATATTGATTATATGATTTTTGTGCACTTTACATCATTTATTAACTCATGATTTTTGATTCATGAGTATATATGTGCTTCATTGATCGTTGAGTGTCAATTATTGTATATTTAGCATGTTTTCATGAGATGTGTGTGTGTGTGTGTGTGTGTGTGTGTGTGTATGTTTTATTCCTTACCTGAAAGATTTCGTACTAATTTTTAAAATTACTTTAAACTAGTTCTTTATTTTTCAATTGGTAGTGTTTTCAATCTAACTAAAATTATTTTCAAAATTATTTTTAAAAACTTCTACTTTAGAAGGGCGGTTTGTTGGGCGACCATGTCTTGTATACTCACATTGTATATTTTTTAAACATGTGCATGATAGAGTGGATGTTATGAGTTATACATGATTCTTATAATATTTATTTTTGTATACTCATGTTTCTTATATATATGTATCATATTTCAATTGGTATTTAAATTGATCATACATACATATATATGATTTCTTGTGCTAGATTAATAATGTTTATACATATATGTTATATAGCACAAATTATTTTATGCTAAACTTAATATAGTTCTAAATGTTAATTGATATCTTTTACAAGCTTATGCATTGGTTTTGTTAGTATTTCAAAAAGGAGGATAAAAATTCTTGATTTTATTTTTAATCGGTATCTTACTCCCACTCTTTTTGAGAAAATATTTTATTTTAGAAAATGCTTATATTTTCATATTGGTATCAATTGTTTACAAATGGTATCTATAATGGTTTAGAATTTAAAAAGATTGACATCATGGATTATTTACTTTCAATTGTTATAGTTTATATATGATATCCTTGTTGTTTTTCAATTGGTATTTTTTTTGGTATCAAAATAATTTATATTTTTCACTTTAAATTGGTATATATTTTTATTTTCTATTTGTATATGTTTTAAATTGGTATTTTGCCCATTTGTTGATGATTGACAAAAAAAGGGAGAAAGATTAGTTTATATATGCATGTTTGAATGATTTTAGTATTTATACATGCTTATATATTTTATGCATATCCATGTGCATATGTTTTATGGTTTTGATATCTAGAGTTTTTATTGCATATCCATTCAATTGATATCAGAGTATTAATATATATGCATGTTTATTTGTGTATATGCATATATATGTTTTTATGTTTAAGTACTTCATTAAATATCTATATCTTTTTATGGTTTTGATATCTAGAGTTCTTATTGCATATCCCTTCAATTGATATCCGAGTATTAGTAAGTATGTATATTTATTTGTATTTATGCATATATATGTTTTTATGTTTAGGTGGTTCATTGAATGTCTATATGTTTATGGTATGCATGAGTTAAGGGGAGCTTTTATGAAGCTTATCTTTAATTCATGTATATATAACCTTATAATTTTTGTCATCATCAAAAAGGGGGAGATTGTTGGCCCAAAGGCCTTTCACCCTAGTTTTGATGATGACTAATTTATGAAGTTATATTACTAATGACCTTGTGTTTATTAAGTTTCAGATATTAATCAAGATCTTGTTGGTGTTTTAGCTTCAACAAAAGACTCGAAGTCAAGATTCGAAGCTATCACATTTTGATTCAAGAGCTCGCATTTAAAGATCGCATCAAGTACTCGAGATGGAGTCAAGCTCGTTTGGATCGTGCTTTGGATGAGTCGACTTGGAGGAGAAGATCAACAAGAAGACTTTGGTTTAGTTTTGTTTATTAGTTTAGATCTTGTGTAAGGATAGAATAGTATTGAATTACTTAAGTTCGCGCACACACAAGTTTATTTATCGCTTTCATGATAAATAGTTTTGGTTTCGGTTTAATCATTTTGTTTTAAAGTTTACGTTTACATAGTTTATATCTACATAAAATAAGTTTCATGGTTTATATATATTTTAGATTCTATCTACACATATTTGAGCTTTATTGTTTAGAAAAATTTATTTCTATGAGTTCATGTGTTTCGGTTCAACATGTATATGGTTTTGAGTTTCGGATTATCAAGTATACATATATCGGTTTCATGAATAGGCTCTATCAAAAGAAGTTTACATGGTTTATATATTTATTGGATTTCATCCTTATACATTGATGGTTCATATATGTTTAGATAAACTTATTTTGATGTATTTAGTTCATGTGTTTAAGTTTTATTTTTATCAAAACTTATTTTGATATTTATTGTCAAAAATAAGTATATATATCATTTAGTATGTGTATTGGATTCTATCCATACACACTATGCTTCAAATGTATTTCAATATCTTATTTTTGTATTTTTATAAGTTCATAGAAAAATTAGATTTCCATTTCAATGTTTGAATTTTGGAAAATACGATTTTTGGTTTTGCCTATATTTTTATCGCAAAAATAGTTCAATTGTTTGTAATATGTGTTGATTTTTGAACACACATATTTGTACTTCAAAGTATTTATATGAACTTATTTTTGTGAAATTTATGAGGATTTATTGAAATTTTTATGAGTTTATGAAATTGGTTTTTTAAACCCTGAAATTTGGGTTTTTGGGCTGCTTACAGTCGATCGGCGGGTCGACCGCAGGTTAGCTCGGTCGACCGATGTGCACATGTGCATGAGCCCAACTAGCGGTCGATCGACTAGCTCAAGCCCACTTTCGTCGACCGACCAAGAGAGTCTTACTCTCTGTTTTGGGGCGGTCGATCGGGCAGTTGATCGACAACCCCCACGGTCGGATTTTCGACCATTGGCGGTCGACCGAAAATCCGACCGGTCAACCAACAGTTCAATTTGAGCCTAACAGCTAGTTTTTTGAGCTGTCTATAAAAGGGGTTTTTGGAGCCAGTTTTGGTTAAGATTTTTAACAAATTTTCAAGAGATATTTTGCATACTTTCCGAAGAGTTTTTAAACAAGTTTTTGGTACTAAAATTCTATATCTTTATTTAGTTTCAAAGTTTTCGATAATTAAAGAAAAATAAATTTTGAAAATCTAGTTTCTTGTTCTACTTTCTTATATCATTTCAAGAGTTTTCTCAAGTGTTTCTCTTTGTGTTTCTTATTCAAAATCTTTTTTCACTCACATACTTAAGCTTTTCATTGCAAATCTATTCTCTAGGATTATTATATTGTGAGAGATTTTATTTGTGGTCTTTTAAAATCACCAAGTATTGTTTGTGATCATTGGATTACCAAGTCGTAATCTCTTTTTTTGCTTTGTGCTTAGTTTTGTGCCTACCTCTTGCGTAGAGGTGTGAGAGAGTTGGAATTGTATACTTCCATTGTAAGTTGTAATTTCTCAGTGGAGATCTCTTTATGAAAGATCGTTAGTGGATAGTTGAAATTCTTCTGTGTGAAGGAGGAGACGTAGGGCGGTGGCTCGAACCTCGAAACATATCTTTGTGTTTGTATTTGGATCTCTCTATCTCTCAACTCTCAACTCTTATATCTTGCATTGTTATTATTGCTCATATCTATACATGTTTGATATTGTTTGTGTGCTCACACTTGTGTTTAACCAAGAGAGCTATTGAAGCATCTCAACTCTTACTTTAGAGGAATCATGAGGAGAAACTCTAAAGCCCTACACGGGGATTTCAGCATCACTTTTGGTTACACACTGTATATGTTAGCATTTAATTTTAATTCCGCACTTATTGTCCTAGGTTAGCACTACATCTATTCACCCCCTCTAGGTGTATCTTTTCATATACGTGCTACTATGCATTTATTTTAGTATCTTCTTTATTATTTATTTAATTGAATTAAATGTAAATTATTTTTCTCTCTCCTCCAATGGTTATTAACTGCTAGTTTTTACTTTATAAATTGGTGATTCTAAACCCCATAACTCACTTCTCAATCTCTCTTCATCCTCAAATTTCTTCATCATCTCTACAAGCTTTTTAGTCAAAATTTTCAAAAGATGTTTAGTCTATTTGTAAAGTTTGTTATCATCATCATCATTATCTTTTTGTTAGAGATATATCTCCAAGTAATTTTCAACTGAACCTTTTACTTTTAGTGTTTATTTTTTTCTTTTGTTTACAGCTATTATGATTGAAATGTAAATTTTATTATTTTATTCTGAAATAATAATATTGTTATTCTAATTATTTGTGTATTCTGTTATAGTTATCATCATATCAAACCTTACAAAGTTTGAGTTCATTCCATATGATATCACGGGAAGGAATTATAAAGTCTTGGGTCATTGACATAAAAATGCATCTCGAGTCAGTGGGTCTCACTGAGACAATAAAAGACATGAATTCTACGTCATCACATGATAAGACAAAAGTGATGATTTTCATACGTAGACATCTTAACGAGTGCTTACAATGTGAACATCTCACAGCGAAAGACCCAAGTATCTTATGAAAAAAAATCTTAAAGAAAGATTTCATCATCAGAAGGAAGTTGTGTTTCCTACCACACGTGATGAATAAAACGCTTTGCATTTCCAAAAACTCAAGAAAGTTAGTGACTATAACTCTATAATGTTCATAATAGTATCTTAATTGAAATTCTATGGGATGAATATCACAGATGAAGAAATGCTAGAGAAAAATTACTCCACATTTCATGCATCTAATATAACACTGCAACAACAATATAGGTTGCATGGTTTTAAGAAATATTTTGAACTAATTTTATCTCTTCTTATGACAGAGAAGAATAATAAAATTTTGATAAAGAATCATTAGTCTCATCCTACCAGTTCAGCAGCATTTCTAGAAGCAAATGCTATATTTTTTAAAATTATGGACGAGAATATAATCATGGTCGTGCCTGTGGACGTGGTCGTGGATATAGACGCGGTCAAAATGGCTATTAAAGCACTTCGCAAGGTCGAAGTAGTTATTACAACCCTTCACAAAACAACACGATCCACAAGAAGCATCATGTGGAAAGACATGATAAAGGAAAAAATGTTCGTGAAAATTCTCTTCGGAATCTTGAAGATTCCTATTATAAATGTGGTTTCAAAGGGCATTGGTCTCGGTCCGTCGAACACCGGAGCACCTTTGTGAACCTTATAAGGCATTCTTGAAAGAAAAAGAAAAGGAAGTGAATTTCACTGAATATCATGATCTTATTATGGATGATTCATCTCATCTTTCTGCTTTAGATTTTACTAATGATTTTGCTGACAAGATTAGTGGTGATAACTAGATATATGAATGTATTATTATGTTTTGCTATTTATGTTTGTCTAATATCTTCAAATGTAATATTTTATTTATAATAATATGTTTAAAATTTAATTCTCACCAAATAATTTATTTTTACATGAAGCTTGATATGGATTATACTAATGATGGAGACAAATTCAATACCGGTGATATTTACATATCGGATAGTGGTACAACACACACTATTCTAAACTATAAAAGGTACTTTTCTGATTTAAAACCAACAAAGTCATTTATCAATATAATATCAGGTCCTGTAGACTTATTGAAGAAACTGGTAAAGTCAGCTTCATATTACCAAATGGAATAAAATTTTATAAATGATGCTTTTTTCTCACCAAACTCCAAAAGAAATTTGTTGATGTAACAGAAGAAAATATAAAGTATATGTATCTTGCTACCTATACATCAGGAAAGAAGTGCATATTAGAAAAATACCAAAGCTTTTCTCAGGATTGCATTACACATATATAAATGTGATTGAGTCACATATGGTATTTAAAGAAGATCCGCAGACATTAACTCTGTGACATGACCGTTTAGGTCATCCTGCTTCAATCATGATGCGAAAAATTATTGAAAACTCACATGTGAAGGTTCACCTAGAGGGGGGTGAATAGGTGAAGGCTAATCTAATGGTCACTTAATGCCTAATAATGCGGAAGCTAAAACAATTATGACCTAATTAAATCTTTTACACTAAACACCACGTATAACCAAAGAGTGTTGCCGAATTCCCCGTGAAGGGCTCTGGACAAACTCCTCTAGATTCCTCTTGAATGGGTTGAGGTGCCGCGTTGGCTCTCTTGGTTGAATACAAGTGTTAGTCAACAATCCCAAGTAAGTATATCAATTAAGCACAATGTATATCAAGCATGTAAATGAAAGCACAATAAATAGCATGCAAGATATAAAGTAAGGGAGAGAGAGAGAAATGGCAATCGCAAACACAAAGGTATGTTTCGAGGTTCGAGCACACTTGCTCTACATCCCCGCCTTCGACACACGAAGGATTTCCACTATGCAAGATCCCAATGGATCTCTCCTCGGTGCCGCAACACCTACAAGCCCTCGGACTCCCTAGTCCCGTACACACGCAAGCTCACTAGCTCGCCGAGGCCGCACCTCAAACCACCGAGTTTACACAAGAACTCTAAACCACCACGAGCACACTTGCCCGTCTCCTCAAAGTACAAAGATGAAATCTTTGGTGATCTACAATACTTTGATCACCAATTACAACCTCTCACAACACAATCCTATGGATAGATAAGGCAATGGATAGCTCAAGTGTGGTGTGAGAAAAACAAGGACGAGAATTATGGTGAAAAACTCAAAGAATCACTTTAAACACTCTTGTTAAAATCTTCCCTTTTGATAGGAAATATTTGCTCTCTATTTTGTGGAGAAAAACTTCTGAAAAGAGTGGGAAAAACTGGCTCTAAAAACTTCTCCAATCTTAGTGAAAACAGCCCACAAACCCCCAAATATATAGGCTGTCAAAAACTAGCCGTTGGGGTTCTGACAGGCCTGCCGGTCGACCGCCCGGTCGACCGCCAACGGTCAAAAATCCGACTGTTGGAGCCTCCGGTCGACCGGCCCGGTCGACCCAGAAGAACAGAGAGCACTGCTCTCAGTTCCGGTCGACCGTCCCGGTCGACCGCCCACAGAACTGCCAGACGTGCACGGTTCTGTGCACGTCGGTCGACCGGCCCGGTCGAGTGGCCCGGTCGACCGACCTTTGTGCAATGGGTTAACTTGGAGCATAGTTTTGAAGTCTAAAACGTTCGAATTTGGGAATAAGTATATAGGATGAAGTTGTAGATATTGAAGTCTTCTTTCTAATGCAACTTAAATCAAATCAATATCAATTTAGAATTGAAAGTTATCAATAAAATACTAAAAGGTATCAAATCAGAAACTGTAAACTGTTTTTAGAACAAGAACAGATTTCAACCCAATATTTGACATTCTTAACATTTAAATCAGAAAATGATTATTGAATATTAAATGTAGCTATGAAGGTCATCTTTAAAATGCAATTTAAATCATGTTAATTGAATATAAGAATCAAAAGTTATGACTAGAAAACTAAAAGAATGTCGAGCAGATCAGCAGAACAGTCGACCGCCCGGTCGACCGAGAAAACCCGAGAGTTCTAAAATGGTTTTAGTTAAAAACACATGTATATTTGAAACACCAAAAAAAAACCAAAACGGTATTTTTCTAGAACTAAAAATCTTTTATGAAAAAACGTATAAATCAAGAGTGTGTGTGTGATATGAACTTGAGCAATCCACCAACTACTCTATCCTTTACATTTTTAACTAAAAACAAAAACAAAATCTTATACCTAGACACAAGTCTTCATCTTCTTGAAGTCTTCACTTGAAGGCTTCTCATCTTCTTGACTTGGTCCAAGCTCGATCCAAAAGCTCCTTGGATCACACCGTGCTAGCTCCAAATCTTGACATTTTATCCTTTGTTGAGCTATGCACCTACTAAGATCTTGATAATGAATCTGTCACTAATTAAACACAAGATCATTAGTAAACATAACTTCATGAGTTGATCATCATCAAAACTAGGGTGATAGGCCTTTGGGCCAACAACATGGATATTCATTGAAGGGCCAGAAGATCCTTCAAACTAGAAAAAATTCATATGAGGCTTGTTTTTTTGAAAAATTAATCATGAGACTGTCACTAACTAAAATAAAAACTGAATAACCTACATTTCTTGAACGTATTCAAGGTGACATATGTAGGCCTATTCACCCACTGTGTGGATCATTTCGATACTTTATGATATTAATAAATGTCTTTAGTAGATGGTCACACATTTTCTATTATCTACTAGCAATGTGGCATTTGCGAGATTTTTTACTCAAATAATTAGATTACGAGTATAATTTTTTGATTACACAATCAAGAAAGTTAGACTTAATAATGCTGGTGAGTTTATATCTCAAACTTTAATGATTATTATATGTCAATTGAGATTACTGTTGAGCATCCTGTAGCCCATTTATATATACAAAATGATTTGACTGAATCACTGATTAAGCACCTCCAATGCTAGACCATTAATAATGAAAATAAAGCTTCCTATTTCTGTATGAGGTCATGCAATTTTACAGGCTGCGACATTAATTCATATCAGACCAAGTGCATATCATGAGTACTCCCCATTACAATTGATATTTGGTCAAGAATCAAATATCTTTCACTTAAGAATTTTTGATTGTATGGTGTATGCACGGATTGCTCCACCACAACATATAAAAATGGGTCCTCAAAGAAGACTGAGAATATATGTCAGCTATGATCTCTTTCTATCATAAGATATCTTGAGGATCAAATCGATGATATTTTTGCGGCTCGATTTGTCGACTAAAATTTCAATGAGGCAATTTTCCCAGCGTTAGGGAGAAAACAAACAGGTGAAAAAGGAGATTACATGGAGTGAACTATCTTTATTACATTTTGATCCTCACACAAAATAATGTGAGTCAGAAGTGTAAAAGATTATGCATTTATAAGAAATAACAAATCAATTGATAAATGCGTTCACTGATACAATAAGAGTAACTAAATCAAACATATTAGCTGCAAATGCTCCTTCTCAGTTTGAAATTTTAAAAGGACAATCTGAAAACAAAGTCATTAATGAGTCTAAGGCATGCCTGAAGCGTGGTAGGCCAATCGGTTCTAAAGATAAAAATCTTCGAAAAAGAAAGGAGCAGATAAGATGATGACCCCAATATGGAGGAATTTGTTCCAGAAGAAATACAAAATAAGACAAATTAAGAGATAGAAAATCCTGAAGGTATAAAAAATTATGAGATCTCTATTGATTATGTCAATACAGGAGGTATATGAAATCGAAATGAGATAGAAAATATGGATGAAATATTTTCCTATTCCGTAATATGTGATATTGTTAAGGGAAGCGAGGATCCTGAACCAAGATCTATCACTGAATGTCAAAATAGACATGATTGAATTAATTAGAAAGACATTATACATGCTGAATTGAATTCGCTCAATAAACAAAAAGTACTTGGATCTATTATCCTCACGCCTGAAGTCGCGAGACCACTACAAATGGGTTTTTGGGCGGAAGCGCAACGAGAAAATGAGATTATGAGGTTCAAAACTCAACTTGTTTCACAAAGTTTTTCACAAAGACTTGAAATAATTATGAATAAACATATTCTCCAATAATGAATGCAATTATATTTAGATATTTAATCAGCCTAGCAGTTTCTAAAAATTTATAAATGCGTCTTATGAATGTTATTACAGCTTATTTATACGGATCATTTGATAGCGATATCTATATGAAATTCCTAAAGGATTTAAGATACCTAAAACATCAAGTTCAAAACCCAAAAAGTTATATTTGATCAAATTACGAAGATCATTAAATGGGTTAAAGCAATCAGGGCGCATGTGGTATAATCACTTAAGCGAATATTTGTTAAAGAAAGGATATGTAAACAATCCTCTATGCCCTTGTATTTTTATAAAGAAAACAACATCCAGATTCATTATCATTGTTGTCTATGATGATGATTTAAACATCATCGGGACTCATAAAAAGATTTTAAAAGCAATGATATACTGAAAGGAGGAATTTGAAATGAAAGACCTTAAAGAAAGCAAATATTGTATTGGTTTACAGATTGAACACCTTCAAAGTGAAATACTTTTGCATCAATCAAATTATACTGAAAAAGTCTTGAAACGTTAAATCCTTTAAGTACTTCAATGGTTGTCAGATTATTGAATGTGAAAAAATATCTATTTCACCCTCGCGAAAATAATGAAGAAGTTTTTTGTCCTGAAGTATCATACCTAAGTGTAATTGGAGCTCTTATGTAACTTACTAATTGTTCCTAATCAGATATAGCATTTGCTACTAATCTATTAGTAAGATTTAGCTCATCTCTTCTACGGAGACATTGGAATGGAATTAATTATATATTTCGTTATTTTTGAGGAACAACTAATTTGGGTTTATTTTATTCTAGAGGATCAAAACAAGAGGTGATTGGTTATGCAGCTGCAAGTTACCTTATAGATCCACATAAAGACAGGTCTCAAACAGGATATGTGTTCACATTTGAAAATACAGCGATCTCTTGGAGTCACAAAAGCAGACACTTGTTGTCACTTCTTCTAATCATGCTGAAGTCATAGTACTCCATTAAGCAAGTCGAAAATGTGTATGACTAAGATCTGTAACTCGACACATCCAAGCAACTTGTAGATTACCAGTCGATAGAGATCCAACAATACTGTTTGAAGACAATGCTGCATGCGTAATGAAGGAAGGATTCATCAAAAGCGACCGAACCAAACACATACCCCAAAGTTTTTCTTATTCAAGCAAGAGCTTAAAAAGGATAAGAAAATTAATATTCAATATATCCGATCAAGTGATAATATGACAGATCCCTTCATAAAGGCACTTCCTAGTACAACTTTAAAAAACTTATTCGTGATATCAGGATGCGTCATTTGCGAGATTTATGGAGAATAACTATTCATAACAACTTAAGGGGGAGCTTACGTGGCGATACTCTGTTTCTCTTATTATGATTTTGTCTCACAGGGTTTTCTTGGTAAGGTTTTTAACGAGGTAATTAGAACACGTATGAAAAAATGGTGTGCTCTTTTTAACGAGGTAATTAGAAAACGTATGAAAAAATGGTGTACTCTTTTTCCCTTCGCTATGATTTTATCCCACTGAGTTTTTCTAGCAAGTTTTGTAATGAAACATCATGAATGGTGGATATCCAAAGTGGAGTGTCATGAATATGGCTATCCACCATCCTCCATCCTCCAACCACCAACCACCAACCACCCATAATAAAGATGGTTACTATTGACTGCATAGTAACTCAAAGTTTTCTATAAATAGACCGTTCCTGATTCATTTCAATGTATACTTCAGAAATCAATAAGATTTTTCTTTCTATTATCTCTCTAGAAATCTCCCTCAGTGTTATTTCTCGGGTTTTACAATAGTTATAATATTATTGAATCTTACTCAATTTCTTTGATATATGTACTGAACTTCTAGTTTGTACTTTCCATTGATTTACGAATAATTCTCGAACGTATATGTATCTGAATATTTTATGTTCACATTGTTTTTTGCTGATCTTTTGTTTCTTTTATAAAATATTTGAATTGTATTATACATATATGTATTCTATACCATATATTTTTCATATGCTACATGACTCACACAGCATGGACAATACCAATCATGGTTAATTTCATTCTGAAACTACTCACTTGCATGACCGTATCTGAAGTTTGCCCCCATATTATCTAAGTTTCATAATTTATATAACGATTAATTTTTTCCGCTAAGTAGAAAACTAAACATCGAAAGCAAATTACAACATAACCACCATACATCCCTCCACTCTACACTTATTGGCAATGATATCTGCGCATGAGTTCTCTTCACGATAGAGATGGTAGAGGAATTAGATCCTTCAACAACACATATCCACCATCATTCTTTTTCTGAAGGAAATTAATAGTGGTCAACGAATTGAATCCCCTTCAATCTGTAGAGAAGAGATCAAAATTGGGGATTTTAATTGCCGCCTTGATGGAGTTCCATCTTACACAGAGTCATTATACGGATCGGATTGACTTGCGCAGTCATGTCACTAGGGGTTTGAAGGGGTCGGGGAGCCCCTTGCCAGGAATCTCTGGGGGCGGAGCTCTAAAACAAAATTGAATGGAGAGGAGAATGGAACTCGGAGATTGAGAGCAAATTCAGAGTGATAGCAACACAGTTCAAAAAAAGTCAGGAGTACTGTCTCGAATTTCTAGTTCAGAGTGTATAACAGCGCGGATCTTCAGAATCCTAGATGTCTTTGGGGTCTTGGACATCTTTGGAGTTTTGGGCGAATTGGAGTTTGGTTCAGTTTCTATTGTGAGCCCAAATTCGATTGATTTACTTTATTTGACTCTCTCCCCCCCCACTGGCTATAATAGAGCGTTTTGTAACCCTTATTAAATAGAGAGTGTGAAAGTTGTATCTCCCTTTATAACTTTAATTAATTGAATAATATCTTCTCTCTTCTGTCCGTGGACATAGGCAAATTGTCGAACCTCATTAGATCTTGTCTTCTCTACGATTTGTTCATTATTTGTGCACTTGTGTTTGGGTTTCTTTGGCCAAAGGTGTTGTCTTTTTTGGTAGCTTTATCTCCTACCGGACTCAACAAGTGGTATCCGAACTCTAGGCTATGCTTGGGAGTGATGGATGAAGTAAATCGTCATTAGAAGCTTAGATCTTGAAGATTTGGGCTTCGTTGGAGAATAACATCAGATTTTTATAGAAGTGAATCTCGTCTTCCGTCATTTGGTGGAGAGATCAATTGGAAACTCTTCTGAGGGTTTCAATTGGAGGTAAAAATCTCATCTTTTATCATTTAGATATATTCTACAGTATTCCATTTTGCTTGATTATAAGTTTGGAGGAGATGGCCAGAGAAGAAAGTACATCCGATGGTGGGGGTGGTTCTTCCATGGTGTAGACCATTTAAAGTTTGAATATCCATCAACCATCTAACATTGACGTGGTCAAATTTAATGACACAAATAATTTTACTTTGTAGGGATACAGGGTGTTAGATGTATTGAATACGCAAAATTTGAAAGATACTCTTGAGTTGCAAGAGAAAACAGAAAAAATAGATAAGAAAGTTTGGAAGAAGATGAATCTGACAACGTGTGGTATTTTTAGGTCTTGTTTGACACAAGATCTAAAATATGATGTCATGAATGAGTCTTTGGCAAAGAAAATTTGATAGACTCTCGCAAGTAAGTATTTGACTAAGAGTGTGAACAGTTGCTTACATTGGAAAATGAGATTTCTAATTTAAGAGGGGATCTCCTTTAACGAGCACATCAATAACTACATAAAGCTTCTCGCGGATCTAGATAATATGGATGAAGTAGTTGATGATGAAGACAGAGCGTTGATATTGTCGAGCTCTCTTCCGAATGAGGAGTATGAGACCTTTGTGCTTACTTTGATCAATGAGAAGTCATCTCTTAACTACAAGGAAATGATCACTGCACTTGTAAATCTCGAGTTGAGAAGAAAGGACAAGGAGTTCTTCAGTAGCACATCAACAGATGTACTAACCGTGAGAGGAAGAAGTCCAAACCAAAGAGAAAAAATCGTGATAGATCAAGATCGAAGTCCAAGTTTGACAATCATAATTTGGATCGAGACCAGTGTGCCGTTTGCAAGAAGATTGTGTTGGATCATGAATTCTTAACGTAGTTTATGTTTTGATGATAACAAACATATGTTGCATATATTTATGCTCTAATGTGTGTAACGCCCCGTTCCCAAGGATACGGAGACGTTATGGTGACGTACATACGCGAGGTGAAAACACCCTCATGCGTACGTTAAGCCTCAGTACATGACATAATCTCCCTATACACAAGGGTTCTAGCAGGAAATAAGTACAAGAATACCTGTAGAAAGAGGTTAGTGATCATAACAGATAGAACAACAGGGATAAATAAGATAACAGCAATAAATCATAAAGATACCTATGAATAGTCCCGATGAGGAATCTCCTATGTAACTCCAAGGCACTATCTGATAATACGGTAACTCAGATCTCCAACCTAGGCACGCAAACCCAGGGTCGTCAGAAAGCGACTAGTGAGTGGTAAAATGAAGGAGGCAGTAATATATACTATAGTAATACAAGCACGATACTAATATATAATATATGATGTTGTACTAGTGATACCATATAATAAGCACATAATAAGCAGTAGAAATATATAAACATGTCATCTTTTAATACCTTCACTACCTAGCATGTTCTTATCGGGTCATGTCTATAGTCATATCCAGTTTATATAATAAATACTATTGTCTAGTGATGACGTGATAGAAATGAACATGCTAGTGGTGACGTGATGGAAGTGAACCTGCAGATGAGCATATGCAATATAGCCATAATACAGTGTTGTGTATAGACAGTAATAATGTCTGCAAGGTATACAGAAAACAGAATATATGCAATGCTGGGTATACATATACATGAATAGTATGCCACCACAGAAAGTGTAACATGTACCAGGTAAAGTAACAAAGTATACAATTAACATGATAGCGGATAAATGATCAGGAACAGTAACAAGTACATCTAAACAATAGTATACATGTATCAGGCAAGTCATGATATTTATACAATAGTAGCAATCAGTACCACCTGGTATTTTAATCAATCTCTTCCAGTGTCCTATACCACTGACAGTTCATACTGGAGCCCGCACTCCAGTCGAACCCATCCGGACATGGCCTACGGGTACCATTATCCAAACGAGAGAGTGACCAAATAACAAGTGTTCCTGACGTCACTATTGTGTATACTGTTTTATTAGGTTAATTGGAAACCCATGGTTGAGGAGCTCTTATCGGGTAGGTGTATCCCGTGCATACCCGGGATCACGGCCTTAAACGGACCCCTGGCTGCTGAGACCAGGGCCCTCCGCTAAGAGGGGAGCACGAATCAAGTAACGGGAGCTCATGGAGCTATTGGTAGGCAGCACTACCGTCCCCTGCAGTGGGACTAACAATATGGATCCAGTACATCCACCCGATAAGATCTAATCAACCGTCAAGTCTCCCCATACCCAAGTTATCTTTATGATCTGATATTTAAAGTACATAGTGTAACAAGAACAAATACAGTACATGATACAGGTAACATGATAACAGGACCTGAGCTCTGTTGATAGCATAGAACAATATAACGGGAAACGGGAACAATAGATGTGGGATTCCATATCGCATATCAACAGCTCTCATGTCCAGTAACGGGAATAACAAGAACAAGAATATCAATAGATGTAACGGGAAACAATCATGTAACAGGAATACATGAATATGACATGCAATATGAACGGTGATCCATATGACAAGAATAGAGAAACCATGTATGCATGTGTAACAGGGATGCCGAGAATCCATGTAACGATGATAACAATATATATATATAGATATATATGCACATGAATACGAAATAATAGTGTGACGTATCATAGTAACTATGCAACGGTGATACTAGCACATGAACTATCAGTGTCGCGTATCCATGGCAGAGTGACAATATGCATGTAGCAGTAATGAAATGACAACGTCTAGTGAATCGGTGTATCTATGTACCGGTGGGACATAGTGTTGCGTGTAAGAGGATCTGTGTAACGGTGTTACATGTACATGAGATAATAGTGTCCCGTGTGATAGGATATCCAAGTCATAGTGTGAATACTAATGTTAGCGTCTGGGGTAATAGCATCTACTCGAGTGTCAACTACTGCTAATAAGAATAACGATTCCTATATTCTGAATACGGTAGGTGCCACCAAATTATGAAATAGAATAATCTATTTTAATTATCAATTTAGAGATTAGTTTTACTTAGGAACATTATTAACTTCGAAAATCTCGTTAATTAGCCAATCATCCAGATCAGGTATCATCTATCTATCAGTATGTTTTACTTACAGGGACTACAGGGATTTCCCAACAATGACATTTAGTGTTTAATAATTATAATGATTTACCGATAATCACGTTTTATTAATTAGGCAACCAACCAAGATACTAAACATGATAAAATATAATTTATAAAAGGAAACACTCACAAAGCCATAGGAAGGTAACTCTCTTTCCCACAATCGCAACGGATCCAGAATCGTCCAAATCGGAGTCCGGATGCTCCAGATATCGCCTGAATACTAAAAGTAATAAAAATGGGTTAAATATGTAATAAAAATATTTTAAATGCAAATACTGAAATGCAGCAGGGGTTTTTCTGTAATTTTACCTTTATTGGGTTTCGAATGCGGGTTTGAGCTGTTAATATGTGTCTATGCAACAACTCATAGACAAATATTGCTGTTGATACTCAAAGAAGATGAAAGCTTATTCTTGGAGATAAAGGAAGATGAGACCTTGAGAAGACAAACGCACATATATATATTTTTTGTAATTTTCCTTTATTTTTAGATATTTTGTTAAAAAACTTGACATACACACACAACACATATTAGTCGACTTACTCACTTTTCAAGTCGACTTATCTTCTGATACACTTATATATTTATCAGTGTAGTCAACTTATACCAGTCGACTAATAAACCCCAACAGAAAGTCATAATATCTTGAAAACTCAGCCTAGTCGACTTGTAAGTATATTCAGTCGACTACTATCTTTTTATAGAAACTTAGGATTCAAATTTGACATTGCCTAGTCGACTCATGGCTCAGTCTAGTTGACTAGTATTCAACAAACATTGATTCATTCTGTGACTTGGACCCGTCGACTAATAATCTTTCCTAGTCTACTTATGACCTTTATCCCACTCTCATTAGTCGATTACCCTGGTATTTTAGTCGACTTCTATGACAATTTAGCTGTTATACAGTTTTGTGATTTTTGAATATTTGAACATTTCTTAACATTTTTAACAACTATATTCATTCAAATTCAAACCAATATAATTGATCAACAGTCAGTATCTGCAAACTATAAAAAGAGGCCTTCTCCTCTCGCTTTCACATAATAATTCAATTGATTTTATTGACTTCAAAATTTCATAACTTTTCTCAAGAACAAAACTCTCCCTTTCCTTGCTTCTTTTCTTCTCCCATTTCAAAACTTGTGAAGGAAGTCTAAGAGTAAACCTATAAGCAACCTTAGATTCACGCTCACATTCACATCAAGGCTTATGGGTTCAAAGTACTTGATTTTAAGGAAGAAAACTCTCTGATTTTGAGAGTTTGTGTGTAGATTGGCATAAGACTTGTCAATTGGTTGTACATGTGTGATCTTGTGGTTTTCAAGATCTAAGTATAGTGAAAAATCTCAAGTGAGATTGGCTTGGACTAGATGTAGGTCTGGAGGATCGAACCAGATAAAACCTTGTGCTTGTGATTTTTTGTGATCTGTGACTGATTTGTTATTTCTTTACTGTATTGTGGTTAGTTTCTTTTAAGTTACTAACATTTCTTGAATAAGATTTTTGAACTCTATTCATTGCCCTCTAGTGTTAGTATTGCCATATACATATCCTACATTTAGTATCAGAGCGGGGTTAAGAAATGGCAACAGACTTTCCATCTTTATAGTTCAAAGAAGGACACTCAACGCAGAGGCTACCTCTGTTTGATGGTTCAAATTACAATTATTGAAAGTGCAGAATGAAGTCTATTTGCAATCTGTCAACTACAAGCTATAGAACATTGTTGAAGCAACATATGAGGAGCTAAGCACTTCGTTTGATCAATGGTCTTAAGATCAAAAGTAAATCGCGAACTTGAATGCAAAAGCCATGAATGCTCTATTTTGTGCAACAAATAAGAATGAATTTAATTGTGTATCGATATTCACATCTGTCCATCAAATTTGGCATACAGTACATGTAACACACGAAGGCACAAATAAGGTTAAGAAAATTAAAATTTCTGTTCTTGTGCAAAGGTTGAACTTTTCCAAGTGAAGGAGAACAATCCCAGAAATGATCACAAGATTCACTGACATCACCAACTCTCTAGTGACACTTAGTAAACAATATACTCAAGTAAAGATGGTGAGGAAAATACTACATGCACTCACACCAGAATGAGAGAAGAAGAACACCATCATAGAAGAAGCAAATGATCTTTCAACACTTACTTTGGAGAACCTTGTTAGAAATCTAATGGCATATGAAGTACAATTTTAAGAGAAAAGAAATATGAACAACCAAAGAAGTGAAAGTACACCTAGAAGGGGTGAATAGGTGTAATGCTAATCAAATGCAAAAATATAATAATTAAAATGAATAATGCAAACGGTCAACTTAAATCAAGAAGTGAAACCTGATTTTTAATTAAGGGCTCTAGAACTTCTCTTTTATATTCTTTAGATAAGAGTTAAGGTGCTCAATTGCCTTTTTGATTGGAAGAGAAAAACTGACAAGTACGAATGATGCAAGAGATGAATAGCAAGTGCAATGAAAGTAAAAGCACAAGTAATAGAGATAAGTAAAAACAAAAGTGTAAGAAATAAAGATAGAGTAAGAAAAGAGAGAAAGCAATCACAAATATAAGAAATTTGTTTCGAGTTTCGAGCACCAAGCTCTACGTCCCCGCCTTCACCGCGTGAAGGATTTTCACTACTACAAAAGAACTTTCACAAAGGAACTATAAGGTCTACATAAGATCCTGAGTACACAACTCCAATCTTCAATGATCTATACAAGAGGTAGCATAAAACTAATAAAGTTTACAAGCTCTTGGCAAAACTTTCTCTTTGCAACTTCTTAGAGTTAAAGTGTAGAAATGAAACTCAAGAAGTTTATGACAGAAATTTCAGTTGAGAAATTAAACTTGAGAGCTTAAAACTTGCAGAGAATGATTTGAAATTGAGAGCTCTTGAAACTTGAAAGTAAAAACTTGATTTTCCTTAAAACTTTGATTTCAAAAACTTGTGTCAAAACTTGTTCAAAACTCCTCCTACAATGACCCATATATATAGGCAGTAGCTAAATAACATTAGAGAGCTAAACCAGTCAATAAGACATTGATAGAGTCCTTACAAAATGAAATATACCCGTTTGGGGATAAGACATAATAGTTTGAAAGGAGAAAATTTCATTTTATTTCAAATTTAGCCTAAAGGGTTTACTGGGGCTGTCGACAGTCCAATAGTGCTGCCGATAGTCTAGTGTGTAAGGCTAAAAATTTATCCATTGTGGAGCTTGCCTGTCGACAGTCCAATAAGGCTGTTAACATCATAGCTGATACATAGTGTATCAGCAGTCGACAATCCTCTTGAACTGTTGAAAGTGAGCCAACACCAAATGAGACCCAAGTCTCTGTAAAACCCTGTCGACAGTTCTCTGAAAGGAAGCTGTCGACAGTACCAAAAGGATGTCGACAACTCAATTGTGCTGTCGACATTCAGAGATAGAAAACATAAGATTTTTGAAATATTTTTGAAATAATATTTGTATAGATAACTTGTTCAAGTGTGTATGATTCTTGAGCATCAATTTAATTAAAACTTAAACATTCTAAGATCTTACACAGGGTTGCCCTTTCTTCAAGTCTTCATCAAGAGAGCTTCTTTAAGAAATTCACGCTTTTGATCGTCCGAGCTTGAATACCTTCCTTGAGTTAACTTGATTACTTCAAATCTTCCTTTTGAGGAAGAATGGAACAACTTTCAATCTTTTGAACCCTATAAGCTTATAAACATTAGAACTTGATTAGTACCAAATAACTTCATATGGTTTGTAATCATCAAAACAAAACCGGAGAGTGTAACCTGGGGCCAACAATCTCTTCCTTTTTGATGATGACAAAACACATGAGTTATTTAAGTAAATAAAATAAAGAGCTTGAAAAGCTCCCCTTGAAATTATGCTTATATATCAAGTTCAATCATACATGGCTATAAGATGTAGCAATAACAAGCAAGTCATATGCATATAAGTGTAAATTTTGCAATATAAAATATTATGCAAAAACGGGCAAACCTGCTTCCATGGCTCCAACCACCTATAAATAAGTATGCAATAAAGAATAAAATACCAATAATTAAACATTTACATACAATATGAGAATGAATGGATAGAGGTAATTGTATGAAAATCAATCTCAAACTAATAACTAACAAATAACTCCTCTCTAAATACTTCTCTCCCTTTTTGTCATACATCAAAAAGAGAAATACCAATTGAAAAAAAATCAAAATAACATTTGAAAATAGATCACTTGAAAACTATCATAATACCAATTAAAAAGAAAACTCAACTTAATTGAGAATTTTCATGAAAAGTGATGTAAAAATTAAGAAAACTCATAAACTCAAAACATCATGTATCCATCATACAAACATTTAATTCTCCACAAATGAAAGAGAATCTATCATAGTTAAGAGGTTTAGTAAAAATATTGGTGGTCAATTGAAATCGATAGAAACATAGTCAATTTCAATATCTCCTTTCTCATACTGGTCTCTAAGAAAGTAATATCAAATCTCTATATGCTTGGTCTTACTATGTTTATATGAATAATACTAGTATTATCATAAAATAATTTAATATGATCATAATGCAAATCATAATCAAGTAGAGTATATTTCATCCAAAGGATTTGTGCGCAACAAGCCCCGACCACAACATATTCTGCTTTGGTGGTTAAGAGGGCTACGTAATTTTATTTCTTGGAAGACTACAAAAGAGGCAATTTTCAAGAAATTGACAAGTTTCATTAGTGCTCTTCCTATCCACTCTACAACCGTTATAGTCGACATCTGAATAACTCATCATTGAGAATTATCTAGTCTTTGGATACCACAAGCCCATTCCAAAATCTAACAATGTGTTTTACCGCAATCAAATGAGACTCTTTAAAACAAGATTGAAATTTAGCACATAGAAAAACGCAAAACATAATGTCCGGCCTACTAGCCATCAAGTAAAGCAACCAATCATGCTATGATAGAGTTTAGTGTTAATATTTTTATCTTTTTCATCCTTGTCAAGCTTAGTTATGGTAGCTATGGGAGTCTTGCTAATTTTCATATTTTCAAGCCCAAATTTCTTGATAAGCTCTCTTGTATACTTAGCTTGATTGATGAAGATCCCATCACTCCTTTATTTGATTTGAAGTCTAAGGAAGTAGTTGAGCTTGTTGACACTTTAAAAAAGACATGATTCTTACTGGCCTGAACAATGTCTAAACTTGTTGACATTTACAAAAGACAAGTGACAGACAAGCTGACGATCAGTTCTGTACCCATCTCCGAGGGACAAAGTAGCAACTTGGACTCTACTGATCCAGTGAAGCAGACGGTGAGCCCAGATTGTCTCTGAAGAGACCTAAGCAGGTCTAAGATGATAGGTTAGCTCAACACTTAGCATCACATGAGCCCAAGGGATAACCTCGCCTGCGAGGCTAAATTTGTCCAACTTCGCCTTGAAGCCATTCAAAGCTCCATCAGGGAGCTAACTTACAGCTTCGCCTGAAGTGCTCTGTTAACTCCGTAGAGAGTTAGCTTCGCTCGAAGCCACACGCAACCGCGCAGAAGGATGTTCGGTAGCTTCGCCACAGATGTTATCTAGCTCCACTGAAGAGCTTTCTTCTGACTTCGCCAGATGCTTCTTCCAGCTCCGCTGCGAGCTCGACGCGGCAGCTCCGCTACGGGTCTGTCATGATCAACTTTTGACCAATTAAATCTCCAGATGAGATCAAATCAACTCAAGATCAAGATTAAATCTAATCAAGATCAAATCTGAGATCAAATTTGACAGTTGCTTGCCATAATCTCTTGACTCTCCTAAAATGAGTAAGAGGATCAGGGGAGATCTTTCTATTATTTGGAAAGAATCAAAACAGATCAGGAGATTGACACTATCTGCTATTCGTAGCTTTACAGAAGCTGATTCTAGCCTCGCAGCAAGGCTACTTTTCAGATTTAAACAGATTGACTCAATCTATTTCTATATTTTCAAGGGACAATTATACCTCTGCTTCCCTATAAATAGCCCACCAGGGATACGAAAAAAAAAGAGACGCGCAAAGAGGAGAGAGCACAGACAGAGACACAAGAGGCGAAAGGCTGAAAAACAGAGAGAGGCTAAACAGAGATCTATTATCTTGCTTCCAATAATTTAGAGAATTTAGAGAACAATCAGGGTGCTGATACCCTAATACCTTCCTCTTAAGGAATTTTCGGAACCAGGCGAGAAGGAATTCCTAAGTGGAGGCAGTTTGAGAAGTAATAAGAGGGTTCTACCAACCTTCAGTTCTCCGATTCCTCGAACCAGGTGAGAAGGGAATCCTATCGATCGCATCATCAAAGGGACAAAGTGGTCGCGCGCTAAACAGACTCCTATCGGCACACTTCTCTAGAATCTCAGAGGAGATCTACTTGTAATCTTTTTAGAATACTTGTAATTTAGCTCCTCGACCCTTTTTTGTAAGTTTTCCCCTTTGCAAAATCAATGGAAAACAAGATGGCGACTCCGCTGGGGACTGATTTCTCCACTACTGAGAATCAAGTGTCGCAATGCGACGAACAGACCTTCGGGTCTATCTCTGAATTCAAGGAAGCTGGTGTAGCCAGAGCCCCTCCGGCTAAATCTTCAAAGCAAGTCTCTACGGAGACAGATAAGGCTCTCTGCGAGCCTACTGCGGTCCTCTGGCGCAATAAGGAAGCAGGCCCGCAGTGCAAGCCTATCACTTTCGAGAACCTGATCGTTCACTTCGACCAAGGAAAATTTGAAGAAGTCCTCTCTGGGGGTGGTCCAATGCTTCATGCACGGAAGCATAGAAAGGTCTCCATAGCTAAGGTTTCAAAACAGAAACCAGAAGCAGAATTCTGCCCACACCCCTCAGCCTCGCGTGTGGCTAGTCAGGTTCCCTGCGAACCTAGGTCTCCTTTGTCAAAGCAGATGTGGAGGCCAAAGCAGAAGGCTCTGTATAAAGCCTCAGGCGTAGCTACGCCACAAGTGCGTCTCTCTTGCGAAGAAAAAAGCAAGATGCCTGCCTGCTCCAACAAGGCTGCTATCCGCGAAGTCACAACGACGACCATGCCTTCGCCCAATTCAAGAACGGTAACGCCTCGCGCCAGCCTCGTTCTCATGAGCGAAGCTACTGTACCTCAGGGTACACATAATGTTCATAGCCGCGTAGCTAGAACCAAAGCACCACAGTGTGCTTCGTTCCCCGGTTCTCCAAGTACTAAACTCGCTCTTCACAGCGAAGCTAAGGAATTGTCCCTAAGTGCTAATAGCGGTGCTTATGCAGCTTCAGCGCCCAAGGGCATTTCCAAAGCTTTTAGCCGCGAATTTAGAGCCAAAGCACTATCTAAGGCTAATCACCATCGCAGCAGTATAGCGGATAAAGCACCATAGCGTGCTCCGCTCCCCAGTCCATCAAGCGCTAAGCTCACGCAGTTGGGTATGCCTCTTTGTTCGACAGTTAGCTTTGATTGGTTCTGGTGAGGTATGCCTCTTTGGCGACAGTTAGCTCAGTGCGAATAGACAAAGTATCAGTGAATATGGCTGATAACGGTAATGATGACCTTCGTCTTTGCTTGGAAGCTCAGGAGCAAACTTCCAAGACCCAGCAAAAAGCTTTGCACAACATGCAACAGATGCTCGCTCAACTCCTCAATAACCAGAATAATAATGATACCGAGAGTAACCATGATGAGGAAGAACATCTTAACAATGAACAGCAAGGACGAAGAAGTCGAAGGAGGGTTCTTCTTTGGACGCTGAAGTCCTTAAAGGCATCCAAGCTCAAATCACATTCCTAACTCAGAGGGATGAATTAAAGAAAGTAGGGGCAGTCCGTCCTTACCCGCTGGAGTGGGATTCAGTGCCATACCCACCAAAGTTCAAACCACCAACATTGCATACGTATGATGGTAAGAGCTCGCCAAACCAGCACATCTACTATTTCTGGTCTCAGACCGGTAATGTTATAAATAATGATGCTATCATGGCTAGGCTGTTTATTAGCACCTTAAAGGGGGTAGCATTTGACTGGTTTCGAAGTCTCCCTCCGGGCTCCGTCAATTCCTGAATCGACCTGGAAACCCGATTCCTTTCTCGTTTCTATGAGGACGATACCGAGGTAACCATGGACAAGCTCCTCTCCACCGTGCAGAAGAAGGGCGAATCTGTCCGTGACTACATTGAGCGGTTCAGAAACTTGTCTTTGATGTGCCCAGCAGGGATGCCATTACCCATGCTCTTACAGATGTGCAGACACAACTTCTTAGACCAAGTAGAGGTTCGCATGGGGGCTGTCAAAGCCCATACCTGGAAAGAACTAGTCGAGCAAGCTGAGATAGCCGAGAAGTCGGCTAAAAAGTCGAACCATCCACCCCTAAATGCAAATGGGGTATGAATAATAAAGGACGTGGCGACATGGCGCAGTCTTCTCAAGCCAAGGGGAAAGAGACTATGTCCGTTGAATTGTCAGAGAATGTTCAGTCAAAGGCCAAGAAGAGCGGCTTCAATAATCAGGAGTCTAAATTTTCTCCAAAATAATACTCCTTCAAAGATGATCAGGTGGCCACAATATTCCATTTACTCCATAACGGGAATAAATTGAAGCTACCGGACACTCGACGTCCAAATGAAATAGGACGCACGAACGATCCCAAATACTGTCTCTTCCACAGGATGATTCACCATCCTACTGACAAGTGCTTTGTCCTCAAGGACAGAATTCAAGCTTTGATCGACGCTGGAGTCCTGACACTGAAGTCAGAGCAGAAGAAAGTCACTGCAAATATGGTGACCCTCGAGTTCGGCAAAACCCCAAAGGTCACAGTTCCTGACGGGACTTATCCAATCCCTGCGCCACGACTGGAAGTCAAACATCCTGCAGCTAAAACTCAAGATAATAAGGGTCTTGTTCCCTTAACACTGGAGACAGGGGAAATCATGTGGATACACCCAGACTTTGTCCAAGACGAACAATGGGATTTAAAGAAGTCCAAGCCGAAAGGCAAATCTTGTAATGTCATCTCTGTCCTGCCAGACGATGATAATCTTACATCAGCTTCTCTTAGCGATTCTGAAGGGGAAAAGCACGCTTGCACGACACAGGCTGATGTACCTCAGCCGACGGGTACTCGATCCGGAAAATCATATTTAAAACAGTATGAGAAAGCTACTAACGAGACACAACAGCAAACGACGTCAGTACAAGTACCAGCATCCGCTTCGGTTCCAACCAAGGGAAAGGAGAAGCCTAAGGAAGTCCGGTTCGACCATGTCCTGAAGAAGCCTTCAGGCCCAGGGCTTGACACGCCCTTTCGTTTTGACATATTGGCCCAGCTGGCTAATATCCCAGCTCGTATTACCATACACGAGCTACTTCGTCTCTCAAAAGAGACAAGAGAAGAACTCAGAGATGCGCTGGCTGATTCAGAATCATTCCTGACATATATGCCAGAAATCCCTAAAGATAACGCTCAGTCTCCTTGCCCTGAAAGCCATCATGTGCAATCAAAGGTACCTGTTATTACCTTCACAGCGGAGGATATGTTGGCAGATGTTATTCGATGGAGCATCACGAATAGGTCCTAAAGGCAGGATCATTGCTGGAGTGGGGGTTGTGTTTATCTCTCCACAGAATTATGTCCTTCCTAGAGCATTTTGTCTGACAGAATCATGCTCCAACAATGTAGCGGAATATAATGCTCTACTCATTGGTATTCAGCTCGCCCACGGAATGGGGGTACGCTACCTTGAAGCTTACGGCGATTCAAAACTGATTATCAATCAGGTTAAAGGCGAATATGAGGTCCGTCACGAGGATTTGATACCTTATTATCACACAGTCATCGAATTAGCTAATCTGTTTGATGGTTTCTACATTGGGCACGTATCTCGATCTCAGAATACTAATGCGAACGCTCTGCTGCATTAGCAACGACGCTAGCCCTGCCAGTCGACACCGAGTATCACCTTACAGTGGCAACTCGACACCTTGTCTACTCTAAACATATGTTAAGAAACAGAGAGGTCTATAATATCTCGACGGAGCTGGAGCGAGAGATTGGCGATTTTCTTTCATCGACTATGCTCTACATGGTCTGCTGCCAGACAATCCTAAAGAAGCGGCATCTATCAGACGAAGGTCTCTCTATTTTTACTACGATCCAACTCTAAAGACACTTTACCGTCGTTCATATGACAGTGTCCTCCTCCGTTGCCTTTCTAATTCAGAGGCACAGGAAGCGCTTAAAGAAGCACACGACGGCATATGCGGAGCTCATTAGCCAGGTCCAAAACTTAAAGACAGATTGCATAGGCATGGATATTATTGGCCAACCATGATAGCCGATGCCATTCAATACGCACGGAGGTGTAAACATGCCAAATCCATGCAGACTTCATACATCAGTCCTCAGAGTTGCTCCATCCAACCGTTGCTTCATGGCCATTTGAAGCATGGGGAATCGATGTCGTAGGACCAATCAGCCCCTCTTCAACAAAAGGGCACCGGTTTATCCTGGCAATAACCGATTACTTTTCAAAGTGGGCGGAAGCCATACCACTAGTTGAAGTCAAAACTTCTAACGTGGTCAATTTCATCAAACACCATGTCATCCATTGTTTGGTGTCCCTAGGCAGATCATCCATGATAACGGCCCCCAATTCATAAGCCAGGTATTCTATCCTATTCTGTGATAAATACCGAATTCAGAATGTGGCTTCAACTGCTTATAATCCCGCCACTAATGGCTGGCGGAAGCATTCAACAAAACGATCATCAAGTTACTCAAAAAGTTCGTCTCCTCGAATAAGTGAGATTGGAATGAAAAGCTTGGTGAATGTCTTTGGGCCTCCGAACCACGGTGCAGACCCCGACAGGCAATACGCCTTTTTCCTGGTGTACGGGTGTGAAGCAGTCATACCGTTAGAAATTCAGATGCCGTCACTACGAGTCGCCTTAATGACTAAGATCACATCAGAGGACAATGATCGGTTGCGTCTTCAAGAGCTCGAAGCCCTAGATGAGAAGCGGCTACAAGCTCAGCAACACATCGAGTTGTATCAAGCTCGAATCTCAAAAGCCTTCAATAAGAAGGTCAAACAAAGAGTCTTCCGGAAAGGAGATTTAGTTTTAGCCGTCAGACGACCGATGATCATGGCGCACAAAACCAAAGGTAAATTTCAGCCTAAATGGGAAGGACCTTTTATAATAGAAATAGTCTATTCAAACGGAGCATATCACCTTATGACTTCAGATGGTGATTTACTCATGAAGCCGATCAATGGCAAGTTCTTAAAGAAGTATTATCCTTGATTAAGGATCCTTCTTATGATCAAGTTAACACTACACCTCTGATCAAGACATTCAAATCCAAGGTACGCAGAAAGAGCCCTCTCTCTTCCTCCAAACGAGATCATACAACCATAAATCGGTAGGAACCTAGTCATACACTCGTTGTCTCAAAGGAGAATCAAGGTTACATGCACTAACCACATGATCCAACACCTTTAACGGTTAAGGATAGAGGAAAATGTTGGCTTTAAGCCCAACATAAGTCCTCGACAACTCATCATGCTGAGGGGAATAGCATGGCTAGCCCGACTCAAACGGTAGTTGGTAGGCATATCAAACCCGTTGACAGCTGAGGATTTGCTAAAAATCTAAGGGACTTGTTCCCATTTGATTCCCTCTTCAAAATCACTTACCAATTCTGATCCATGGAATGGTAAGACCACATATACAGATCTCTCCATCCATTTCGCTGTTAAGTTAACATTAAACCTATGACAGTGATTTCCTCGTTTCTCTTGTGAGAACGAGACCCCTTTCATGCTATGTTTAACAGTATACCTCTGGCATCCATTTTGCTGTTAAGTTAACATTAAACCTATGACAGTGATTTTCTCGTTTCTCTCTGCGAGAACGAGACCCTTTCATGCTATGTTTAACGGTATAGCTCTGGCATCCATTTCGCTGTTAAGTTAACATTAAACTTATGACAGTGATTTCCTCGTTTCTCTCTGCGAGAACGAGATCCTTTCATGCTATGTTTAACAGTATACCTCTGGCATCCATTTCGCTATTAAGTTAACATTAAACCTATGACAGTGATTTCCTCGTTTCTCTCTGAGAGAATGAGACCCCTTTCATGCTATGTTTAATAGTATACCTCTGGCATCCATTTCGCTATTAAGTTAACATTAAACCTATGACAGTGATTTTCTCGTTTCTCCTGCGAGAACGAGACCCCTTTCATGCTATGTTTAACAGTATACCTCTGGCATCCATTTCGCTGTTAAGTTAACATTAAACCTATGACAGTGATTTCCTCGTTTCTATCTGCGAGAACGAGACCCCTTTCATGCTATGTTTAATAGTATATCTCTGGCATCCATTTCGCTGTTAAGTTAACATTAAACCTATGACAGTGATTTCCTCGTTTCTCTCTGAGAGAACGAGACTCCTTTCATGCTATGTTTAACAGTATACCTCTGGCATCCATTTCGCTGTTAAGTTAATATTAAACCTATGACAGTGATTTCCTCGTTTCTTCCTGCGAGAATGAGACCCTTTTCATGCTATGTTTAACAGTATACCTCCGGCATCCATTTCGCTGTTAAGTTAACATTAAACCTATGACAGTGATCTCCTCGTTTTTTAAACAAGACCTTTTCATGCTATGTTTAACAGTATACCTCTGGCATCCATTTCGCTGTTAAGTTAACATTAAACTTATGACAGTGATTTTCCTCGTTTCTCCCTGTGAGAACGAGACCCCTTCATGCTATGTTTAACAGTATACCTCTGGCATATCCTTTTGTCAAGTTAACATTACACCTCTGACAAATTGCTTTCCGAATTCCTACAAAGTTCCTTTTGTCACATTAACATTAAACCTCTGACATTTGATCTTCTATGGAATTCATTTCCTAACTCCCCATAAAATTCTTGAGTCCCACTCAGTCTTTGGTGGACTTTTCGGGTTGTCACGATAACAATATACCTCTGACAATCCCTTCCAAATCCCGACAGAATTTTGAGCTTGGTGGCTTCTCAATCGGTTATGTCATTGCGACCTTTGAACCGGCAGATAGCCAAGTCTCATCTTTCAGTCCGGCAAGGACTATTTCTTTGTCATCATATGACAAATTTTGAGCTTGGTGGCTTCTCAATCGGTTATGTCATTGCGACCTCTGAACCGGCACCAAGTCTCATTTTTCAGTCCGGCAAGGACTATTTTCTTTGTCATCATATGACAAATTTTGAGCTTAGTGACTTCTCAATCGGTTATGTCATTGCGACGTCTGAACCGGCAGGTAGCCAGTCTCATTTTTTAGTCCGGCAAGGATTATTTCTTTGTCATCATACGACAAAATTTGGAGCTTGGCGGCTTTTTAATCGGTTACGTCATTGCGACCTCTGAACTGACAGATAGCCAAGTCTCATCTTTTAGTCCGACAAGAACTATTTTCTCAAATGGCTGTAATACAACTTGAAAGCGAGAATTCAGGAGATAAAACAAGTTGGAAATACAACAGAGGAGTTAATAAAATCACTTTTTATTGATTCCAAAAGAGGGATACATGAAGGCACATATTACAAGCTATGATGGTGCTTCATTGGACTTGATCCGTCCTTCAAGAGTCGCCAGCCTAGTCTTCCTCTCTTCAACAGCCCTGATAAGCGCCTGCGACCTCAGCTCGGCCTCATTAAAGCTCGCTGTCTGGGCCGAGCGAGCTTCAACTTCAACTAAGGTTGCCCTCTGAGCTAGCTCTTGCCGAAAGTCTTCATCATTCTGGGCCTTAAGCTGTTCAAGCCGAGCAGTCTCTTCAAGACGCACTGGTTCAGCCTTGGACAAAAGAAGATTAGCCTTCCTGATCATTTCCTTGGCCTTTTCAATTTTGTCCTCAGCGTCAAGAAGAGCATACTAGAAGCATCTATGGCATCCTCGAGCTCTACTTTCCTTGTCTCCAAGGATTTCAAATCAGAAGAAATGGCCTTAGCAGCTTCTTGAGCGGTGAGATGAGCTTCATGCATCTAAGCAACAAGGTGTGCAAGCTGCTCGTTAACTGAAGACTCCAGATCTGAATGGCTAAGATGGCGCCATTCGTCTACATCCCTCTCAAGTCTGTTCACCAGAAGCTCCAATGCAGCGGCCTGGTCATCCCCTCCAAATTCTCAGATACTGTCAATGCTTTGGGAGAGGACCACCTTTAAAGCAGAGAACGAGGTAGTCGAGCCCTTCAAGATCAAAGTAATGGATCGCTTCAAGCTCTTATAAAAGCTGTCGACTAACTCGGCCACGAATTCATTTTCGGTCTCAACTACTCCCGGCAAAAGAGCAACCCCTGAAGACTGAGTCTCCACTGGCTTTATCGACACAACTGTGGAAGGAATAGTAGAAGCACTGGCTGCAGCAACATGAGAGGTCGTCGGTGATCTCGAGGAGTCCTCATTGAAACCAGTACACTAGCCACAACTGAGGTAGGACTAGAGACTATTTCCAGAAGAACTGGCTCAACCACCAGTGTTGGAGAAGTAGGACTTGTAATCACCTTCAGCTCTGCACCCGGCAAGATAGGCGGCACTGGCGAAACTGATAGCATCTCACTCACCGATATAGTTGGAAGTGGGATTGGTTCCACAACTACCGTCCCCTCAATTTCAGTTCCTCTGGCTGTTTCAGGCTGGTAAAGAGGCAGGTCGTGATACAAAGCATCCAACTCAGCAGCATCCGCCGCGGTCGAAGTACTTACTTCACCCCTGGAACCCTTAGGAAGACGGGTGGGCTCTCTTGAAGTCGATGCACCCAAGGCGGAACACCTACAACAAGACTTTGTTTAGGCAAGGCATAATAAATAGCAGGAGTCAAAAGGTTAAAACACTACCAAAAGATGATGTCGCCTCAATCGTCTTGACAGCTGTATCAGTCCCTGTGGGCTCCATCGGAAAATCTTTGGCAGAATCAACACGAATGGCTGGCTCACCTTCACTTGCCGAACCCTCCATGGTCCCCCAAAGGAGCTAGAAGCAACGGGACTTCCTTTTGAAGTCCCAGCGCCCGAAGGACCTACATCAGCCGCATAACCTCCAGACTCTTCTGAGACGGCAAAATAGCCAGCTTCATCGCCTTCTCTATAAGTGAACAGGGGACCATAGTGCTCCCCCTGTTCTCCGGCAGCTTCAGCTCTCGGGCTTCTCACCGCCTCAGTTCCTGAATCATAAAGAAAACAATGAGCTACATGGAACACATAAAAAGTATATTACAAGAACGGAGCTGATCTTACCCAGGTCCGGAGCGGCTTTACCAGTAGTCGGCTTAGGAACCGACAATTAATCACTAATGGGGCAGGAGGAGGAGGTGCTACAGATAATTCGCCCTCTGCAACAACCGTAGGAGCGTAGCGACGAGGCTTCTTCACTACCCTCTTCCTACGAGATCCCCTCCCCCTTGCGCTTGAAGTGAACGTCAGATCTTCTTCCTCCACTTCTTCTACATCAGCATGTTCTATGGGGGCCGTGCCTACCCCACCAGAAGCAGCTGCTGGAGCCTCAGCACCCGTATCCGCTTCAAAGCGAGGACTTCCCACATCCGAGGCTTCGCTATCATCGACAGCAATGAATCCCCGAGGCCTGGAATGCGGACCCTCTTACCCTCGCTGTTCTCAGTGACCTTCCGCTTCAGCCGTTGAGAGATTAACTTCACACCAGAGGAATCAACAAAAATCCAGTGGGTGTAGAGTTTGAAGTTCTATACCATTGGCAGAATCCCAGGGTCGTCAGAAGGTTCGGAGTCCTTAGCGGCATGCACAGCCGCGCCTCGGTACAGCCAGCAATGAAGAACCGCCAGGCACGAGCTCCATCGATAAGGCTCCCCATGAAGGTCAGACTGCTGTTTGGGTTACCCACATACAGTTGGTCATACCCAAACTGGCGGGCAAACCGACTCGGGATATAGGGCTCCAAGTAACAGGTATCCCCGCTTCTATACAACAAGTGTGAGGGCCGGATGCTAACCAGCCACTCAAAGATTCCTGGCTCAATGACGTCTGCCTTTCTCCCACATCCTTGAATTCTTCACCATAGCCCGCATCCCGAATATAGGTAAAGCATCAGAAAAGGCTATAGACGTCATGACGGCACAGCAACTTACGGACCGTAGCCACATAAGTCTTTGACCATGAACACCCCTCGAATCGACGGAGAAGCGCCGTTCGAATACTTTCTGGGGGTTCCTCTCCGGCCTGGATGATGGAAGGGCAGTGAAGTGCGAACCATGCCATTAGATAAGTATATGGCAGACCTATTCTGGGTTTGGTCCATCGCAGGGCAAAATAGTCCCCTTTCCCCGCTTTGTTGCTGGTGGCCTACAGAAAGCCTCCATCAATGCGCGAAGGCCTCTCTGAATACAACACACCATGGCTGAAAGAAGTCCAAGAGAACGACCATGGACTAGACGAATAGCAGGCAATAAGACAGTCGAATGAATGACATCACCAGATGAAGACGGCACCACACATCTCTTCAACCAGACCGTCAAGAAACCAGCCAGAAGTGCCTTCCGGGACGTCGGTCGACGAGCCTGGTGGTGAAAACTCCAAAGAATATCGCCTTTCTCATAGGGGCCGTCATCTTCTTCCACAATTAGATCCCCTTGAGAATGCTCTTGCATCCGGTGAAAGATGTCTTCATCTGTAACTCCACAATGAGTCGCTTCAGGAGTATTTTCCATGTCAGGGAACAAATAATTTCCCCAGCTCTTTAAACTGCATGAAGCTCCCTTATGGCTCCCATGCATACTGGAACAAATGTAGAGGTGGCACATCAATTCCCGGTAGGTCTCAAGCAAAGCGGCTCCTACTTCTCCAGAAGTGCCAATTCCGCCTCGCACGGGAAATATTCTTCATATGGGAGAGACCCCAACGGCAAATCAAAGACTTCCCACATCTCGTGCAGAGTCATAACCAATTCGCCAACAGGGGTGAAGAAGGTCCCTGTAACCGGACAATATAACTCAAGGATGGCGTAGAAGTTCGCTACGCTCATCTGAAGGCCATAACAGGTCGCCTAATGGCCTCATAAAGTCCCAGCCTCTCCAAATCCTCCTCAAAATGAGCAAGGACATATAGAGTCAAGTCCCTCCACCATGCCTTCGGAGGGTGAATCCACCCTGGAGTTCTGAAATCAGTGGCTGGATAGTTGCCACAAATCTTAAAGAATTGATTTCTAAAGGTCTGAGCCACCGTAGGATTTTCTCCCACTGGGATGTCTGACAGTACATTCCCAGGGTGGAGACCCAATATGCAGCGAGGAGGACCCGTCCTTGTGTAACCGGATGAGGGAATTATCAACTTCCCTATGTGAACGGATTCATTAGTCTGACTCACTTGCCACTGCATCTTCCGAGCCCTCATCACGCATTGAAAGAAGGACAAGGAAAACGCCGCTTGCTAGACGGGAGATAGAACTTCTCACCATCTAATTTGAAAACCCATTGCCCCCTCCGGCTAGCAGCTGGCAATTATGGTCTGGCGCTGCATCTCCGAACATGAAGCCGGGCTTTCGATAGATTCTTCGGTCAGAATCTTCAAGGGGAGCAGTAGTTAAGATGCTCCTCATGGTGCGTTGATCCCCACCATGAATAAGTGTATCCCGAGCAGGAGAGCTTCGCTGGCTGAATAGTGAAGCCTGTCCTTGAAACTGCAGACTGACATTACCATCTAGCCCCCTGGCTGTGCCAAAGAGACTGTTCAGAGGACCAGGAGTATAGTGCACTGCAAGAACAAAGAGAAACTATGGTTAGTTCATTAGCCAAACAAAGCTAAAACAAGAATGCAATTTTTGTTAAGGCATAGCCTCGCTCTTCGAGCGAAGCTGGACTAATGATAGTTTCGCCCTGAAGCTTAGCTTCGCAGTTGCAGTGTAACTCCGCACTCCATATGAAGCAGGATGCAAGAAAATGTCAAAGTGTTAGCTTCGCCCTGGAAGCTTAGCCTCGAACAACAGAATGTAACAAAGCCCCAGGGGTTAACTTCGCCAGAAGGGTATTATTGCCGAAAGACTATTTTAAGGGCATTAAGGTCCTCTTCAGTTACACTCCAAAGGCTAGTTTCGCATCCTGTCATTCAACAGGATGTGAACCGCCTAAGGGATAGCTTCGCCTGGAAGCTTGAAGAAGGGACCCTTTAATTCTAAGATTCCCAGTCAAGATAAGGGAAATTCAGGGAATTGAACTCCCTAAGATCACCAGATCATGATTGATCGTTCTGGGTTCATCGAAAGATAGCCAGAAATTGGCTTTAAGAGAGATGAAAATCTCTACCAGCGATGGTCGTTCGATGACCGGAGGAGGAGAAGGACCCTCTGTCGTAGAGGTTGCGACCTCTTTTCCTGCTCGTCTCTTGGGAGCCATTGAGAACTGAAAAGGTTCTTGAATTCTTGAATGAAGAAGAGAGAAAGAAGAGAGTCAAAGTCCTCTGAAAATTCAAAGAGAAGTGTCTTCTCTTTCAAGCCCGATCAGGCTTTTATAGGCTAATGATAGCCTAAACTACGCCTCGAAAAGAGCGCAGGCAGTCATTTCAAATTAATTTGAAACGGCGCCTAAAGTGCCTTCCCGAGAAGCGTTACTTCATCCCCACTAAGGGCTAACTCCGCCGTAAGTCTAGTGCTGACTTAGCGCGACGCATGAATAACTTCGCTGAAAAACATGCCTTAGCTCCGCTAAAAGCACAGCCCGAGCTTCGCAGAGAATTCATGCTAGCTTCGCTGGAAGCTCGTTCCTGATTCAGATAGAATCCTGTCTTTAACTTCGCATGAAGTTTAGCTCGCCGGTCCACTCAAGTGTTCTCGAATCGAAAAGAAGGAGAAGCAAAGCAGATAAGTAGAAAGTGAACTTTTATTGATTTAAAAGGGAAGGTACATTGATACTACTACATCAAGGTTGTGTTTCGTACAACAAAATTATTTGCTCCAACGGCATAAAAGTGGTCCTATCTACTTCCAAGCCAAACCAACTGGACATGAAAGGCCTTCCTCCTGCACAAGACCATAATCTTTCGCATAATGGTAGATTTTGCCATTAAGGAGCTGGATCGTCTTTGATGAAAATTGGCAAAGGACCGGTTGCCACCAGAAAGCTGGATCTTCTTTGATGAAAATTGGCAAAGGATCCGAGACCTTACAGGTGACGTCCGCTATCCCGAAGTGGATCATCTCGGATAAGTGACTACCAGCCTCGCCTTGAAGTGGATCATCTCGATAAGCGACTGTCACCTCTTCTGGGAACACACATCAGCTGCCCCAGTTTGTTCCTCCTGCTTAAGATTTAAAGTTTCAACTGGAAAAGTAAGAGGCAATTTTCTGGTCTCTTTCATCAAATCGAAAGACTGGCAAACATAGCTCACTGCAATGCAAACTGAAACAAATCAGCAGTAAGTCAAAGAAAAGCTGCAAAAGCGAAATGCTAAGTCAAATTCTTTGGGGCGAAGCAATTTATATCCGATTCAGTTGCAGAATGGATTTCAGTTTCACTTGAACAGAGGATAGCCTCGCTTGCACAGTGATGATGGGTTAGCTCAGCATAAGCCAAGTCCTAGCCTCACCTATATGGCTAAGCCAGACTGATCCAGAAGGACGCAGTCTTAGCCCCACCTATATGGCAAGACTGGCTCAACCTTGAAGAGACTAAGTCCCAGTTCTTGCCTATGTGGCGAACTTAGCAGGCAAGTATGCAATGATCTTCCTTTGTTCAAATGATAGCTTCGCCGGGAAGCTAGGAAATAGGGCTAAAGCCCTTCTCTGCAGATCAGTCAGATGCAAAATAAAGAACAAGGGAAATCATTCCTAAGGCAGCTGTTAAAGCTAATTTAAGGGAGATAAACTCCTTAAGTTATTAGTTTATTGGTAAAGTCTCTGGATGACCGAGACTCACCAGTTCTTGGCCAGTTAATGACCAGAGTGGGCACCCCCCACTAGTTCAGAGATCTGAGTATCTCTCTCTCGACAATCAAGAGAAGTCATAAACAGACTGCTTCTCTGCAGAGGACCTCAAGTGTCCTATTTATAGGCCTTATGGCCTGAGCGCACCGCTGCTGCTTCAAGCATAGAAGCGTGAGCGAATTTAAGGCATTTACTGAGCCTTGAGAAAGGGAATAGTCTCCCATGGAAATGCGCAAGGGAGGAATGATCCCCCTCGTTAATGTAAGAGAAGTTATTTCAACTTTGGGAAAGGAAGTAATCCTTCTCGTAACTGGCCGAAAGCAGTTAGTCTCGGGAATCGGGAAAGAAACGACGATTCCAAAACTGATTTGAAGCGAACCTACTCCAGGAGGCTCAGACGCAGAGTTACCCATACGCGAAGTTACCCAGAATCGCGAATCTACACGATTCCTCGGCGAACTTATTCCAATCCAGAAGCAGGATTGAAAGCGAAGCTGAACACAACCACCATGGCGACATTCGTATTTTACATACCGCAATCAAAGCAATTCAAAATATTTCGAAGCCTGAGCATTCCATTGCAGACTTTCGAAAACTTTGAAGGGGTCTTGTTGACACTTTAAAAAAGACAAGATTCTTACTGGCCTGAACAATGTCTAAACTTGTTGACATTTATAAAAGACAAGTGACAGATAAGCTGACGACCAGTTCTGTACCCATCTCCGAGGGACAAAGTAGCAACTTGGACTCTACTGATCCAGTGAAGCAGACGGTGAGCCCAGATTGTCTCTGAAGAGACCTAAGCAGGTCTAAGATGCTAGGTTAGCTCAACACTTAGCATCACATGAGCCCAAAGGGATAGCCTCGCCTGAGAGGCTAAGTTCGTCCAACTTCGCCTTGAAGCCATTCAAAGCTCCATCAGGGAGCTAACTTACAGCTTCGCCTGAAGTGCTCAGTTAACTCCGCAGAGAGTTAGCTTCGCTCGAAGCCACACGCAACCGCGTAGAAGGATGTTCGATAGCTTCGCCACAGATGTTATCTAGCTCTGCTGAAGAGCTTTCTTCTGACTTCGTCAGATGCTTCTTCAGCTCCGCTGCGAGCTCGACGCGGCAGCTCCGCTGCGGGTCTGTCATGGTCAACCTTTGACCATTAAATCACTAGATGAGATCAAGTCAACTCAGGATTAAGATCAAATCTAATCAGATCAAATCTGAGATCAAATTTGGCAGTTGCTTGCCATAATCTCTTGACTCTCCTAAAACGAGTAAGAGGATCAGGGGAGATCTTTCTATTATTTGGAAAGAATCAAAACAGATTAGGAGATTGACACTATCTGCTATTCGTAGCTTTGCAGAAGCTGATTCTAGCCTCGCAGCAAGGTTACTTTTCAGATTGAAACAGATTGACTCAATCTGTTTTCATATTTTTAAGGGACAATTATACCCCTGCTCTCCCTATAAATAGCCCACCAGGGATACGGAAAAAAAGAGACGCGCAAAGAGGAGAAAACACAGACAGAGACGCAAGAGGCGAAAGGCTGAAAAACAGAGAGAGAGGCTAAACAGAGATCTATTCTCTTACTTCCAATAATTCAGAGAATTTAGAGAACCACTTCTTTAATCAGGGTGCTGATACCCTAATACCTTCCTCTCAAAGAATTTTCAGAACCAGGCGAGAAGGAATTCCTAAGTGGAGGCAGTTTGAGAAGTAACAAGAGGGTTCTACTAACCTTCTGTTCTCTGATTCCTCGAACCAGGCGAGAAGAGAATCCTATCGATCGCATCGTCAAAGGGACAAAGTGATCGCGCGCTGACCAGACTCCTATCGGTACACTTCTCCAGAATCTCAGAGAAGATCTACTTGTAATCTTTTTAGAATACTTGTAATTTAGCTCCTCGACCCTTTTTTGTAAGTTTCCCCTTTGTAAAATCAATGAAAAACAGAGCTTTCCCATCATACTCATTTTGAACTCTCTTTTCGTGCATGATTCAAAGTCCTTACAAAGCTTTTCATTAGTAGATCAGAAAATAATATCATAAACATATATTTGCACGATCAATACATCATTTTCTACATGCTTTGTAAACAATGTGGTGTCTACTTTCCCTTCCACAAAACCATTAGAAACAAGAAAACTATTTAATCTTTAATACCAAGCTCATTGAGCTTGTTTTAAACTATATAAACCTTTTCAAGTTTAAATACAAAAAATGAATGTGTAGGATCAACAAACCCAGGGGGTTGTTCAACATACACCTTCTCTTTGATAAAATCATTTTAAAAATACACTTTTAACATCCATTTGAAAAAGCTTAAAATTCTTGAAAGAAGAAAAGACAAGTGTCATCTATATAACTTCTAGCCGTGCTACGGGCGTAAAAGTTTCCTTAAAATTGATTCTTTTGATTTGGGTGAAAGCTTGGACCACTAACCTAGCTTTATTCCTAGTAACATTTTTTGACTCATCCAACTTATTCCTAAAGATTCATTTTAGTACAAATAGTTGGTCTATCATTAGGCCTAGGAACAAGATGACAAACTTGGTTACGCTCAAATTGATTGAGCTCTTCTTGCATTGTAAGTAACCAATATGAGTCACCTTCAGCTTCGAGGATATTCTTGGGCTTAATATGAGAAATGAAAAATGTTCACAAATATCATAGAGTTTAGAGTGAGTAGTTATCCTTTTGGATACATCACCTATGATGAGCTCCTTGGGATGGTTTGTAGCATATCTCCAATCATTTAGATGGCTCCACTTTAACATCTTGGACTCACTATTTGTATTATCCTTTGGCTTGTCTTCATCTTCTTGAGCGGTGAGTCCTTAATGAAATCTTTTCAGTGTCATCACCTAAGAAATCAATTTCTATAATATTCTTCGCAAGAGTGTTAGATTTCTCAAATTTAACATGCATAAACTCTTCAATAGTCAAAGTTGACCTATTAAAAACTCTATAGGCCTTACTAGTGTTTGAATACCGAACAAAATAGCTTCGAAGAATCTTGGTTCAAACTTTCTTAAATTATGTTTGGTATTCAAAACAAAGCATTTACATCCAAAAACCTTCAAATATGAGACACTTGATTTTCTCAAGTAATAAATCTCAAAGGGAGTTTTGTTAGAATTTTTACTAAAATAAACTCGGTTCTCAATATAACATAAAGTGTATACGACCTCAGCTCATAGATATTGAGAGAGTCTGTATTCGTTAATCATTATCTTAGCCATCTCTTAAAGAGTACGATTTTTCTTTCGACGATTCCATTTTATTATGGAGTTCTAGGATAAGACAATTCATGCTTAATTCTATTTTTCTCGCAATAAGTGATAAAAGAATGGTTAATGAACTAACCACCTCTATCACTTTTTATATGCAAAATCAGAAAATTCTTTTCTTTTTCAACTCTTTTTCTAAAAATATGAAAATGCGAGAAAGCTTCACTGTTATGTTCTAAAAAGAAAATCCATGTAAATCTTGAGAAACCATCAACTAAAACAAAAATAAATGGTTACCACTAAGACTTCTGATTTTAGTTGGACCAAAACAAATCCATGTAGATTAACTCTAAGGGTCTAGATGTCATGATATCCTTGATTGTTTGAAGGAGGATTTGGTTTGTTTCTCAAGTTGGCACGCATCACAAATGCGGTCTTTTTAAACTTCAAATAAGGAATACCCTTCGCCGAATCCTTAGAATCAATTTGGGATAGATGGTCAAACAAAACGTGACCTAGTTTCCTTTCTCATAACCAAAAATCTTCATTAAAAGCATTCAAACAAGTTGCACTGCATTGTATATTTAACATATCAATCATGTAAATATTGTTTGCAAGAAAATAAAAAAGAACACAAGTATTTATTTTCTTGTATAAAATGTCACAAGTGAAATCATTAAAACTACTTTAAAACGTTTGTCATAAAGTTGGCTAATGCTCAAAAGATTATGCTTAAATCTTTCAACCAAAACAACATTCTCAATTAAAGGAGACGAGCCAACTTGATATTACCTATATCAACGATTTTACCCTTTGAGTCATCTTTGAAGATGACGGTGCCATCTTCATGATACCTTGATAGTGTTACAAAGTCGTTGATATCCCAAGTCATGTGTCTTGAGCAACCACTATCAAGTTACCACCGCTCCCTACGTCTTGGAACCTTAGTGCGTACCTATATCAATTAACAAAGGGGTTAATTTTGGTACCCAAATTTTCTTTGGTCCTAGAGTGCTAGTCTTTCAAACTCAAACATGATCATTAGAAGAATTAATGCTATCATAACAAAATTTAGCCAAGTGACCTTTTCAGCCACAATAAAAATGCATGATGTGTTTGTGCATGATGAGCATGTGTAGCATGGGTATGTTTAGTGTCCGTGGCATGGTGTGCATGGTGTGCATGAGATTGAGATTGTGTGTGAGCATGTGCAGTATGAGAAATATGTGATTTTTCTTTGAGTTTGCCTATTCGAAAACGTAGTCACTAATCTAGTCTTATCAAATTCACATTCTTTTCCAAACATTGCTCAAAGTGTTAATCTTTATTTTCAAGTGGAAATCTCATTTTCATCAATAATTGAAAATTTTGCTTTGCAAGAAATTTTATGTGTGTGTCAAAATTATTTTGTGTTTTTAGAACAGTGGAAGACAAAATCTCTTTTTGTTTGAAAATGACAACTAGTTAATTTTAAAGAAGTTCATTTTCTTTTTTCATTTTTAAATACTTCTTTTTAAGAAAAAATAGTTGTTAGAAAGTTCTTTAAAAATTCAACGTAATTCATCCATAGATAATTTACATTTATTAAGAGAGGATTCGGATGTTATCTTACGTGTGTTCTCATTTTCCATGAAAAACACATGTGCCATGTCCATCTCTTCTTCGGATTCGCTCTTTGAATCCCATGTTGCCTTCAAATTTTCTTCTTGTATAGTTTTTTGGAGGTTGAAGGTTTGCTTTTTGTCTCCGGGCAATCAGCAATGACATTTTCGGGCATTCAGTAATTGTAGCAAACTATCTTCTTCTCCTCTTTTCTTACCATCTTCTTCTATTTTCAAACCTGACCTTGTTGTACATCTTTCGCACGTTCTTCACAAGGAGGGACAAATCTTCATCATCTTTAAGGTCATCTTCTTCGTCAGAGATGGTGGGAGTAGATTTGAAGCCAAGAGTCTTTTTCTTTTGGGGGTACCTTCTTTCTCTAGCTTTTCTTTCCATCTTATGGTTTTTAGATTCCCAATGAAATCAATAAGCTTCATCTCTTCTTTATCATTGAGCTCCTGCAATGTAGTTGATTTGACCTCCCAAGATGGTGGAAAAGCACGGATGATCTTTCTCATTTTTTGGTCATTGTCTATTACATCACCTAAATAAGTGAGACTATTTATGATTTTAGTAAACTTGGTAATTATGCCATCAATGAGTTCATTCTCATTCATAAAAAATTCTCATATTAGGAACGTAAGAGATCAATCTTAGCTCGTTTGACTTGTGAAGTTTCCTCGTGTGTGACTATTAAGTGTGACCAAATCTTATAGGCGGATTTGCAATGAATTATCCTAGATATATCATCATTCAAGGCTTGAAGCAATGCATAATGAGATTTTACATTGGCATCAAATTTCTTGGTGGCAATTTCTGACCCAATATCCTCATCACCATCGAGTACATTAAAGGGTTTGGTCACCACTCTTGCAACCTGACTTCCTAAGGATTGCAAGAAAATGGTCATCTTAACTTTTCATATAGGAAAGTTAAGGCCATCAAACTTGGATGGAGTGATTGAGTTAAAACCTGCACAAAAAATACAGAGTTTAGAAGCGTGTTAGATTCTCAATGCTACCGCTATAGTTAGTGACTATGCGGGTCGTGATCCAAAAGGAGGGACTACGATGAAAGATTTTAAGTCTCTTTTCAAGTTTACAAAGCGGGTTAAAGCGTTCTTCTTAGTTTTTAAATAAAAAAGAAAAAAGTTAAGTTAATAAAGGAGAAGAAACAAAAAGAGATTGTATGATATTGTTGTTCTAAAAGAAAGAAAAACTAACTTAAAAAAAAGAATTAAAATGACATAGAAAGTGATTTAAAAGTGAGATTCTAAACTAAGAAATTAAAATAAAGAAAAACTAAAGAATACTTACCTCTTCGGCGCTTGATTACCTTGGATCCTTTGCAACGAGTTACCATGGCTTGAAAGCGAGCAAAGCATGGGATATGGGATCTTCCCTATTCCCAACCTAAGAAATCAAATGAAAGTGCAAGCAGAAAATAAAGCAGAAATGGTTATCCATCTCCATAAGCCATCAATGACACTTGCAAGGGCAAGGCATATTCGAGGCATCAGATTCATTTGGATTACAAGTACCTTAGAGGAAGTAAAATAAAAATAAGAAAAAGAATAATATAAAATGCAACCTTTGATAAAATTGAAAAACTATGAAAGAAAGGAGAAAGAATTACAATGGTGTCACTCTCAATATAACTCTCTCTCTCTCTCACTCACTCACTAGAACTCTTCTCTAACCTAAGTTATATAAAGAAAATGAAAAATTACAAAAGAAGAACCAAATTTAAAAACTAGAAATAAAAACTAACCTAAACTCTCTGTTGAGCGGTGCCCATTTACCTTCAGAATGTGCAATATTTATAGGAGAATATGGATAGGAGAGAGCGTATAAAGATAGGGGGAGCAAACATTCCCCCAGATTCACCAGATTGCTGCAGATACACGGCTTGGATTTGGCCGTGGGGCCAGATCCAAGTTGCGTGGATCTTTATTAATTAGATATCTCTTTTTATCCTCTTGGTTTTTCTGTTTGAGCTCTGCATTTTGTGATATCCTCCTTGATCTTCAAGTTAATCGAATTGATTCAAATAAATCCTATTTTAACAGGATTTTGTTTAGCTTTATCTTCTCTGATTTACTTTGGTCTTCACTTATCCCCCTAATATCTTCTGAATATTATCTCTCTCATTTAAATATGAATTTAAGTGGGCTTTGGAGTCATTTTCTCTCTTTCTCCATTGAATAAGCCTGCACAATATTAAACATTAAAATCATTACATCGTAAAGTTTTATTGTAAAATAGATGTGAAAATGTGACAATAAATAATGCAATATTAATGATCGATCATACCCCTACACCTATCTTTTACTCGTCCTTGAGCAAAACAAAAAACTAAACTAAACTAACTATCCACTTTCGTAGGAATCACGATTGCACTTAGCACGTGCAATAGGCTGTTAAACCTCTAGATTATCCTTAGAGGACGAGTTTTTGTCTCATGAGAGTTTTAGTGTCTTACACCCACAAAAGCCATAAAAAAGAAAAATAAAGTGTTAGTATTTTCGAAAACATTTTGAAAAGACAAGAAAATATTTGAAGTATTTTACAAGAATTAAGCAATCTATAAGTCATAGGAACACCAGACTATTCATCCTAGACTTAGTCTCTATTCAAAAATTTGTTATTAATTAAGATAAGGAGTCAAACTGTATTTCTCACCTAGTCTATTATTTTACTTAAAGTCATATGCACCTTGTGCCCGTGAATATTTGACTAAGGATTCTTCAACTCTAACTTTTATGTCTTATTTTATACATTTTGGCGGTAATACCTCTTAGTTCTATTAGGCTCTCTAATTTGCCCAGGTAATGAGCCTTTAGTCGGTGACTCTCAAACCGGACGGTGTCAGAGCACCGGGTGAGAAAACACCCAAAAACTTAAGGACTCGAGCAAATAAGGCCACAAAATTAAGGGTTTTTATTTACAAGTATGGACCACATTAAGTCGTGAATACTTATGCTTTATGAAGCACAAAAACCCAGCTTAATCAGGAAATTTTTAATATATATATTTATATATATTTCTTTTTTTTAATAAGGAATAAGAATCTTTGTTTTAGAACCCTAAGTGTGCAAGAGAATTAAGTATGCAAATTTTATCAAGGTAAAAATCAAGACTAAATTACTTTTCCAATTTTCTTCATAACCCTAAAAATCAAACAAATAATATTATTTTGATCGAGTATGAGAAATTCTAATTATGATTCTCCTATTCCTTAAAATTAACTTAATTTCCTACGAAAATAGGTCAAAATATTGTTTCTGTTTTCAAAAAGTTTTTAAAAGCAAAGAATTTTTTTATATATTAAAAGAAAACATATGATATGTCAGAACCCTCCCCCACATTTATCTCAAGCATTGTCCTCAATGTATGAATGAATGCATATATGCATGAAAAAGAAGGGAAAAAAGAAAAATGTTACTTCAAGGTGGTGGTTCCAGTGGTGGACGTGGTGGTTCACGGAACCCACCTTTTATGATCTCTTTTTTAGTTACATTTTTATATTCTCCAACATGAATAGGATCATGTAGGATCCTAATGTTAAATTTATCCCGGTTATATAGCCAATCTTGGAATATCATCACAGAGTCATTATGGTCTATCTTAGGTCTACAAAGGAAGGTGATTTTGTGGAATGGATGATTTGGGCTCAGGAACTAACACAGACTCGAGTATATGACTCAAATCAAGTTTAGGTTCAAGAGTCAGTTTCAGTTCAAGAGTTGAGTCTAAATCAAAAAATTGAGATTCATATTCTTTTCTCAACAATAGATTGTGACTAAATGTAGGTGGTTTATGTTCTAAATTTATAGGTACGCGAATCAATGTTAGCTCATGAATTGAGTCCAAATCGTGTAAGGGTACCAGAATCAACAATGATGCAAAATTTGAAACTGAATCACAAAATTGAAGATCGAGTTCACATTAATGTTCAAGTTCAATTTCATTGAAATGGAAACTTGCTAATTTGTCAATGGTTTGGTATTGGTTAAGTTCAAGATGGTGTGATGAAATTAAATCTTGCTTGAAGTTTTCAAGACGCCATGATTCTTGGTTCCTAGCAATATGGCTAGGAAAATCTTGAATAGTCAAAGATTGGGTAGGGAGAGTTTTCTCATTCCTATACATATTTTTCAATTGACTAATTCTTTCTTCTAACCTATCAATGGATTGTGTAAAACAATTTTGGCCTTAAATCATATATTCCACGCTATTTTTAAAATCACATGGTTCTTCTTGTTGTGGTGGGACTTAAAAATGGAGTAAGGGTCTTGGGAATTTTGTGGGATACTTAAGTTTGTTGAGTTTCGAGATTACAAGGACTCAAGTATGTCTTGCTCACTCTTTTTAATATCAAATTCTTCTTCTATAGGTTGATTAGAAAAAGGAGTATATGAAAATGATTGTTAGAATGATGTTTGATAATATGATTCGGGGGAGTTATATCCCCACTGATTAGGTGAAGAGTGGTGATGATCATTCAAATCCTGTTCATAATACTAGGGTTAGGTTATATATTGATTTGGATAAGACCAATTTGGCATACTTGGTTGGTTAAAGTTATGAAATGTCGGGTTGGAGTTGTCCGAAAAAGAGGTCGGGGTGTAATATGGATTATTATTAAAATTGAAAAATTGTTGTTACAAGCCATTTACACTAACTGACAAAAACAAATAAAGAAAAACAAACAAATAAACAATAAAAAAAATCTAGCCTATGTTTGGGTCGATCTTAGACCTAGATGACTCCTAACTGGTTAGACTGTCCATAAAAGATATATTGCAGCAATTTGACTACAAGTTAATCTGCCAGGTAGGGGCAAGACCACTGACCAGTGGGAGGTATCCGTGCCTAAGCAACATGCCTAATTATAGTAAACCACTATTCTTCGAGGTTTCACCTCTTAATCCCCAACCTTTGACACTGATTTGGCTTGAGTCAAACTCTAACAACTTTCCCTTAAGTCAATCTCCTATTGAGCGCGAGATGTCCCTAGGGCCAACGTCTACTCAGTTTTAATTAAGGTTGGGTTAGTGAGTGAAGAGATGATTTTCTGGTTAAGAAAGGGTAATGACTTCCCCACCTTATCTTGTTTGAGGATATTCCCTTAGTTCATTTTAGTGCAAGTGTACAAATATATATCAAAATAAATACACTTAGCAATATGTATCACCCAAATGTGTTTCCTAAGTTACATACAATGCACACATACATTTGCTCCAGCACTCTTCAATAGTAATGTAAATGTAAAAGTAATTAGACACGTGTCCTAAATACAAAGTCTAAATCGTTTTTAACATTAACAAGCAACAAGTTGCTATTGAATTTAAAACAATGTGTAGAGTTAAGTAAAATGGAAAACTAACAACTGCAGAATGTTAAACTTGCAGTGTGAAAGCACCTGCAAGAAAACACTTTTAGCAGTCCTACAAACAGTCGTGCAAACGCAGCCTTTGTCACGTTTCTGCGGCTGAATAGTATTCCGTTGTGCTCTGCTTTCTTGAGGTGAGGCACATGGCAGCATGTAGTGCACTGCAGTAATTAGTTTTCAAAAATCAGCTCCTGCACACAAAAACAGAGAAGAAAATTTAAACTGTTAAGAAAATTTAAAAAGAACACTTATCGTTCCTCCCTAGCAATGGCGCCAAAAATGATTGAGTTAAAACCTGCACATAGAATTTAGAAATATGCTAGGTTCTTAATGCTACTGCTATAGCAAGTAGCTATACGGGTCGTGATACACAATGAGGGACTTGGATGAAAGCTTTTAAGTAAGTCTCTTTTCAAGTTTACAAAACGGGTTAAAGCGGTCTTCTCAGTTCTTAAATAAAAAGAAAAAAAGTTAAGTTAATAAAAGAGAAGAAACAAAAGAGATGGTGTGATATTGTTGTTTTAAAAGAAAGGAAAGCTAAATTAAAAAGATAAAGAAAGAGTGGTTTAAAAGTGGGATTCTAAACTAAGAAATTAAAATAAAAAAAATTAAATAATACTTACCTCTTCGGCACTTGCTTACCTTGGATCCTTTGCAAAGAGTTACCTTGGCTTGAAGGCGAACAAAGCATGAAATATGGGATCTTCCCCATTCCCAATCTATGCTATCGAATGAAAGTGCAAGCAGAAAATAAATAAAAATAGTTATCCATCACCATAAGCCATCAATGGCACTTGCGAGGGCAAGGCATATTCAAGGCTTCAGATTTATTTGAATTACAAGCACCTTAGAGGAAAGTAAAATAAAAATAAGAAAAAGAATAACATAAAATGCAATTTATGGTTAAACTGAAAAACTATGAAAGATAGGAGAAAGAATTACAGTGGTATCACTCTCAATATAACTCTCTCTATTACTCACATGAATCTCTTCTCTAACCTAAGTTACATAAAGAAAATGAAAAATTACGTAAGAAGAAAAAGAAAAACCTAAGTTAAAAACTAGAAGCCTAAACTCTCTGTTGAGTGGTGCCCATTTGCCTTCAGAATGTGCAGTATTTATAGAAGAATATGGATAGGGGAGAGCGTATAAAGATAGGGGGAGCAAACACTCCCCCAGACTTACCAAAATTGCTGATCCGCGGCTTTCACCAAAATTGTTGCCGCGGATCCGCGGCTTGGATCTGGCCATTGGGTCAAATCCAAGGTGTGTGGTCTTCATTCATTAGATATCTCTTTTTATCCTCTTAGTTTTTCTGTTTGAGCTCTGGATTTTATGATATCCTTCTTAATCTTCAAGCTAATTGAATTGATTCAAATAAATCCGATTTTAACTGGGTTTTATTTAGCTTTATCTTCTCTACTTTGATTTGATCTTCACTTATTCCCCTAATATCTTCTGAATATTTGTCCCACTCATTTAAATCTAAATTTAAGTGGGCTTTGGACTCATTTTCTCTCTTTCTTCATTTAATAAAGCCTGCACAATGTTAAATATTAAAACCATTAAATAGCAAAGTTTTATTACAAAATAGATGTGAAAATGTGACAATAAATAATGCAGTATTAGTAACCGATCATGGAGTCTTAATACCTTTAGCCATGTATACTAATCTGGATAGCAAGAAAAGATGCGAATGAAATGATTAGCAAAAAAGATCTCTCTAAGGTGGTTAAACTAAAAAATAGTGTCAAGACTCAGTTACCAATTGAAAGTACCATCTAGAGGGGTGAACATGGGTGAATAATGCTAATCAAATGTGAAAATACAATAATTAAAATGAATAATGCAAACGGTCAACTCAAATTAAGAAGTGAAGCCAGATTCTCAATTAAGGGCTCTAGAACTTCTCCTTGTATTCCTCTAGATAAGAGTTAAGATGCTCAATTGCCTTCTTGATTGAAAGAGAAAAACCTACAAGTTGAATGATGCAAGAGATGAATATCAAGTGCAATGAAAGTGAAAGCACAAGTGCAAGCAATAGAGAAAAGTAAAAACACAAGTTCAAATAATAGAGATAGAGTAAGAATAAGAAGGAAATTATAAACACAAGAGATTTATTTCGAGATTCGAGCACCAAGCTCTATATCCCCGCCTTCACCGTGCGAAGGATCTTAACTATCCACAATGAAACTTTCACAAAGAAACTACAAGGTTTATACAAGACCCAGAGTACCCAACTCCAACCTTCAACTCTTTATACAAGAGGTAACACAAAGCTAATGAAATTTACAAGCTCTTGACAACCAGAAAGGTTACAAACTTTCTCTTTATAACTTTCTAGAGTTTTGAGTAGAGAAATGAAGCTAAAAAAATTTGTGAGATAAATTTTAGTTGAAAAATTGAACTTGAGAGGATAAAACTTGTAGAGAATGATTTGGAATTGAGAGCTCTTGAAACTTTAAACTTGAAAGCAAAAACTTAATTTTTTCTTAGAAACTTTAATTTCAAAAACTTGTGTCAAAACTTATTCAAAACTCCTCCTACAATGACCCGTATATATAAGCAGTAGGTAAATAATATTAGAGAGCTAAACCAGTCAATAAAACACAGATAAAGTCCTAATAAAGTGAACTATACCTATTTGGGAATAAGACAAAACAGTTTGAAAGGACAAAATCTCATTTTATTTCAAATTTGGTCTAAATGGTACATTAGGGCTGTTGACAGTCCAATAGGCTTGTCGACAGTTCAATGTGCAATGGCTAAAACTTTAATCATTGCGGAATTTTACTGTCGACAGTCTAATAAAGCTGTGACAGCACAACTGATACATAATGTGTCAACAGTCAACAGTCCTCTTGGACTATCGAAAGTGGGCCAACACCAAATGAGACCCAAGTCTCTGTAAAATCCTGTCGACAGTTTTCTGAAAGGAAGCTGTCAACAACACAAAAAGGCTATCGACAGCTCAACTAAGCTGTCAAAAGTCAGAGATAGAAAACATAGGATTTTTGAAATATTTTTGAAACAACTTTTACATAGATAACTTGTGCAAGTGTGTGTAATTTTTGAGCATCAATTCAACACTAAAACTTAAACATTCTAAGATCTTACATAGGGTAACACTCTCTTCAAGTCTTCATCAAGAGGGCTTTTTCAAAATTCACACTTTTGATCATCCGAACTTGAATCCCTTTCTTGAATTAACTTGATTACTTCAATACCTTCCTTTTGAGGAAGAATGAACAACTTCCAATCTCTTGAACCCTGTAAGTTTATAAAAACTAGAACTTGATTAATACCAAATAACAAATAAAATCAGGGAGTGTACCTTTTAGCCAACAAGAAGAAATTACTTGCGTTCAAAGCATCATCAGATACAGAATATGCAAATGATGAAGAAGAAGATATTGCAATGAATTCAAGAAATTCAGATAGTTCTTAATGTTGGCCCAAAGGCCTTCCACCCTAGTTTTGATGATGATTAACTCATGTAGTTATGTTTACTAATATTCTTGTGTTTTTAGTCTCAGATCTTATAACAAGATATTAGTTGGTGATTGCTTCAAAAAGAGGAGTTTAGAAGCTTTCACATGGTGATTCCGGTGCCCGAGCTTCAAGATAACTCCTTTGCACTCAGTGGATCACGGTTTGGGATCGAGTCTACTTGAAAATTGAAGATCGTCAAGAAGACTTAGGTATCCTAGTTTAGTGTTTAGTGTGTTTAGATCCATTTGTAAAGCTTAGAATAGTTGATATGCTCAAGTGCACAACACACACGTTTTATGTTTGATATTATTTTTTTTTCGGTTTTTAGTTTAACCGATATATGTTTTCATGAATAGTTGATCAAAATAAGTTTAAATAGTTTATATGTATAATAGATGTATTCTAATTATACATGCATGCTTAAACTTCTTATACAAACTTATTTTGACTTTCCTATTCATGTATTGAAAAATTCAAGTTTGATAAAAATACATGTTTTGGTTTTTGGTAAAAATGTTAAGACACAAAAATAGTTCATATTGAATGATATTTGAGCCAATCTTTTTATCACATGATTATATATCAATGCAAAATGATAAAACTATTTTTGGATATTTTTACTAGACTTAAAAAGATTTTCTAAAATATTTTTAACATGTGTTTCTGTCCCAGTTTTGTGGCTGACAGGCCAGGTCGGCCGACCGCACGGGTCGACCGCACCTAAGGCCGGTCGACCCTTGCGGTCGACCGACGTGCACAAGCCTGTGCACGTTTGGCAGACACAGGGACGGTCGGCCGGGCGGCCCGACCGGACCAGAGAGCTCTGCTCTCTGTTTATTTGGGTCGACCGGGCGGTCGACCGGGTTTGCCCAATGGTCATATTTCAGACCGTTGGCGGTCGGCCGGGCCGGCCGACCGGTAGCCTGTCAGGCTGCCAGATCAGCCTAACGGCTAGTTTCTGTTTTGGCCTATATAAACCCCACTCCTTTGGGTTTTTGGCCAAGATTTTTAAGAGCAAAAATTCCCTATTCTCTGGTTTTAAAATAAGTTTTTAAAGTGTTTTAGAGCCTCAAAGATTTCATCTTTATTGTTTTCAAGGGTTTGGAAAATTCAAAGAAAAATAGGTTTTGGGATATTGCTTTAGATCTTCATTTCTATCATATTGCAAGTGTTTTCCCAAGGATTTTTCTTTGTTATTTGATTTTCAAACACCTAGTTTTCCACACTTGAGCTATATCATCTATCCTATTCTATTAGGATCCTTGTTTTGTGAAAAAGAGAAAAAGGAAAGAGGTTTGTGGTTGAGATATACCACTTGTTGTAAACCCTTGATTTCTTGTATCCATCTTGGTGAGGTTGATTTGGGTTGGAGTTTGCTCCCTCTTTGGTAGAGGTGGAGATTGGTGTTTACTCCCTCTTGGTGAGGTGGAGTTGGTTGTTGGTTTGTATCCCTCAAGTGTGAGGTGGATTGGTTGTTGTTTGGCTAAGGGCCTACCCCTCTTGTGTGAGGTGGTGTTTGTATTGAGAGAGGAGTTTGGTACTCCTAGTGTTGTAACAAATCCTCTTCGGTAGAGGTTCCCTCGGTGGGAGATAGTGGATTGGAAATTCTTCACGGTGGTGAAGGCGGGGATGTAGAGCTAGGGGCTCGAACCTCAAAACATATCATTGTGTTTGCGTTTGATCCAATTTCTCTTAACCCTCTCTCTATTTGTGTTGTGCATAGCATCATTCTTATTGTCATTCATATCATTCATATTGCTTGTGTTGCCTTGCATTATTTCATATTGCTTATCATCCTTATATGCTTGGCTTATTTGTGTGTGCCTCACTTATACTTAACCACAAGAGCTTTACATAGCACCTCAACCCATTCAAGGGGAATCAAGACGAGTTAGTCCAGAGCCCTTCACGGGGAATTCGGCTACACTTATTGGTTGTATTAAGTGTGTTATAAAATTTGCATTAGCTTCCGCATTTAGCGCATTTAGTTCCTAGATTAGCACCATCACCGATTCACCCCCCTCTAGGTGATTTACAATTGGCATCAGGGCACTAACAATTGGTATCAGAGCCAACGCTCCTGATACTTAGGCTTAACATCTTAGGAGTGAGATCCATTTGTTTGATAATCTACATTTGCATTTGCTGGTTTGCACACATATAGTTTAGACCCATGGACTTCATGACCCCACCTATGTTTGACCCTTCCAACATCATTGTTTGGAAGATTAGGATGACCGTTTATTTACAAACCCTAGGACATAAGGTTTACCTTGCCATTACCAAGGAATCCTTCCTTAGTGATAGCAAGCATATAAGGGCCAATGCACAAGCCCTAGAGGCCATTAGAAGTACGCTTTCAAAAGAATATCTTATGAGTGTTTCTAACCTTGATTCCACTTTTGCAGTGTGGAACAAGGTTACAACCACAACCACCTCCAAGCTTCAATTACCAATCCAACAAGAGGAGGAATCTAGTAGAGACTCCGAGTCACAATGCTTAATGGTCCAAGGGATGACTCCCTGAGGTACTTTCAGAATCTCAACTAGATAATGATGATTGTGCTAGTTCTTCAAATGATTTTGTTAATCCCCATGCTTTAAATGAAGAACTATCTATTGTTTGTGAAAAACTTATTGAAAAATATAATGTTTTGAAAAAGAAAAGTCTAGGCATTAACAATGAAAATAAAATTTGATTGCTAGACTTGATATTGTTTTGCAAGAGAAAGAGGAGATTGCTAATGAGAGGGATTCATTAAAATCTCAAATTGATCTTGCACTTAAAGAAAATGAGTTTTTAAAATCTAAAAATGATTGTGAAACTCTTTTGAAGAAAAATGAAAATTTGTCTTCAAAAGTTGAATTTGTTTTAAAAGAAAATAATTCTTTAAAAAGAGAAATTGATTTTATTTCAAAAGAATTAGAAATTTGTTTAAATAAAAATAAATCTTTGAAAATGATATTGTTTCTCATGTTTGCCATGCTAGGGTAGTTTAACCTAGATCACCCCTTGCATGCTCCATTTCTTCTACCATTGAAAATGATATAAATTTGCTTAAGAAGAATATGGATTGTTTGGGCTCCACCTTGAGCCATTGTGCCAAGAGCCATACACGTTTGGAATCTTTGTTTCGAAAGAAACAAGTTCCATCTATGCATGCACACCCTCCATGGCATACACATGCTCCACACGGACACACCCATCACTTGTATGCTCATGTGTACACTTATACACATTGTGGACATAAGGGCCACCTTGCTAAATTTTGCTTTGATAGATTACATAATATAAATTTAGCAAAGAAGTTTATTTGGGTTAGAGAAGGTACTAACCCCGATGGACCCAATAAGATATGGGTACCAAAGACCACCCCTCCTAATTTTGAAGTAGGTGTGGGCTCTCACATGACGTGAGAGTTGCCGTACCTTGGAGTGGATGCGTTCCGAGCTTCATGGAAATCAATGGATGCATCACTTTCAAGGAAAGTTTGGTGGAGAAGACCACCATGTTTTGGAGACAAGGGAAGTTGCCTCATAGGTTTTGGTAACGGTCTCTAACTCCTTATTTATGTTTGCATGCTTCCATGTTTATCATTTATAGCATGTTTTATTGTTTGTAGATTATTATGTTAATACCATGTTTATTAGACCCTTGACATACATGTTTAGCCTTTTGAGACACCCATGTTATATGGACCCATATTTTGTGTTCTCACCGTTTGTTTAGCTATCATGTTTATCATAGGTTTAATAACATGTGGATTTCTTAATAATCTTGTTTATGTTTATCATGATGATTTATATCTTGTTTTGATGCTTCATGATTTGAATATATGTTTAAATGTTAGTTTTTATTAAGACTAGATATATATTTGTGCATATAGTGGGCCACAAATAAATCTATATATGTTTGTACTTGAATGCTTATTTGAAACCATTAGATGTGCTAGTATAGTCTAGTTTGATGATTCATGCATGTAAACTTGTATTCCCATTTTGGTTTTGTTTTATGATCATGTGTTTTTATTTAATGTATATGTCTATTTTGCCAAACGTTAAGATATACATGTATACCCCTTGAGTCATTTGCCTTTCATGCAAATCTATACATATGGACTCAATTGTGTTTAGGGATATGTATGTATACTTTTTGTGTTGACAAATCAAATATACCTTGAAATGAAATTTGTTTTAATGAAAATTTAGTTTTTCATGTTTCCATGTGTTTATGTTTAACTTCATGTATATGTCCATTTTATCCAAATTATAGTTATACATATACATCAAATTTGAGCCACGTGCCTTAATGCATATATTTTGTGGACTCGTTGTGTTGGATATGTATGTATACTTTAGTTTGTATAGGACATACATATACCTTGAAGATTAAATAAGTTTTTGATGATTTTCTTGTTTTCAAGGAATATCGTGCTTAAGTGCTTATCTTTCATGATTATGATCTTCTCATTATATTTGTACACTCACCATTTATTGTTTACTCATGTGTTTGTTTTCATGAGTCATATTTATGCTATTTGACTTAGAGTGCTGATTATCATGTGAATTTCGTGTTTCATGAAAAATATTTTATTTTATTCCTTTATTGAAGGATTTCGTACTAGTTTAAAAGAGTTTTCATTTAACTAGTTACGGTATTCTTCATTTTGGTAGAGTTTTTTCAACAAAGCTTATTTTTCAAATCTATTTTTGAAAACCCCTACCTTCAATGGGAGGTTGGATGGGAGATCATGTTCATGTATGCCTTATATTGAAAATCATTTAAAACTTGAACCATGATTGGGAGGCTAGTTATATGAGATATACACTTTGATCATTATTGTTATTTCAATTGGTATCATTGAACTCTTTCAATTGGTATCAATTTTGACCTTTCTTGTATACTCATATATGTTTGTATGTATGTATGATTTCAATTCCAAGAATATCAATTTCTATTAGTATCTATTTTCCATACATATATATGTTTGTGTTTATGCTAAGCTTGAGCTTCAATTTTGTTTCAGTTGATACTTTTAAATGATATCAAGCCTACGCATTGTTTAGTTGGTATTTAATAAAGGGGAGAAAATTCAAAATTCATCTTTCAATTGGTATTCCACTCCCTTACTTTATGATAGAAAATAATTTAAATTTGGAATCATATGTTCAAAATGAAAAATATTTACAATTGGTATCAAAATTTTTGTTTAGACATTCAAAATTTATTATGTTTAATTTCAATTGCTATCAAGATTTTCATGTGTTTTGTTTAAAATGGTATCAATATTTTGTTTGTTTCCTTTCAATTGGCATCAAGATGCTATTCTTTGACATATTTTCACTTGATATCTTAATTGATAGTCACCCCTAATTAGTTTTGTTTTTGTTTTAGACAAAAAAGGGGGAGAAAAATTTATTGATTTAGTTTTTCTTTTACCCTTTATTGATGATTGATTCTTTGTATTAAAAAGGGTGAGAACATTTTGTTTTGTTTTGTTTGTTTACCCCTTTGTTGATGATTGACAAAAAGGGGAGAAAGATTTTGAGTAGATTTATATATGCATGTTATGTTTTGCATATATTAAGTTTAATTTAGTTTAATTTTAATTGGTTTCTAGAGCATGTTTGTTTTTAAACATTTCATTGGTATCTAGAACCTTTTTATTGTTTATGCATATCTTTGTATGCATTCATGTTTAAGCGCCTTTATTGCATATTATTTATGTCTATTTGTTTATGCATGAGTTAAGGGGGAGCTTCTTTGAAGCTTAACTTTAATCCATGCATATATAACTCCATGAGTTTTGTCATCATCAAAAAGGGGGAGATTGTTGGCCAAAGGCCTTCCACCCTAGTTTTGATGATGATTAACTCATGTAATTATGTTTACTAATATTCTTGTGTTTTTAGTCTCAGATCTTTTAACAAGATATTAGTTGGTGATTGCTTCAAAAAGAGGAGTTTAGAAGCTTCACATGGTGATTCCGGTGCCCGAGCTTCAAGATTACTCCTTTGCACTCGGTGGATCACATTTTGGGATCGAGTCTACTTGAAGATTGAAGATCGTCAAGAAGACTTAGTATCCTAGTTTAGTGTTTAGTGTGTTTAGATCCATTTGTAAAGCTTAGAATAGTTGATATGCTCAAGTGCACAAACACACACGTTTTATGTTTGATATGTTTTTTTCGGTTTTTAGTTAACCGATATATGTTTTCATGAATAGTTGATCAAAACAAGTTATATGTATAATAGATGTATTCTAGTTATACATGCATGCTTAAACTTCTATACAAACTTATTTTGACTTTCTATTCATGTATTGAAAAATCCAAGTTTGAAAAAATACATGTTTTGGTTTTTGGTAAAAATGTTAAGACACAAAAATAGTTCATATTGATTGATATTTGAGCCAATCTTTTTATCACATGTTTATATATCAATGCAAAATGATAAAACTATTTTTGGGTATTTTTACTAGACTTAAAAAGATTTTCTAAAATATTTTTAACATGTGTTTCTGTCCCAGTTTTGTGGCTGACAGGCCAGGTCGGCCGACCTCACGGGTCGACCGCACCTAAGGCCGGTCGACCCTTGCGGTCGACCGACGTGCACAAGCCTGTGCACGTTTGGCAGACACAGGGACGGTCGCCGGGCGGCCGATCGGACCAGAGAGCTCTCCTCTCTGTTTATTTGGATCGACCGGCGCGGCGACCGGGTTTGCCCAACGGTCATATTTCAGACCGTTGGCGGTCGGCCGGGCCGGCCGACCGGTAGCTTGTCAGGCTGCCAGATCAGCCTAACGGCTAGTTTCTGTTTTGGCCTATATAAACCCCACTCCTTTGGGTTTTTAACCAAGATTTTAAGTGCAAAAAAATTCCCTATTTCTCTGATTTTAAAAAATAAGTTTTTAAAGTGTTTTAGAGCTTCAAAGATTTCATCTTTATTATTTTCAAGGTTTGAAAAATTCAAAGAAAATAGGTTTTGGGATATTGCTTTAGATCTTCATTTCTATCATATTGCAAATGTTTTCCCAAGGATTTTTCTTTGTTATTTGATTTCAAACACCTAGTTTTTCACACTTGAGCTATATCATCTATCCTATTCTATTAGGATCCTTGTTTTGTGAAAAAGAGAAAAAGGAAAGAGGTTTGTGGTTGAGATATACCACTTGTTGTAAAACCCATTGATTCTTGTATCCATCTTGGTGAGGTTGATTTGGGTTGGAGTTTGCTCCCTCTTTGGTAGAGGTGGAGATGGTGTTTACTCCCTCTTGGTGAGGTGGAGTTGGTTGTTGGTTTGTATCCCTCAAGTGTGAGGTGGATTGTTGTTGTTTGGCTAAGGGGCCTACCCCTCTTGTGTGAGGTGGTGTTTGTATTGAGAGAGGAGTTTGGTACTCCTAGTGTTGTAACAAATCCTCTTCGGTAGAGGTTCCCTCGGTGGGAGATAGTGGATTGGAAATTCTTCACGGTGGTGAAAGCGGGGATGTAGAGCTAGGGGCTCGAACCTCGAAACATATCATTGTGTTTGCGTTTGATCCAATTTCTCTTGACCCTCTCTCTATTTGTGTTGTGCATAGCATCATTCTTATTGTCATTCATATCATTCATATTGCTTGTGTTGCCTTGCATTATTTCATATTGCTTATCATCCTATATGCTTGGCTTGTTTGTGTGTGCCTCACTTATACTTAACCACAAGAGCTTCACATAGCACCTCAACCATTCAAGGGGAATCAAGAGGAGTTAGTCCAGAGCCTTCACGGGGAATTCGGCTACACTTATTGGTTGTATTAAGTGTGTTGCAAAATTTGCATTAGCTTCCGCATTTAGCACATTTAGTTCCTAGATTAGCACCATCACCTATTCACCCACCTCTAGGTGATTTACAATTGCATCAGGGCACTATCAATTGGTATCAGAGCCAACGCTCCTGATACTTAGGCTTAACATCCTAGGAGTGAGATCCATTTGTTTGATAATCTACATTTGCATTTGCTGGTTTGCACACATATAGTTTGGACCATGGACTTCATGACCCCACCAATGTTTGACCCTTCCAACATCATTGTTTGGAAGATTAGGATGACTGTTTATTTATAAACCCTAGGATATAAGGTTTACCTTGCCATTACAAGGAATCCTTCCTTAGTGATAGCAAGCATAAAAGGGCCAATGCACAAGCCCTTGAGGCCATTAGAAGCACGCTTTCAAAAGAATATCTTATGAGTGTTTCTAACCTTGATTCCGCTTTTGCAGTGTGAAACAAGTTGACAACCACAACCACCTCCAAGCTTCAATTGCCAACCCAACAAGAGGAGGAATCTAGTGGAGACTCCGAGTCACAATGCTTAATGGTCCAAGGGAATGACTCCCTTGAGTACTTTCAGAATCTCAACTAGATAATAATGATTGTGCTAGTTCTTCAAATGATTTTGTTGATCCCCATGCTTTAAATGAAGAACTATCTATTGTTTGTGAAAAACTTATTGAAAAATATAATGTTTTGAAAAGAAAAGTCTAGGTATTAACAATGAAAATAAAAATTTGATTGCTAGACTTGATATTGTTTTGCAAGAGAAAGAGGAGATTGCTAATGAGAGGGATTTATTAAATTCTCAGTTGGATCTTGCACTTAAAGAAAATGAGTTTTTAAAATCTAAAAATGATTGTGAAACTCTTTGAAGAAAAATGAAAATTGTCTTCAAAAGTTGATTTTGTTTTAAAAAAGAAAATAATTCTTTAAAAAGAGAAATTGATTTATTTCAAAAGAATATTAGAAATTTTTAAATAAAAATAAATCTTTGAAAAATGATATTGTTTCTCATGTTTGTCATGCTAGGGTAGTTTCATCTAGATCACCCCTGCATGCTCCATTTCTTCTACAATTGAAAAGATATAAATTTGCTTAAGAAGAATATGGATTGGTTGGGCTCCACCTTGAGCCATTGTGCCAAGAGCCATACACGTTTGGAATCTTTGTTCGAAAGAAACAAGTTCCATCTATGCATGCACACCCTCCACGGCATACATATGCTCCACACGGACACACCCATCACTTGTATGCTCATGTGTACACTTGTACACATTGTGAACGTAAGGGCCACCTTGCTAA